>CM021765.1:41034535-41101721 GCA_011076525.1 Nettapus auritus
ATATTTATATTTATATTTATATTTATATTTATATTTATATTTATATTAAATAATATGCAACAGCTTTGTTCAGGAGAAAAGAAAGTAAATATTCATAATTCCTACCTTAGGGTTCATTGAAGATAGTGGGACTTAACAATCAAGCCTCAACTTGCCCATTACTTGGGAAAATGAAGTATCCATTTAAGCAAAATTATTTTAGGAATGCAAATGCTGAAGTTCATATTAGTTCTCGAACAATGTGGATTGAAATATGTATAAATGTCTGCAAACAGTAACACTGTGATATTAACCCTCCTGAGACCATTATCCCAGATAAGCCCCTTGTTGTCTTTGAGTGTCTTTGAGGATTTGGGTAGGGATTTCTAACCATGGAGGGCACAAGAAAAATCTTATATCTTTACCCAACTCAAAAAGATTTTAAGAGTGGTCTGATATCAGCAGATCCTGCTGGATCAGCAAGGTAAATTAATAGGACCACAGAGAATCAAGTGAGTGCAGGGAATACCAAGTTATGAAACATGAGGAGGGGGAGTCCAAGAAGTGAAAAAGGATTCTGGACAGGGACACCTGAGGTAGAAACCTGATAACATTAATCATTCTTTATGCAAGCTGGTGACACACTACTACATACTGTCTTCTTGCTTCACTGTCAGCAGTACTTCACAATGCTGGTTACAGCTTTCCCTTAACTTCCTTTGAACTGAGAATCACGGGCACAGGATCACTTCACTCACAGATGAGTGTCGCCGAAGCACTTTGCATACTGTTCCTCAGGTAATGTGGGGCAGGGGGACACGAGAAATGGAGTTAAATGAGATCTGAGGGAGTGCATGAAGGGCATGTGGTAGAAGAAATGGAGAAAGAGATGGACAAAGGCCTGCTCCTGTGCTTGTGTGTTGTGTGGAGATGAGTGTGGCTACCATCATCCACAGACATGCACCCATAGCCCACAAGCTGAGCCCCAGCAAGTGGCGCTCAGAAAGTGGATTTAGATGAGCCATATTCCAAAACTCCCACTTGATAGCAGTCAGATACACGCAATGTCTGGAGGTGTCAGCAGGCATAAAAGCAAAGAAGGTGTTCTTCGGTGGAGAATGGGAGATGGCAGCAGCAACCTAGAGATGGAGTTGGGGGGACAGGGCTGGGAGCCAGGACACTGGTGGGAGAAGAGAAAGGAAAAGAGGCAGACTGTGCTGATGTCTTCCACCTTTCCAACCACTCACCTCTCTCTCTTGCCTTTACCATGCACACACACAGCATGACAGACACTCTACTTAAAATAGCAGTGCTACTTTGCTCTAACTTTCTTGTGCTTCACTATGAAACCTTAATAGGCATTTTTACAATGGTCTCAGCAATGCTGAGAGAAATTGTATGAGGTAAGTTGTAAAGGCACTAGGTGAAGATCTACAGGCCTATAGTCAGTTAATTTTCTAGTTATCTCAGGTGCAGGTTTTAGGAGTGAGAATAAGAAAGCAGGACGGGCCAGGGCTCACCAAATAAAAGAAAAGCAAGCAAATCCATAAGAAGGCTTCCTGGCAGCTTAAAAATACAGTTTTTAAGGTGATAAAGTAATTAAAGCATATTTTCTCTTTAGCTGTATTTCTGTTACTTTTGTTCCAATTCCTGCAATTTTTCTGGTATTTGCATAACAAGGAAACACCTGTTTCTAAATTAAAAAAAAAAAAAAAAAGTATTATCTTAAAAATATTGCAACCTATGTTAGGAAAGGACTTTTTAGTGATGTTTAATTAGGTGTTATTTTAGGTGTTCTAGTATTTTCTTAGGTGTTCTATCATTTTCTTCCTTTTTCCTTTTTTTGTATTCCCCACCCCAAATTATAGAACTTGAAAGTAAGAAATCCTTGGGTAGGGATATATTTTATTGTTTTCCACAGAAATTATATTCTGATTTGGCTGAGGCAATAATTATTTAAAATAACTAATTGCCTTCAGCAATGTGTGTTAGTTGGGAAGATTCTGCAGTGTGTTAAAATTAGTGATTGTCTAGAAATGTTCTGCAGAGGCTGGCTCACTAGCTTGATCAGTGTCTTTAGCACCAGCTGCATCATCAGTGCCTGGCTTACTTCTTGCAGAAGTAGTTATTGTGGAAGGGATTATGAAGGAAAAAATACAAATATATATTGTGTCCTACCATCTCTCCAAATCAAAACTGCTATTTCACCTCATCTGGGTCACCCTTGCACATTTATAACAATTATTTGTTGGACTTGATTCTTCAGTGTCATCACTTGGAGAAACAGTGATCTCCTTTATCAGCTGCTTATGAGTAAGTATGTTGTGAGCTATCTGTTCTAGAGGTATGTAGTTCAAATATCCCTGTTGTTTAATGTTAGGTTTGTTATATGAAGACACACCATACTTACGCTGAAAGGCCAATTTCTGAAATCTAGGATGTTCCAGTAATGAGGCTGTCTGTGTAATCTTAATTTGCATACACAAATGCATGGACAGCTACAGTTCACACTATCACCACAGGAGCCAGGTCATGGTAACAAATGCATTTTTGCATGCAGAGGAGACAGAGCTAAAGAATCCTAGACAACTATGGAAAAGGTATTTTCCAAGCTATTAATTTTCAAATCCTGTGGAGCAGACAGAATTCATAGTGTATATTCAGAAATTTCTAGTCAGAGTGAGATATAATGGATTTCAAACACTGAAGTGTTCATCACAGGTTTTCAAAGAGACTTTTGGAGGCCATGAAGTCCAACTTCTCTCCTAAAAAGTAGGAGAGAACAGTTGCTAACACTCAGGTCAGCTGTGGCTTTGTTTTCTTATATCTTAAAACCTCCCAAAGATGGAGATTTCAGTTTCCCTGCACAGCTTGATGCAGTGCTGAACTGCAAAGTTTTCCCCTTAGCAAAATGTTTTTCCTAGTACCCACTCTTAAATTCCCTAATTACAGTTTATGGCTACTGACACCAATTTTAATTGCAACAAACAGAAAGACTTGATTTAATGATATATATATATATATTTAACTACCATTCAAGTAGCTGTTGCCTGCTATTAGACCAACCTTTAGCCTCTTCAGCAGATGAAAGACCTCTCAGCCTTTCCTTGTGGCCCCAGGCCTATGACCACCTTCACATGAAATCTCTCCAGTAGGTAGTCCCAAATTAGATTTGCTTTGCTACATGCAGCTTCACAAACACTGAGCAGAGTGCGATAACAACTTCCCCAAATCTTTAGGCCAACTTCTTTTAGCACAGCCTGAGCTGCAGCCTAGTTTATTCACAGTGAGAATGAATATTCAGTATATCGTCCGTCATACGTCTTATTTTCAGCAGGGCTGCTGCCTAACCTTTGATTATGTGTGTGTTTACACTGTCCCAGGTGCAGAAGTTTGTTTTTCCTCTTGTAGAATGTCATAAGGTTTCTGTTGGCCCAATCCTCAAGATTATCAAGGCCCCTGTGGTTTCTAGATCTGTCATTCATTGTGCAAGTCTCTCTTTAGCATAATTCATAAATTTGCAGATGGTAGATCTTGGATTATCAACCAGGTCATTGATTAAGATGTTGAACAATATGAGCAAAAGTTTGGCCCTTCTGGTACACTACTTGTAGCAAGCAGATGCTGAGCTACTAATTGCTGCTCTTTAAGCTTGGAGATACAAGCAATTTTCAGTCCATCTTATCATCATTTCTTACAGTCCACACTTCCTCAGATGGTAAAAGTGAATGCTGTGAGAGACAAAGTTAAAAGATTTTCTAAAGCTGAAGTATATCACATCCACAAGTCTCCCCTTACTCATAGACACATTTTGTTGTAGGAGGCAATCCGGTTGGCTGAACATCATTTGTTCCACTAAAATCCACACTGATAAATACTTTAAACATTTTACCCTTCACATATATAGAAATGTACCCCCAAAAGACAGAGAATGTGCACTAAGACAGGCACTAAGGTAAGGCTGTCTGGCCAATAAATCCCCAGATCTCTCCTCTTGACTTCCTAGAGTTGAGAGTTGGTACCCAGTGCTATTATGCATACCATCCAGGGAAAGCAGATGGGAGCTGCAGGGAAAATTGTCCTTTCTCTGTGAAGGACAAGGTATCCTGGAAATGGTTTTCCTGGCAGAAGGGTCTGAACCTGGGAAAGCATTGTGGTCCTGGAAGCATCCAAGTGAGCACTTGCTGGTCCTTGAAAACCTGTAGAAGCTAATGCAAGTCTCATGCCAGGCCATGCCCATATGTGCACAGGTATTTATCCCAGCAGATTGTGTCTTTGTGTGCAGTCATATTAACTTTAGGCCTCTAGCTTAGATATCTGAATTAACAGAACAGGTCACCACATACAGAGTAATTCCTCCAGAAGATAATGCAGAACTCACAGTTCAATCAGCATTTTAACTCAACTTAATTCTCACTGTTTTGCTGTCTTGAGGGAATATTGGTTATAAAGGAATATAACTCAGTACCCTGAATTAAGGAATCACTCCTTCAAGCAGTGTGACTTAGTCCTATTGAGTTCAATAGGAAATTTATTTTGTTGCATAAACCAGCAAAATATGATTCATATACTGTGAATGCTCAGCTGAATGCTTGCAATTTGAGCTCCTAATGAATTTCAGTTCAACAAATTAATTGCCAGTTTAGCCTGAAAAGGTTTCAGAGGTACTTGGGAATAAGAAACAGAATTCAGTTCCGTCCTCTCTGTGAAGCAGCACATGACCTCTGCATCTAAGGTTGTGTTTAGAAAAAAATGTTTTGCCTATTCAGAATGGTCATCATCAAGCCAGAAAAACCATTCTGTAGGTGAAGTCACACACCATGGATGTTTTTGTTAACTATTGCTAGGCATTAATTCAAAGATGACAATTCAGATTTCAGCCACAGCAATCGATGCTCTACTTGAAAACAGTCACAGAGCCATAAAGTTCTGAACCTACAAAAGCCTTTTAAAAGATGTTTTAGGAAAATATTTGAAGATTATTTTGTTAAGAGGTAGTTGTATCTGGAAGCACCGCAGCTGCTAGGGTCTGCAGTTTTGTAGTTCATACACTGAAGAGCTTTTGGCACACCAGAGGCTTCATGTGGTGCGGGCACTGAACTGTTCATCCTTGATCCTTTGGCTTCACTGATAGTATGGGGGATATCCACACAGAGAACTCAACAAGCAGTAGCAGGCTGGGTTGTGAAAACACTACGTTTCAAGCCTGCCCATGTTAACAGCACAACCTTGGGAACCCCCACTAGATTTGGTTGTTTCTAACCCTAAGAACTTCCTTCTCCCTCTTTGACAATAACCCTACAAAGGATAAAAAATATGAAACAGTAATAGAGATTTTTGGAGAGTGTCACTGAAGGGCTGAATAAAAATTGTGGGGAAATATTGTGTAGTTTTTTGTGCCCTGTGTTTGTGACTCTGGGTCCCATTAAAGGAAATACAGGAAGAAACCCTTTCTAGCATGGATAAAACTGGAATAGGGTTAATTGAGGGCATGGATCATGAAAAAATTTACCAGCTCTGTCATTTGCTACATGCTGTTGATTTATATGGGAAATGAGAACTACGAAGGTGTGTTTATGGATAAGCATACATGTTTCTCTCTCAATATAAGGGGCTGAGAATAGAGGTGAAAAAGTCAAGAAATGAGAAGAATACAGAAGATACCCACACATCTAGTGATTACTATCTTGTTCAGTGACATGCTAATTTCCTCTTTGAGTATTATATACTGTGCCCCTGCTAAAGTTTATTATCAAGTAAATTAAACTGGAACTTGCAGCCTTTAGTATATCAGTCAGTCCAGGGAATAAACATTTTTTGTCTGTTTGCTCGTTTTTGTTTGTTGTTGTTGTTGTTTTTTAAACAGAAAGGAAAACAGGAAAACTGACTTTGTTTCCTTTGTTTTCAAATAAATAGTGAAGTAGAGAATAGTGTGCTCTATATGCTGTATTTAAGTGCTTTAACATGCATTTTCACATCTCTATGAAATTGCTTAGAAGTTAAAGCAAGTTAGCAAAAAGATAATAAAAATATTCCCAATTTCTTAAAAGCATGTCACTACCATTGTGTATCAACTAGCTCTTTAAATGAAGTGAAGAACACAGGAGAAATCATATTAACTTTGCCCTCTTGTCCCTGAGCTACTGTCTGAAGATAAAGTTCTGTTTTTAAAGTACTGATCTCATTTCAAAGGAATACAGCAATGTATCACAAAACTGTGATCTAAACCTTTAGCTTTCACTTCAGTAGAAAGCAAAAAAGTACGTCCTTCCCACGCTAAAAGAAAATAGTTTGGTCACTGAGAATTCATAGTCCTTATGCAGAAGAGTTTCATATATGTCTTACAGTTAGAAAACCAAAAGATCGAGACAACAGATTTCAAACCCAGCAATTGCACTTCCCTTTTTTGCAGCCTGATTGCAAGTCATGCTGTTGTCTCAGTAAGTTATATACAAATATTACTTAGAGTTCCTTCAGTAATTATATTTTTATGAATTTATTTGGACTTCATCCAAGATAATGAGTGCTAGGGAAGGCAGTAAAGTGTTTGGCATAGGGGAGATGCCAATTATCTACGTGATACTCAGTCTTCCTTATTCTGTATAAATCTGACATCAACATGTTATAATGAATTTGGTACCCTAAAATTTGTAAGGACTCAGTAATACCTTAATACAAAATCTTTTGCAGTCTTTCAGAACATCTCCTAACTGTTCAGTAGGCTATGCAAGAGAAGTTTTCTCCAAAATGAATTTAAATAGTCCTTGAAAACATAATATTGAATGATTAAGCCTGTGTCAGGTATTGGGTTTTTGTTTGATTGTTTGTTTTGTTGTTGTTGTGGTTGTTTTTTCAAAAATTGTAAAATTTCATAAGAAATAAATAAATTGCTTGCCAGTGCCATCGCTGAACTCACTGATGGCTCTGTGTGGGTGTTCCTTATTGTGGTTATGCAAAAGAAATCATGAGTCAGAGGAAAGTGCAAGAAGGCAGTTATTGTAGTCACTGTCACCAAACTGTGGAGTGGCAGAGTGCTGAAGGCATGGGGGATACGTGCAGTTTTCCAACATTTTGGCTCCTCATTCTTCCTGCAGTCTTCCATCTGACATGCAGTTTGAATGGCAAAGAGAATGGCTGCAAATTAGAAAGAGGAGTTTTGACTGAGCTAGAATAAAGGGCAAAAATAAGATGGATTAGGTAAAATGAAGAAACAGAAACTGAGGAGCATGCAGGTAATGATAAGAGAATTATAGTAATATTTGATTAGGGACTAGATTATAGCCTCCCAAACCTAGTCCCTGATGTGCCCACCTGTAGCAGCAGTGATGAAGGATAATGTTTTCCCACCTCCATTTCATTCAAGTGTGACAAACAAGATCAACAGCAAAGCTGTCTTTAGGAAAAGTTTCTCATTCCAGTTATCCATCAGCATTATCTCCTGAGCAGCTTCCTCCTCCTGTGAGTCTGCAGCAGATGTAGTTACATTGCAAAAAAGCATAGAAATCACTTTGCAAGTCATCTCTATCAGTAATATCAGCTCACTTAGGAAATGCAACCCTGACCATTTTCACTGAGTCTGAGGCACACTCTCCCTCTGACATAATGCACGGTCAGAGAGGTATCAGCAATGACAGGTGTCAACACAAGACAGACAAAGACTTCCAAAAGCCAAGGACAAAATTAAAAAAGAGAGAGAGAGAGAGAGAAGCCATTGAAATGCTTTCAAAATAAAAGGCAATAGAATTAAAACAGGAAATGAGGGAACACAAATCTTGCAGTCATAGAGATGTGTGGGGAAGAATCAATGGCCAAAGAAGGTAACTATTACTAACCTTGATACTGAATGAATATATAAAATGAAAACGGCTGGATAGTGCTACAACTCTGATGAGGATTTTAAACAATACAAATATGGCTATTCTAGGAATGCTGAAAATCCAAGCATTATGAAGGAATAGTTCTGGCCTTCAGCCTGAAATTACTGCAACATTTCTGATCCTGCTATGGAATAAAAAGTAACTACCTTTTATTAACACCCAGGTTGCTCAGTCCTGGGTGCTAGGGATCCAGAAATATAGACGAGCAATGACATTGATTCATTATGGTAGCTAAAGAAATCAGCCACCTTCTGGATTCTGGTTTATAACTCTATTTGTTGTAGGATTCATCAACGCTTATGTTTATCTCTTTGCAAATCATCTGATATCATTGGCTGGGAATGGTAATGCTACCTGTTATTATTAGTAATAATGAAGTGGTGATTTATTTATTTTATTTTATTTTATTTTATTTTATTTTATTTTATTATTTTGTTTTATTTTATTTTTTTTTGTCATTGCAAGAAATACAAGTTCTCTGAGACAGAATCATATCTGTTTCTGTTTTCATACTCGTCATGAGCTTTTTGTTTCTTGTAAAAGCTATATTTGCAGATCTATATGGAAAAAAATAGTTAACAAATAGAGAAAAGCAAGGCCTTTTGGTGCAAAAAAATCATTTAACTACAGAGCTACATCAAATAATCATAAGGCTAAATTCTTCCCTCTGCACTGCTTGTTGCTAGCTTCTGCTCTATGCAGCAACTAATAGCTTGCAGCTTGGCCTTGACTTTCTGGAACAGTGGAGCAGTGCTTAAAGCACATTTCAAGTAGAATGAAGAGGCTTTAAGACACTGACGTATATCCCTGAACCTCAGGTAACAAATGCCAGCCTGTGTCTGTGAAACACATTAAAGCAGCTTCAGGGCTGCTGTCGCTCACACTTTTGCCTGCTCCAAAAGTGCCATTAGGGCTGTGGGGAAGAAGATGAATGGAGTTCAACATTTCAACAATTCAACAATTCAATTTCAACAATTTTTGGTGACTTAGCATTGGAGTGGAGGCATGGCATAGGAGTTGCCATGGCTCTTTTATGCCTTGGTGACAACTTGGTTGTTTATTAAGCTTGTATAAACTGGAAACAGAGGCTCATCATCTGGCTGTCAGTGTCTAATACACTGCAATTTAACAGGATTAGTGTCCTGATTCTTTCACAATAAGAATAGTCCTGAGGCAAAAAATGCATGATTTTCCCTTTTATTTTGATGAAAGGATAACATAGACGGAAAATTTGGCTGTTTTCTGATGAAATATGTCACCAATACTCACTCTGTCACTATAGTCTTCAGATTTGCTAATTGCATGCTGATTGGGACCATTAAGTTAGTGTCTGATGGTCAGTCTGAGTTCTCTGAAATCTTGGAATCACAGAATGGCTCGGGTTGGAAGGAACCTTGAAGATCATCTAGTTCCAACCCCTCTGCCATAGTCAGGGATATCTTCCACTAGATCAGGTTGCTTCAATTCTTTCTACCCTATTTTGTTCAGAGGGAGTGTCAAGGAGATCAACCTGTGTTGTGTAATATTCTCCAAGAGCAATGTGCAGTTCTCTGACAGCACTCTTCTTAATGAAATTTTCCTCTTAATTGCTGCCAAAATCAGAGGTATGCTATTAGTTGGTGTGGTGCAGAACCCACAAGGCAGGATGCTCTGTACACTCAGGGCAGCCTCACCTTCTATTATGCAATGTTTTCTTTAATCCTCCATACCTGTGCAAAGCAAGGTTTTCTATTTTACTGCAAATGGAATCTATATGCATTATTTAGAGATAAATATGTGCTAGAAAAACTGAAGCACTCTAATGCTCATGTCTATCTAGGTTAATTCTCATGTCATGGCAATATTTGACAGATAGAAAAGATGTTTCTTACTTAAGAACTTAAGTAGTGAAAGTATTTAAGCCAAAACTTGTCTCTGAAACTGACTATTGCTTGGGAAACTGACAACAGAGAAAGGTGTTAACTGACTGTAATGTTGTATGCTGAATGTCTGTAAATTCTGGGAAAACAGGTATGTGAAATTCAGTAAGTAATAAAGGCAAAACTAATGCAGCATTTCAGACTAGTTTTACAGTCCATAAATGTTCCTGTTTACAATCTTTTACATAGGTGGTGATCTATAGTTTTCACAAGTTGGGATAAATAATCACAGTAAATAACAACAGAAACAACAGTCAGTAAACATCACAGGGCAAATAATATTTTCTCCATTCTTGCATATACCTGGACACTATGTATATATAAACAACCTGCTAGCAATGACAGTCATGTGATAAATCAGAGCACTATATGACTATCTGTATAGCTATGTAATTGCTAAAAGCAAGTTTCACTACACAGCTTGCACTATGACTTGTTTCTGCATCTCCTTAGGCTATGTTTCTACCATTCCAAATGTGCAATTGCAGATATAGTCCCAATCTGCCAGTTTTTGTTTTTTGTTGTTTTTTTTTTTCTCTCTTCTGTGTGAATTAACATTCAAGGCAAGCGTCTTTGTCACAATAAGAAAAAGGAAGAAAAGGTAACCTGGTAAGGAGGTTCCTTGGTTCCTTTTTTTTATTTATTTTTTTATTTTTTTAGTATAAAAAATAATAAAAAGAGTTTTCCTTTTCCTTTTCCTTACTATTTCTTAACCAGATTAAAAAAAGCAGAATGATAATCCATCCATGATTCATGGCAATGTGTCTGTGTTCCCAGATTTATAAATAGGAATTTATAATGGAAAAGTTGTTGTAAAGTACAGTTATCTCAGACACATGGTTCTAATCAACAATGCATTAATTAGCAGCACTGAAAAATGCATCAGAAGAGATATCTTCATTTTCTTCCCCAAAATTTTGCTCTTGAAGTCCTGAAATCACTCTACAGGATAAGCAGCAAAGCAGACATTAACCCAAGTTTCATGGATGTGTGATCCATAGATCCATAGTGGGCATTTTTTTTCTGAAAAAATAATGAACTGAACATTGATTAAGCCATTAAAAATTCAGGGAGGAGGGTCTGTTTCTCATTAAAAAAAAAAAAAAAAAAAAAAAAAAAAAAAAAGGCTTTAAAATCTTGTATTTCCTTCTTAAGGTCTTAATGGTGTAATTGTATCATTTATTGCTAAAAAGACTGAGGCATGTTTGGACTGTACTTTTCTGCTTGAGAGGTTGTTTTTTTGACATAATAAATGGGGGTCATTTTTGTAGCCGCCATCTTTCAGTCTCCAGAGTTAGCAACAAGTCCTTCCAGGCATATTTGTAGAAAAGCAGGGCATTTAGAGACAGGCTTTGTTCATTTGAAAATGAAATGAATTAGGCAATGTGCTCTCGGTGTTTGTCCCAAAGGCTAGTATTATTGCTATTTAACCAATGTCTGTCATTTACTGAAATACCAAACCACATAATTAATTTTAACGTTACCGTCACATCTGAATTGATAAGTTACATATGTAAATTTGATTTCAAACGAGAAATTAAATGGCTAATCAGCTGATCATTACACTCATAGTATGTCATTATCATTTTAGGTCTTACATTATTATTTATCTTTGACTACTGGGTAGTTTTATTTTCACAGCATGTTATTTAACCAAATTGCAATTTTTCTTGTTATATTTAATTAAAACTTGTGAGAAAATGTTTGCAAGGGAAACAAGCAGAATTCTTTTTTGTTTGTTTGTAGTGTTTTTTTTTTTTGTTTGTTTTTTCAATATCGCCATTTGTTTGTTTTTTCAATCGCCATTTGCTGAGGCGATCGGCTCCGGGGCAGACGCGTTCTGCAGCGGAGCGGGGGATCGGGCCAGGCAGGGCTAATTTTCCGGCATCGAGCCTACTTGAGGGAGCCGCCACGACCCGGCAGCCCTCGTGAGGGACGCTGACGAGGCGTAGGCGGAGCCAGCAGCGCCCCCTCCCCAGCCGTTCAAAAGCTGCCCCTAGGGAGCGCGAGCGACCAGGAGCGCGGTGAACAGGGCGTGGCACGTCAGAAGGGAGTGGCGCGGCAGTTCGCGCAGGCAGGGCGAGCAGGAAGGGCAGGGCGCTCTCCCCCGCCCATACGTAACACCTCCTGTAACGACAGCCGTTAGCTAGGTGATAATGGTCTCCACCAGGCACGGTGCGCTCTTCAGGAAGTCGGTACACACCCAGACCGACTACCCGTTAAAAAATGCAGCAGTTCAGGTCACCGGATGCAGGGAGTGTCTGAGCCTGTTGCTGCCGTCGGCGGGAGGCAGAGAAACTGGGTGCGTGAGGTGCGAGCAGGTGGATGACCTGGTCCGCATGGTGGCGGAACTCAAGGAGGAGGTGGAGAGGTTGAGGGATATCAGGGAGTGTGAGCGGGAGATAGACTGGTGGAGCAACTCCCTGCAGGGCCTCAAGGAGAAGTACCGGGGTGAGACATCTCAAACGGGGGTGGACCCCTTGCCCTGTCGCCGTCAGGCAGAGGGAGGGGATCTGGGAGTTGAGGAGGAATGGAAACAGGTCCCTGCTCGACATCGCAGGCGATGCCCTCTCCTTCCGGCCCCACCTTCCCAGGTGCCCTTACATAACAGGTTTGAGGCCCTGGAGCTTGAGAGACCGGTGGGTGAGGAAGAGGTAGCAAGAGTACCCAGGAGGATGCCTAGGGCAAGGAGGTCGACTCCACGCCTCAGGACTGCCTCCACCAAGAAAGACAGAAGGGTTATTGTTGTGGGAGACTCTCTCCTCAGGGGAACAGAGGGCCCTATTTGTTGGCCTGACCCTGCCCGTAGGGAAGTCTGCTGCCTCCCTGGGGCCAGGGTCAGGGACGTTGCCAAGAAGCTTCCCAACCTGGTTCGCCCCTCTGACTATTATCCTCTTTTGATAGTCCAGGCAGGTAGTGATGACATTGAAGAGAGAAGCCTCAGGGCTATCAAACAAGACTTTAGGGGACTGGGACGGTTAGTGGATGGAGCAGGAGTGCAGGTGGTGTTTTCGTCCATCCCTACGGTGGCAGGGAGGGGTACAAAGTGGACACGGAAAGCCCACCTGTTAAACACGTGGCTCAGGGGCTGGTGCCAACACAGAAATCTTGGGTTTTTCGACCATGGGGCACTTTACTCGACACCCGGCCTGATGGCTGCAGACGGGTCCCTATCTTTTAGGGGAAAACGGATCCTGGGCCAGGAGCTGGCAGGGCTCATTGAGAGGGCTTTAAACTAGGTAAGAAGGGGGACGGGGCTGAAGCAAGGATTGTTGGAGCTGTGCCAGGGGGAACAATAGCAAGGCCGGGGGATAAGGCAATGGCCCAGCTGAAGTGCATCTACACCAATGCACGCAGCATGGGTAACAAACAGGAGGAGCTGGAAGCCATCGTGCAACAGGCAGGCTATGACTTGGTTGCCATCACGGAGACGTGGTGGGACCACTCTCATGACTGGAGTGCTGCAATGACTGGCTATAAACTCTTCAGAAGGGACAGGCAGCACAGAAGGGGTGGTGGTGTGGCTCTCTATATTAGAGAGTCTTTCGATGTTGTAGAACTCGAGGCTGGGAATGACAAGGTCGAGTCCCTCTGGGTTAGGATCGGCAGGGCCAACAAGGCTAGCGTCCTGGTCGGGGTCTGTTATAGACCACCGAACCAGGATGAGGAGACGGATGAGGAGTTCTACAGGCAGCTGACAGAAGTTGCGAAATCGTCAGCCCTTGTTCTCGTGGGGGACTTCAACTTCCCTGACATATCCTGGGAGCACAACACAGCCCAGAGAAAGCAGTCTAGGAGGTTTCTAGAGAGCGTGGAAGATAACTTCCTGACGCAGCTGGTTAGTGAGCCCACCAGGGGTGGCGCCCCGCTAGACCTTCTCTTCACAAACAGAGAAGGACTGGTGGAGGATGTGATTGTCGGGGGCTGTCTTGGGCAGAGTGACCACGAAATGGTGGAGTTCTCTATTCTTGGCGAGGCCAGGAAGGGGACCAGTAAAACCGCTGTATTGGACTTCCGGAGGGCTGACTTTGAGCTGCTGAGGACACTGGTTGGCAGAGTCCCTTGGGAGGCGGTACTGAAGGGCAGAGGAGTCCAGGAAGGCTGGGCGCTCTTCAAGAGGGAAATCTTAATGGCGCAGGAACGGTCTGTCCCCATGTGCCCAAAGACGAGCTGGCGGGGCAGAAGACCAGCCTGGCTAAACAGAGAATTGTGGCTGGAGCTTAGGAGGAAAAGGAGGGTTTATAATCTTTGGAAAAGTGGGCAGGCCACTAAGGAGGACTATAAGGATGTTGCGAAGCTGTGCAGGGACAAAATTAGAAAAGCCAAAGCTCAACTGGAGCTCAATCTGGCTACTGCCGTTAAAGATAACAGAAAATGTTTTTATAAATACATCAATACAGAAAGGAGGAGTAAGGAGAATCTCCATCCTTTCCTGGATGCGGGGGGAAACTTAGTGACAAGAGATGAGGAAAAGGTGGAGGTGCTTAATGCCTTCTTCGCCTCAGTCTTTAGCGGCAATACCGGTTGTTCTCTGGATACCCAATTCCCTGAACTGGTAGAAGGGGATGGGGAGCAGGATGTGGCCCTCACTATACATGAAGAAATGGTTGGTGACCTGGTACGGCACTTGGAAGTGCACAAGTCGATGGGGCCGGACGGGATCCACCCGAGGGTACTGAGAGAACTGGCAGAGGAGCTGGCCAAACCGCTTACCATCATTTATCAACAGTCCTGGCTATCGGGGGAGATCCCAGTTGGCTGGCGGCTAGCAAACGTGACGCCCATCTACAAGAAGGGCCGGAGGACTGACCCGGGAAACTACAGGCCTGTCAGTTTGACCTCAGTGCCAGGGAAGCTCATGGAGCAGATTATCTTGAGAGTCATCACGCAGCACTTGCGGGGCAAGCAGGCGATCAGGCCCAGTCAGCATGGGTTTATGAAGGGCAGGTCCTGCTTGACGAACCTGATCTCCTTCTATGACAAAGTGACGCGCTGGGTGGATGAGGGAAAGGCTGTGGATGTGGTCTACCTTGACTTCAGCAAGTCTTTTGACACCGTTTCCCACAGCATTCTCCTCAGGAAACTGGCTGCTCTTGGCTTGGACTGGCGCACGCTTCGTTGGGTTAGAAACTGGCTGGATGGCCGGGCCCAAAGAGTCGTGGTAAATGGAGTCAAATCCAGTTGGAGGCCGGTCGCTAGTGGCGTTCCCCAGGGCTCGGTGCTGGGGCCGGTCCTCTTTAATATCTTCATCAATGATCTGGATGAGGGGATCGAGTGCACCCTCAGTAAGTTTGCAGATGACACCAAGTTAGGTGCGTGTGTCGATCTGCTCGAGGGTAGGAAGACTCTGCAGGAGGATCTGGATAGGCTGCACCGATGGGCTGAGGTCAACGGTATGAAGTTCAACAAGGCCAAGTGCCGGGTCCTCCACCTGGGACGCAATAACCCCAAGCAGAGCTACAGGCTGGGAGATGAGTGGTTGGAGAGCTGCCAGGCAGAGAAGGACCTGGGAGTGATGGTTGATAGTCGGCTGAAGATGAGCCAGCAGTGTGCTCAGGTGGCCAAGAAGGCCAACAGCATCCTGGCCTGTGTAAGAAACAGTGTGACCAGCAGGGCTAGGGAGGTGATCGTCCCCCTGTACTCGGCTCTGGTGAGGCCGCACCTCGAATACTGTGTTCAGTTTTGGGCCCCTCGCTACAAGAAGGACATGGAGGTGCTTGAGCGAGTTCAGAGAAGAGCGACGAAGCTGGTGAGGGGCCTGGAGAACAAGCCCTACGAAGAGCGGCTGAGGGAGCTGGGATTGTTCAGCCTGGAGAAAAGGAGGCTCAGGGGTGACCTTATCGCTCTCTACAGGTACCTGAAAGGAGGCTGTAGCGAGGTGGGGGTTGGTCTGTTCTCCCACGTGCCTGGTGACAGGACCGAGGGGGAATGGGCTTAAGTTGCGCCAGGGGAATTTTAGGTTGGATCTTAGGAAGAACTTCTTTACCGAAAGGGTTGTTAGACATTGGAACGGGCTGCCCAGGGAAGTGGTGGAGTCACCATCCCTGGAGGTCTTTAAAAGACGTTTAGATGTAGAGCTTAGGGATATGGTTTAGTGGGGACTGTTAGTGTTAGGTCAGAGGTTGGACTCGATGATCTTGAGGTCTCTTCCAACCTAGAAATTCTGTGATTCTGTGTGATTCTGTAATAGTTTGGTGTATCTCTTAAAGAGGTAGAATGTTAGATAAACATGTCTGTGGAGGTAAGACTATACATATTGCCATCTATATTGCCATCTGCATGCAGTTTAGTCTATTCAAGTAGAGCATTAGGATCTGCAGTCATTTTTGTACTGAATTTACATGAATGGTATAAAACAAGTCAAGGACAATATTGATTTGATTTTTAATTTTCCAGTGTTTATGTGTTGGATTATTTTTCATTGTTTGAGTATTCGTCACACTTCCATATCACAGGCTGGTCCATTTAAAAAATAAGAGGCCACTCCCACAGGCATTAGGGGAGGTTTCTGCTTATATCTAGTTCTCTGCTTCTCTGGTTTGGTCATCAAATTTCAATCTTCATATGATTGTTCTCTGTGGGAGACATTAACACATACTTGTATTTTTTTTTAATTTTTTTTTTTTTTTTCGTGGATGGATTTAGCAGAATGCTGAAAGGAATGTTTAAGATTCTTATAAGCCAGTAACCTCTTTTTTTCAAGAGAGAGAAGTGCAGATGAAGTTTGAAGTGAATATACATTATCAGAACTGTCTTTTTCCTTAGAAACCCCAGCAGTTCCTGGCTTGGAGTTGGATTTGGCATTTAGTGAGGAGTAACTTCTTTCTATATGAAAACCCACACATGCTTCATAAGTCAATGTAGATAATTCACATATGCCTAGAAATTCCAGCATATAATTGCCCTGAAAGTGTCATTTTTTTCTGAATTTGGAGCTGAGCAGAATTTATTCCATTGCAGCTCTGGGCTGCTGTGATTGTGCACGGTCCACACACCCACACCGGATGGTTTGTGTGTTTCTCCAGTTCTTTTCCTGCCACTCAGACTGGCTGTTTGCAGGACTAAACTACCCAGCTCAAATGCACAGGGGCCAAGGCAGATCTGGGACAAACACACGGGAATAATGATTGGCAAACAAAGTGGGGAGCTGGGACTGTATGTCATAGTGGGAAGCAAAACTGGGAGAGTTTAGCAAGGAACCTCTGTCAGAGACACTGAAGCGTCTTTGAGCAAAACCAGGAACAACAGAGAGCAGTCAGTGTACTAGGTCTGCCAAAGAGCTTGGGGAGTGGCTTATTATCTGGTGAAACTGGGGAGAAAAAAAAGAAAGGGGGGGGTTAATGGAATAAGAAGCCTGAGCACTTCTGGGACTAGCAAAGAGAGGAGATGTGTTTTAGAAGCAGCCAGTCCCAGGGCAGAGACAGTTTGAGGAGGATGGGCACAGTGCATGAAGTTTGGAGCTGGTGGTGATCACATTGTCAAAGTCTGTTCCCATTAAAGATGACTCTTCTATAGAGTCTGGTGCTGGACCTAAGATTTCAAGGTCTCTGGCTGTATCACAGAATCACAGAATGGTTGTAAGGGACCTCTGAAGATCATTTGGTCCAAACTCTTGCCAAGCATGGTCCCCTAGCGTGCATTGCACATGATCATATCCAGGTGAATTTTGAATATCTCCAGGGAAGGAGACTCCAAAACCTCTCTGGGCAACCTGTTCCAGTGCTCAGTCACCCCCACAGTAAAGAATATTCGTATGTTACTTCCTTTGTTTCAGTTTGTGCCCATTGCTTCTCATCCTATCACTGGGCACCATGGTAAAGTATCTGCCTCTATTGTCCTGACACCTTGTCTCAAGATTTTTGTATACATTGATAAGATTCCCTCTGATCTTTCCCTTCTCCAGGCTAAACAGGCCCAGCTCTCTCAGCCTCGCCTCATAAGAGAGATGCTTGAGTCCCCTCATGATCTTTGTAGCCCTCTGCTGGATGCACTCCAGGAGCTCCATGTCCCCCTCTTGTACTGGGGAGCCCAGAACTGGACACAGTACTCCAGGTGAGGCCTCACCAGGGCTGAGTGGGGTGGGAGGACTTCACTTCTCTAGCCCTGCTGTCAATGTTCTTCCTGTAGCACCCCAGAATACTCTTGGCCTTCTGTACTATTGCTTCCAAAGATGTCTGGGTGTACATCTGTTTCCAGCATATGCTTCTTATGCCAGTTTACTCTATTTGGGCTAGTTAATACTAAGGATATGGCAGCATTGTCTCCTTTAGGTGATTTCACCTTGTCAGAGGCCTGGGAAGGGCCTAGGTCACGCTAAAACCACTGGCACCAAATACACACTAGGATTAAGTTAATGCAGATATCTTGCCACTACCATCAACATACATAAACATGTGGTGTTCCACACTGGTACATGGCTGACACACAGTGATTTGGCTGTCTGATATGGCTGGTCCCACTTCTCGGGCAAAAATGGTCATAACTACATCAGAAGCCAGAAGTTTGGCTGGATAAGACCTCTCAGCTAAACAGTTGGGACTGTTAGAAAATGTGATTCCAAGAAATCGGGAAGCAACACAACATACACACACACACACACACACACACAAAAAAGAACCTTACAGCTTAAAATAACCATGAAGTGAGTACAGTGCCATAGGTCTAAAGGCTGGCTAAAGACAGGCTAATGTCAGCCCAAATATCATGTTGAACTTGCCTCTTTCCCACATTCTTTGGGGGTGACCTCCATGTGAGGCCTCACCACCAGTCCCCAGAAATCTACACATGTGCGAGTAATTTTCCTAGTCTTGCTAAGTCTCCTAAGTCTTAACAGTGCTGAATAACCACTTACCTACTTTAAAACTAAGTCTGGTGGAGACTCAGAAATTGCCATTCTCTTCCCTGTCTTTTTTGATTAGGTACCTATTTCAAAGCTTACCAACTAGATTAAGTCTTGCACAATGCAAGGTGACACTGCCAAAAACTATGCCACCAGTATTTTTCCATAACTCCGGTGTCTAAAACATGCACTTGTGTGGGGGAAACTTGACTTAAATGATCTAACCAGTCAATAAATTGTAATGACTTTAATGAAGAGCATTCTTTGGCTTGAAATAGCTCACTGGTTTCTCCTGAATGTGCTCCATTTTGACTAAAATAGTTAAGCCATTCATCTGAAGTAGGATCAGAAATCAGCTCCCTTGATTTTGCACCTATTATCCACAAGTGCGTGTCCATGAATGCCCATCTGTTAAGTTGGAAGCTTTTTCTGTTTCCCTCATTCAGTGAATATATATTTATTTCATGCAATGTGAAAAAGTTTCCACTGGGGAGTTTGTGAATCAGCAAGCTTGTGAATCTTGCTCTTAGATGTTGTACAGGGAGCTTGAAGCTGTGGAAGCCTGTAAATGGACTGAGGCCAGTCTGTGAAGTCTGGAGTGTTGGTTTATCCAGGTTTAAAACAGAGCTTTGTACTTGCTCTCACTGCTTACATCCCTTGGTTTCTGGAGCTCGACCTGGGACATGTGCTCTGATTTGCTGGAGTACTACACACACTTCACTGTAATTGATGCAGTAACAGCTGCACTTTGGGTGGATAAAGAAGTGCATAACTCTGAATACATTGAACATTTAATGCTCTTGGGGTTCAGCTCAACACCCAAATGCTGGGAAGGCTCCACTCCTGGACTCTGCAGCTGTCAGATGGAATTAACACTACTCTTGTCAGCTCCCATGGGTGCCCTGAGCACAGCGCGTGTAAAATAGCCAAATGGTACTGTGAAGAGCACCAGAGAAAAACCTGAAAGAGATTAATCTTGACTTGTTTTGTTGTGCCTGAAGCCAAACCCTGAAAAATGAGAAGGCAAAACAGCCACGGTCAGCTCATTAAGTGGGTACTGCCCAGTCTGAATGAGACAGGGTCAGGTAGGGAAAACCAGTACTACATAGTTGTTTAACTGGAGAATATACCATCATGTAGATGTACATAAGGTTGAGTACTCTAGTGTTAATTTCCTCATTTCTAAACTTTGGAGTGTTATACTTCATGACCTTTCAGTATAGGTTTTTATGTAATCTTTATATATAACTTTTAAAATCTGACAGATGGCAAGCTTTTGCAGTCATTAGCCCTTTATTTCCTTGGAATGAGATCTGGTAGACTGTAGAAAAAATTCCAAAGGAAAACTATTCAGTGATTGTGCCAGTTAAAACTAGAGTGTACAATGTACTGCAGAGGACAACTCAGCAGTGATAAGTCAGAGGACTGTATGACTTAACAGGGCTTGTTCTATTTATGCTTTGTGTGGTTCTGGGAAACAGAGCTAGCTTGTCTCTGTATTATGCTGCTTCTCTGCCTCAGGGAAAAACTAGGCTTGGGCAGGATAAATTAATTTTCATTTGGACTGTGTCTCCCTCCCTTTCTCCTGGCATCACATTTGAAGTTCCTGTGTTGTGTGATCAAAAGGCATGTGATGCACAGAATCAGTCAGCTCTTCTACCATCAGCAGGACTGTGTACAACACAGACAGTATTAGGGAGTATGGAGATACTATCTAACCATTAATGAGAAGAAAAGCATTCAGTCTTTAACAAAAGGGTTATATAAGTGAGGGTGGAGAAACACTTGATCGGTGTAGACAAGGTAACATTCAGTAAAAAAGCTTGAGGATTAACTTTTAAACTCTACCTGATGTGGAAAAAGGGAAAAGGAAAACATTTATCTTCTGAAATCAAACACATTCTTTTTTCCCAGGGCACTGAACATGACTGTACAGAAAAATCTTCATTTAATTTACATTCACAGCTTTACTACTGAAATATTTCCTTAAAACGGGTTAGCCAAAAATAATCAGGCTTCCCAAAAATTGTTGCTGCCAATTTACTATTAAGGGAGCAAAACAATGTTATTGAGAGCACCTGATGTAGACTATATTTCTCCCTTCCCTTCTCTTACCACACTTATTCTCTTTTTCTCTATCTCTGTCTTTTTCTCTCTTCAGGTAGAGTGCTGCCCATCAACTTCAGCCTAGCATCTTCCTGGACCATTTTTTCCTCTGTAAACTCATTCCATGAACATTCAAGTTTCAGTCCAGCTGGCAGTAATGCTGGCACATGAACAGCTCTCAGTCCTCCTGATGTGCCTGGAGTTGCCTGAAGGAAGAAAGTGTCACTGTCTGAACAGGGTAAGTAACAAGGGATAATCTTGGCAAATATAATTGCTACTAGCATTGTGAAATTTGACATGATTTCTTCGATTACCTGCTCTAGAAATAATGTATTTCCAAATTGCAGTGATGTGTGTAATGCCTACTCCAGTTAAGTTTGCAAAACACTTATCATTCTGATTTTGTTCTCAGGTGCTTGTAGCTTTATTGAAGCATTCAAATTTCATTCTTCAACTTTTTATGGAAGCTGCCCAACCCAATATTTTTTCCAAAAGTAAAAATGGAACAAAATCAAATTATATAAGTTTTAACAGTATATCATTTCCAACTACTGGATTAGTTTTCATTGTCATCTCAGATAAACAGTCTGAATAAGTGATAAACTCTTCTTATGCAACACAAAACTATTTGCTTTTCCTTTTTGGTTATGTCAGGAAAAGATTTATTTTTTGTAATAAAATAGGGATGCACTGAAATGTCAGCAGTACGATTGCTTCAGCCTCTCTATAAGCTAATAATAAGTTTCCCGAAAGGATGCTAACTCCAGAACTGTCTAGAGTGATACAGGGGGTGAGGAGAGTGAAGGTTCCGAGGGAGAAAGTGAAAATTGATAGCTAATATTTAATTTAGTGGGCATAGACTGTTTATTCTTATCCTATCTCCTATTAAAGAAGAAATATCATAGGCACAGCTAGGACTAGGTCTCTACTAAATAACTAATGACAGATCAGAGCTCTGTTTGTCTTTCTAACCGTATCTCTACTACTGTGTTCTGCCCACTTATAACAACGTAAAGCTTATCTCCACAAATATGGTATTAAGATGAAGCTAACGTGCAAGAGTATCTTTTGTTGTTCTAGAACATCTCTATAGTCTTTCACAAAAGCTAATTTATGGGATTTCACTGTTCCTTTATCCCAAGACACCCTTTACCACTGAACATCTCTCTGCCGTGTGCACAAGAATATACATCTTCTCTGTCTTTTCTTCTTTAGCTTCCAGGAGGGAGGAGAGAAAAAAATTTCCCCCGAATGGACCATAAGAAAAAGTGTTATAATGGCTGATACTACTCAGTTCTGCAGGCATCAAAACAGTTGTTGATGGCTTTGTAAAAATTGTGTTTATCAGGTAAATTTGGCCAACAGTCAGCTTTCTCAGAACTCATTTCCAAATTATGTATTGTGTGGCCTTGAGCAGCTCACTTCTTGTTTTTAATCTAGATTACATATGTCTAGAAACCTTCTATATATTTATTCTAGTATTTCTGTGAAAAAATAAAGCTAAAATAGGAGAAATATTTTTAATCTCTATTTATTAGTAAAGAAATTGATACAGGAGAGAAACATGCTTCTGCAATTGTTCCATTTTTTTTTTCTATTTTCCAATCTACAGCAAAGTTCAGACTTTGTATTACGTTGTTTTGGAGGATACCTGTTCTAACAAAACCAGAAACTGTTGCTTGGTTCTTAGATGCTGCTTAGTTGTATAACAAGCACTGCCCTTGGCCAAGGGAAAGAGAAGCTGCTTTTGCGCAGCATAACATGAAATGAAGTTGAAAAATGATCTGCCACTTGTGTGAGTGGTACAAATTTATGCAAGCTTTGTCATGGTCAGCAGGGAAGATTAATGGAAGATGGGACTTGAGTCAATCAGTGTTGAAACAAACTGAACCAATTAATTAAATGGAAACACTTAGCAGAGCCTGTATCAATAAATACAGATGAATATTGATGTGGATCTGTAAGATTTGGGGCAGGGGGGATGAAACAATGTAGGGAATAGAAAATGCTTAAAGGGAAAGAGTTTCACAATGTCTCTGCCGCTGATCATCCAGAAAGATTAGGTACTGATGGGAAAAATGCTCTAGGGCTTGCACAGAAAAGCTGGGGCCATATTATTTTTCCATAATATATTTTATCTATATGTATATTATAGAATGGTCATTAATTTATTTTTAATCATACGATTAAGGCAAAATCCGTGATCTGAAATTAAAATTGTATAGCTCTATAATGCTGTGGTATAGAAAATACATATTGAAACTGTGCTTTTCCCAAATCAGTTATTCACACAGTGACAGTTCATTATAATTTTGTATAAAATGACCGCTTCTGTGACTAGGAGAGTTTCTCTAGAGCTTCTCGTCTGCTGGACTTCTATATAGTGTCACTCTATAAATAAACAAAAGAAGGATATTGATGATGCTAGGAGTCTTAGGACTAATTAGGCGGGGCCTTAGAGATGTTTAGGTTTAACTAGTGGTGTTTTTTTTAAGGAGGGAAGATCATGGGCAGTGTTTGATGGGGTTTTGACTGGAGCAGTAATGAGTACAGTAGCGCCATATGAGTCAAGAGGATTAGTAAGAGGTATAAAAAGATGTTAAAATACATCAAAGGAAGTGGTGCTTAGAAGCAAATTCTACAGTCTAGTGTTGTGTGGGAAAGACAATGTCTTATTCAAGTTGCAGAGTTTGCAGAACTCAGGGGAAAAAGTGCTGATAAAAATCTTGTTTGTTTTTGTTTGTTTGTTTTTTCTCTTTCAAAAGACTGGAAAGGGCAATACATATCCAGATGAAGAAATTGAATCATTTGTTTCTTTATCCCCTACTTCCTGACTACAGCATTAGTAACTAAGACATATACAAAAATAATAATAATTTATATATATTAATAATATTCATAATTGAAAAAATATGAAGTTGTCTTAGTAACTTCATTTCCGCATGGCAACCAGTTATCATTGAGGCAGAGACTTTTTTTCATAAAGGAACACTGCTGGAAGGGCTATATATAAGATTTCTGGTATAGAATCCAAATTGAAATAAAGTGCTCTTCTGAGCTGGAATCTGTCCCTGAAAGATAGAAGAAACAGAACAGAATAACATCATGCAGCTTAAATTCATCTTGCTGTATCTCAGCTCCAGGAAGCTGGTGGATGGTATGACCTCAGAGAGGTTCATCTGACTGCTGAAGGGAATTGTTCAGCTGAATGAGAGCAGTCAGGAGGAAAAGAAAAATAGAAAGAAAGAAAGAAAAAAAAAAAAAAGTTTTAAAATGCTGTTTCTAATTCCAGACTGAACTGGAAAGGATCAAAATTGACTCTCTGGGCCTGATGCAGTTGCTAATAAAATAATATATTCTCCAACTAACACAATTGGGAACAGGTTCAAATTTCATTTTCTTATTTTTAAGAGGCCCCTTTTTATTGCCTATAACTACATGAACATTAAAAATGCTCAATATTTTTAGAAGTTGAGTAGGAAAATAAGCCTGCCTTACCCACTTTCCCAGAAGGACAATGGAGCTGCTGCATATAATAACACAATTTTGACCAGCATTGTCAAATTTGAGGAAAACACATCTGTAACTTAACAAAGAAATAAATTAAATCTAGTGAGGTGGCAATAAGAAAAATGACCATAATAAATATATTAGTGCAAACACAGACAAGCTATCTGTCAAATTTTATCCCCTTCTTCATCCTTTGACTTGTTTCAAACCATTGTAGCCCAACAAGACCATAAACACAGGAAATTGTGATGTTTCTGGTTTTAGATTGCCTATAATTTGGTAAATTTTATCAAAGTAACCATTTTAGTAAGGTATATATGTACGTAATGCTGCTGGGAAAAGTCAGTGCAAAATTGTGCTTTAAACCATTCTCATTGTGCTCAACAGAGCCCCATCTATGGGACCTCAGGCTGGGAAATGGACTTCTCAGCCACTCCTCAGTCCTGCGCCTTTCCTGTCTGCTTATTACCATCAGAGAAGAGTCCTTTCTAAACAAAAGACTCAAATAATTACTTGTGATTTTTCCTATGAATTGCATCCATGCATATGTATAGGAGGATTTTATAATAGTTAACATTACATTTACATAACATATAAAAATAGATGAGAGCCTCTACTGTTTTACTTCCCCTCCCCCCCCCCCCCCAAAAAAAAAAAAAAAAAAAAAAAACCTTTGTCTAGTGACAAAAATTCCTCAGAAAGTGAAGGTGAACTAATGAGAGTAGGATTTGTAAAATGCTACAGTTTTTCTTTACTAAGTCCCCACTGTAGATTGATGTCAACTCTGTAGAATTCTTAATGCATTAAAAGTGTCTAGATGGTGAAGGGTGGCTGATGCAGACTGACACTCTTCTAGGCATTTCTTTGCTCTATTGAATTGTTTGCTTCCAAGAAAGAAGAGAAAATCCCACCCATGTTATTCCCACCCCAAGAGCATAGCACTAGTGAGGTGGTTTTTTTTGTTGTTGTTGTTGTTTTTGCTTGTTTTGTTTTGTTTGTTTGTTTTGTTTTCTCTGATGCAGATGAAAGAACTTCTGCCCTGGGTGCTCTTAGGAGTAATGGAGTTTGGGCTGTTCACAATGCTGTGTCTCCATTTAAGATGCCTATTATTAGAATTTCTGGTTCCCCTGTGTCTCAAAAGAAAGTTAAGCTGAGCCAGTGGGAGCCTACATAACACAGAGACACATTAACAGTCAAGAATTTATAATTTTAGAACAGTAGCAAGCATGCCACTCCCCACCTGAAACTTATTTTTAACATTGTCTGTTTGCTCACAGGCGACTGGGCTGTCAAAGAATCAAAGTAAGGTTCTTACTAGTTAAGCTTCATAACAGCTCAAGCAGGCAGCTTTATCCGATTAGGATGTGAGAGGAGTTCTTTCAGAGAACTAAAATAAATAAATAAACCCTATGTCCTGATCTCCAGTCCTGTGTCCTGCAGAGCCGAAATACTCCAAGGGCTTGCTACAGCATGTGACAATAAATGATGCTTCTGTTGATTACCACAGTAAATGAGACAGAGTTTTTCTCTCTTTTTTTCAGAAGCACTTTGCTAAAGCACACTACTTTCTCTTTAGGAGAACATAGCTGATTAATCTTCTAGGTTAGAAATCACAGGTGTGTGAAGATAAGAGTCTTGTTTGTTTGAATAAACAAAGTGTCTTATAGCTTTGCAAATTATTTCCTTTAAAGCAATCTAGGTAAATGAAGACAGAAATATGTGTTCGATATTTATTCACTGAAGAACAGAGAGGTTTCAGTTATGTTTTGTTTTTGAAACAATGTTAAAAGCTGTTCCAGTGTAATTCTATTGAGCCTAATGATTTGTCACCGGAGATGAATTTGGTCTTGGTATCTCTGTTTTCACCTGCCAAGAAAAAAATGTTTTTCAGCTGACTTTACATATTAATCACTTGCAGGCAGGAGACAAGTCCTGGAACAACTCTTTTCTTTGTATGGACTTTCTAATTCAGTTTTTCTAATGAGCTGGGAGGGAAGTCAAGATCACAGCATTTTTTGTTATGATTTTGAGTCAGTTTCACAGATTACAGATTTGATCATGTTTATCCCCAAACTCAATAAATTCTTGATGGATTGATCAAAGGCATAACTTAAAAAGTATATTTGTAGAATGAAAGAAGTAAAAAAAAAAAAAAAAAAAGGCCCTTCGGAGATGTAATTAACTGACCTGCATGCAAAATGTTGCTTCAGATGAAACTGGAGTGTATTTCAGATGTCTTAAATATTCTAACTTTCAGAAAGATTGGAATTGTTCTGCATTCACACTCTGCCTGGATGGGCAGTACACCTCTGACATCACAGAGTGGTCCCACAGTGTTTGGGCAAAGGGCCCAGGAGCGCTGAAATGATGAAAAATTAATAAATTGTATTTTGAAAGCAGTTACCTTCCATCTATACTTACCCACTGTCCAAGATTTTCTTTGAAAAAATTATGTGACTAGGGAAGTGATTGTCCCTTTGTACTTGGCACGAGTGAGACCTCACCTCAAGTACTGTGTTCAGTTTTGGACCTCTCACTACAAGGACATTGAATTGCTTGAGTGTGTGCAGAGAAGTGCAACATAGCTGGTGAAGGGACTAGAAAACAGGACATATAAGGAGCAGCTGACAGAACTGGGGTGGTTTAGCCTGAGAAATAGGAGGCTGAGGGAGACCTCATCACACTCTACAACTGCCTGAAAGGAGGTTGCAGTAAAGAGTGCGTTGGTCTCTCAGGTGACAAATGACACAAAGCAAGGAAATGGTCTCAAGTTACACTAGGGGAAGTTTAGATTAGGTATCAGGAAGAATTGCTTCGTGGTGAGGGTGGTCAAGCACTGTAGCAGGCTGCCTAGGGAAATTATGGCATCTCTATCCCTAGAGGTATTTAGGAGACATGTGGACATGGCACTAGGGATCATGGTTTAGTGGTGGACTTGGTAGGTCAGGCTGATGGTTGGACTTGATGATTCTGGAGGTCTTTTCCAATTCTATGATTCTGTGATTCAGTCTCATGGCTTCCAAATTCAGTGTCAATATCATACAGCTCCTGGAGAGCTTTAGTTTATGGATAATTCTGCCAGGCAGACTATCTGGGAAATGGGGTTAAAGAGAGGTTTCTTAATCAGTAGAACATTCCTCATTAAATAAAACTTGTCTCTATCAGATACATTGACTTGAAGATCAAGTTGAAATTATTTGTTGGGTTTTTATTTTATCTTGTTCTAAAAACATCACGTTATGTAATGTAGATTTTAAGATATTGTGATTTCAAGAGTGATGTATTTTAGTGACTGAGTTCTCTTTAAATAGAAAGATTGCTTTCTCTTCCCAAGCCACAATGGAATAATTGGTGGGCTAGCATGAATGATTCGTGAGCTGCATACATCAGGGCCACTTGAGTCAAGTTAAAGTCCTTCAAACCTCAGTTTGTAATTAAAAATGAGTATGGTCATGGTCCTTAAATCCTGATTAGAAGTCATTTAAAATAATTACAGAACCAATGAATGCAATTTGAGTTATTCTTTCCGTGGTAGGCAGTGGCTAATCCTAGTTGGTGAACTGATATCTCCATAAAATATTCTTGAAAGTGATTATGTAAAATTTCAGGTTATGTTTTTTAAAAAAAGTTATTACTTGGATACATAAAACTAGTCTAGAGTGTACAGAGCAAAATCTCAGCAATATGCTAACAGCCAAACATGTAAATCATCTGTTATATGCTGTTATAGTCAACATAATTGCTAACATTACATTGTATTTAATATTTTATAAATTACTTTGATATATCAGCTATATTTCTGCATAACTGCTCTGACTTCATGATCATTCGTGCAGTTCACTTGCAAAACACCCATGTGATTTTTATTATGTGAGTTTATTTGGTCCCTCATTTCCTTAGATACTAACCTGCATTTTTCCTCATGTATTTAATTGTTTCCTCCTTTTATCTCTCCTGTTTTGATTTGTGTTTTTGTGACACTGAGTGAGAATCACAGCTGTTTGGGAATGAGGTTAAAAGCACAAGCTTGTTCTCACTGTGATTTTTTTTTTTTTTTTTTTTTAAAGCCCCCTTGTATTTCTCCAAAATCTTCCGAACAGTAATACACACATTATGGAGTATAGTTGTCATCTCAAGGCAGCCTTCCATAAAGTATTGACCATTAGTGCACTATCTGTTCCACCGCATAATTCACATGATTCATCAAGAGCCAGGAAGGAACAGTTTGCTTTTTCTGGCTTGTACACAATCATCCTTAATGTATTTTCTGAGATTCAAATTCAATGCTGAGTATTGCAAGGATTTCAGACAATGCAATGTCATTAAAAGCTTTTGTACAAGCAGTGTCTTCATCAAGAGCTATAGTTTAAGTTGTATGTATCTTACAGCTTCCTATTAAGATTTTCTTGTTGTTTATTCCCTCCCCATCCTACTTAGAATCCACTTTGCCTTAGAAATAGATTTGCAGCTCAGTCCTGTTCTTGTCATTGTGTAGGTGGTATAGCACTGCAACCATATTTTGCTTTCATAGTAAGCCAGTTTTCACTTCTCCAAGTCTGTGAGCTATTCATGATTTAAAAAGAAATATATATAGTTTAAGTAACTCTCTTCCTGTCAACAGAAACGAGACTGGCAACTTGTATTTGTGTTCCTAGTTTATTTTTTATTATGTTTAGGTAGGACAGGATGAGAGGAGTGATTCTGGAAAGATCTAGAGTCACATCCATGTGTAGTGGAGGTTCATGCTGCTTCTTAGGATATATCCATCCACTGAATTCACGTGCACTTCCATCATCACAGCTGTTGCCTGTTGTAGCTTGTGCTAACCCATTTTACTTCATGTTGCAGCAGACTAGGAAGTCATGGACAGGGTTGTAATGAAGAGGGCCAAAGACAGGATTGTGTGCATATGTTTAAAGCTCCTTAAACGTATGGAAGGATTTTAAAATATATAGATTTTGCAGAACCAAGAACTAAACTAACCCTGAGAAATCTGCATTATAAGGATGTCAAAACTGGTCCACTGACAGTGACTGTGAAACGCTGTGGCCATGAAGCTGGCAGCATTCATTACAGCAGCATGAAGAGGAAGCTTTCCAGATCAGTTGAATTACCTTTGAAGATCTGTATGTCAGTCCTGCAAAGGAGCACATGAGAGGAAAATGTCATAATACTTCAATTTGGTCTTGTTTAAGGTTAGATTAGCTTATTACCATTTCTATAATGAAATCAGTGTGAAAAGAACAGAAAAAAATAAAAGTCCATTTCAATATACATCCCAAAACTTCTAGCTGTTCGTATGCTAGTTTGCATTCACATCCCTGACTGGTCTCAGAACTGAAAACTGTACCACAGATTTCCTCAGCTGAAACAGGTGAGGTCACATTTAGGTGTACTAAGTAGAAATGCATGTGTTTATTGATAGACAGTGCTGGCTTTATATTCATGGATCTTTACAGCACTGAAGTACTTTTCCAGTCCTTGAAAGTATATCTGATCAAACTTTTTGTAAAACATGTCCTAAAAGGAGAGGTAAGCAGGTGTTCAAAGTCTTAAACATATATATATATATATTTTTTATGTATAAAGATTTTATTTTGCAGTTAACCCCAACTTTTTTTTTTTTTTTTTGTGAGAGCTTTGAAAAAATATAGTGATGTGGGACTAGTATAACCTACTTTAATATATTTATGGCTTTTTAAACAATAAGCTAGATATTCCTCTAGTATTCTGTGAAAGTGTCAGTATATTTTGACCACTTGTTCTCTTGTCATGTTAGTTTGAAAACCTTGGGATAAAATATCTATTTTTCATGTAATTTCTGAGGCTGTCTACTTCTAGGAAATCCATGCTCACGTCCCATAAGGGCTGTTTCGTGACAAACTTCTAATTATTTAGTCAATGAATTTCTGATGCATGATATAATTAAATGTATTTTCATTCTTGATTTGTTACAAAAATGAGCGTTGAATGAGTTAGTTAAAGACTGATAATAAACACACAAAAATGTCCTGTAGTCAGATGAAATATTGAAATTGAATTGTGAGCTTGAATTTCTTTCCCCTTAACTCAGTGGGTATAGTGAGCACTAAGGGGATCCATCAGAGCACAGCACCTCACTTTAATAGGCATACAGCATAAGATCAGCTTTTGAAAACTGTCATTCTCACTTTGCATCCTTGCCAAAATATTGCTATTGAATTTTAGAAACACTAATTTAGATTTTTAAATAGAGAATGACAGAAATATATCAGAGAAATGCTGGGGTTGTTGTTGATGATGTTTTTGTATAAGATCTTTTATAGCAGAGAAACATTGCTTACTGCCAGATTCTCAAAGAACGCTTTTCTTGCTGAGTCAAGTTCTAAGCTAAAGCCCATCGTGCTGGCTGAGTGACATAACTCCAAATGGAGATATAAGGAGAAACAGGGGGAAGAAAAATCCCTGCTCTACTCTGTGCCCAGCTGCTCTCTCTGAACTGTTATATGGCAGGCACCTCACATAGGTTTGCTCCTGGTTGATTCCTCTCTCTAAATTCTCTCTTGAAGACTTCCTATAGATACATGATTTTCTGCAAAAGGCCTCAGTCTTGTTGCTTCCACTGTGCCATCCTAACACCAAGTCACACCTTTCCTGCCCCACAGATGGGAGATGACATTTCCTGGGTGACCTGAGTTGTTCCTGACAGCCAGGAAGCCAATGTCAGAGGTGACTGGGGCTGTCGGAGCATAGCTGGTAACGTCCACCCAAAAAAATGAGCAAAATATCAGTGCATAAACCCTCACCTCCAGTCTAGGCACATGGATGGTGGTACAATGAGACACTTGATATAGAAAGACAACTATCACTTGCAATATCCACAGCCATCAGCAAATTAATTCTTTCTAGTGGAGACTGCTGTCACTTACAAGGCATTTCTGGAGCCTTGCCTGTGGGTATGTGAAGGTAGAGCAGTGCTTCAGCTGCTTGGCTGAGTTGCTCGAGCATAACCAGACACCAGCTGGAGCCACCTCAGCAGCCATGACTGACTGCTTCTGTACATACTTTTATTTGGATCAGGAGTGGGACCAGGCTGCCTGAGCCAGGCAAGCAGCAGCACTCACTGCAGCTAGCAAGGAGAGCTCCAGCCCAGAGATGTCACTGCCCTCTGGGCTGTGTGGCCTCAGGTGTAGTGCTACTTGTTGGGTCTCTCTCTGTTCCTCCATTCTTCTTCTGTCTTGGTGCCTGCAAAGGACCTTACACAAATATGGTGTTTTGTTTTGTTTTTTTTTTCCTTGAGGTCCATGTAAGTACGTTCCAGGAATTTGTCTCCCTCCATTTTTGAGTCTTGAGACCCTAATCTATGCACTTGTCATTTAATTACTGACCTATTAAAAATATAGTCAGTACTTGTTGACAGAAATGTGCATTTTCATACATTGGGGTACGGGTGGGGAGAGGCTTTTTTTTTTTTTTTTTTTTTTTTGTGTGTGTGCTGTGTACCACCATCAGAGATTACAAGATGTGAACATGGTAGTAGTGCTCCACAATTAAAGATGATTCAGCAGTGCATCTCTCCATGACATTACATGCTCAAACAAAGGAAAGTTACAAATAAACAAAAATTACTGAGGAGTTGAAAATGCTATTCACTATGCGCAAAGCTAGCATTTAAAATATGCTCAGCTGTCTATGAAAATTAATAAAATGTTGGTTTGAGAGCTGGAAACATATTGTTAGATTATATTTTAATTTGGGCAGGCAAAGATGAAGTACATTCCATGTAGTGAAATAAATAGAAAACTCTGCAGCATTTACTTGCCAAACATACTTGCAAATAATTGCCTTTTAGTTGAAAGGGTACAGTATTTAGGCCAACTGAAAATTAATACGCCGTTCGGCAGGATGCATGGGAAACCGCATATACCTCTTCACCTGGGAGATGCATTGTTTTTTCTATATGAGCCAAAATTATGAGGAATTACTGAGGGAGACTTCAGCACCTTCTGTTAGGAACAGTCTGATGAAAAAGTGTGCTAATGGAAATCAAACAGTATGTGGAGAGAGTAGCTGTAATCTTCGTGCACATTAACCATCCTAAAATCGGAGGCATTAACTGTAATAATAGTTTGGCCAGGTGTTGTGGTTTAACCTGGCTGGCAGATAAATACCACATAGCCGTTTGCTCACCCTCCCACCTCCCTCTCTGGGATGGGGGAGAGGAATGGAAAAGTGAAGCGAGAGTTGAGATAAAGACAGTTTATTAAGATAGAAAACAACAACAACAACAATAATAATAATAGTGTGTATGAAGCAAGTGATGCACAATGCAATTGCTCACCACCCCCTGACCGATGCCCAGTCTATCCCGAGCAGCCGGCCCCCCCATCCCGGCTAGCCACCCCTATATATTGTTTAGCATGATGTCAGATGGTATGGAATACCCCTTTGGCCACTTTGGGTCAGCTGTCCTGGGTCTGTCCCCTCCCAGCTCTTGCTGAACCCCCAGCCTGCCCACTGGCAGGACAGAGCGAGCGAGGAGCTGAAAAGCCCTTGGCTTGGTATAAGCACTGCTCTGCAACAATTAAAACATCGGCATGTTGTCAGCACTCTTCTCATCCTAATTCAAAACACAGCACTCTACTAGCTATTAGGAGGAAAATTAACCCTGTTCTAACTGAAACCAGGACACCACGACAGAGTTTAAGCCATTGGTGGGTGGCTGGGGGTGGGGAAGAGCTAAATTTTCTTTGGAAATTTGGAAGTGATTCTGTGCTTTGTCTTTCCTACTCTCTTATTATTATTCTTTCGGCCAGTTTCAACCACATTTGGCAGAAAACTAGAGGTCTCAGGGTTAATTAACTTTGACGAGACTTATGTAGCCATGGCTTCTTTCCCATAGCTCCAGTAAGGAAAAGACTGCTGTTAGTTCAGTAAGCAATGGAGAATTCATTCTGGAATTAGAAATGTCCTTTATGTGCTTTGGTGTATCTTGTACTTCCTGGCACACCAAAGACAATCAGCCACAAGACACTGACCTGTAGGAAGTCAGATCATTGGTTTCAGTGGGTGCTGAACTATTTCTTTTGTTCACAGGGTAGAAAATACTCAGAAATCCTGAGCTACCAGCAGAAACAATGTGTTTTCAGTATATCTTGTAAAATGTCTGACTGCTGGTTTTACTTTTATTTTAAAGTAACATTCTCTTCATAATACTTCTCCTTGAACAATGTGCATGCTCAACAACTCCTCTCTAATGAAAGAAAGTTGCTACCTACCTGTTCTCTACCTGAAGCTGTAATGCTGGGTATGTGATTAGAATTCTATTTCAAATTTTGATATACAGAGCTAGAAAGGTGAAAGGACTAGAGGCCATGACTTGTGAGGAGCAGCTGAGGATACTGAGGTTTACCAGTGTTCAAGAAGCATGGACAACACCCTTAGATACATAGTATAACTCCTGTGTTGCCCTGTGTGCAGTCGTGGCTTGGATTCCGTGATCCTCATGAATCCCTTCCAGCTCAAGATATTCTGACTCTACAGTTATATTTCCATGAAATTCAGCAGCAGAAGTGTTAGGGAAAGAAATGAGGAATAATGTAGGAATAATTAAGCAAAATTGTTTCTAAGTAGGGTGGCTCTTTAACAGTTTCCAAAAGCTGGTAGATGAACTTTAAAGGTTGTGTACGCTTCACCAGGCAGAAGCTATGCTTCAGCAAACCAGAGACTAAGTGACGATAATGCATATTGCCCATTTCTGTAAAAAGAGCAGTGGAGAAAAAAAAACAAAAACAAACAAACAAAAAAACTCAAAATCATGCTTGCCTAAGGATTTAAGAAAAAAGGTGACTTGTGGGTGGATGAGATTTAAGCATCATATAAATAAGCTAAGTGTTCTGAGGCAACTAGAATCTCTTTAAGAAATGGAATTGACACAGAGGAATCAATGGTTATAGCAAAGCTTATAGACACTCTACTGGAATAAGTAATGAAAAAAATATTATTTCCAACTTGACAATTGAATACCATATGTACTCTTAATGACAACAAAGGAACAGCAATGCTATATGTCATTGCTAAGTTACTGTGGCCTTGTGATATGTGTTTGTTTTTAGGGAATTCTTGCCTGAATGCTCAGGTATTTTAGTGAAAATTACTTGAGTGTAATTTCCTGTTCTATCTCTCACAGAAATTGCTTCACGATAGTTAAAAAAAATAATCATTTAAAGGTAAAAAACTGATTTTTTTTTAAGATATACTAAATATTGCAGAATTAGATTTTAATAACTGTGCATTTAACCATGTATGAGCTTTATTTGATATAAAGTTTATGAAAATTTTCATTGGTACATCTTGCAGGATTCTTGAAAATGTCAAGCAATTGTAGATGTAGATTAGATGTTTTCTTCTCAGCATTTTCAAAAAGCATTTTCCAAGAGATGCCGCTTTATTATTTATATAAGCAGTTAGAAAATAAAACCTTGGGTGCTGAAAAAATATGCATGTCAGTAGCTTCTGCTTCAAACTGACAACCTGTACATCTTTTCAACAGTCATTAGATGGTTTGTAGTTAGCTGGCCACATTAAAGATTTAAGCTCCTGAGGTTAGTGTTTTCTCTTTTCAAGGGAAGATAGTTTACTATGTCTTGTTCTCTTGCAGGCTCTCAGTGCATCTTTTGTCATGACAAATGAAGCTGATGCTGTACTAAGGTTTCAGCTCTGCTGTCCATCATTTTGCATTCTCATAAACAGAGTCAATTTACCTGGTGACCAGAAACAAACAGTGTTCAGCTTTGTCAAAACAAAGATGTGACAGACAAACAAATTTCAGTATCTGGAGCAGTGTGTGCTATCCTTGGTCATGCTCAATCATGGACCTTTTTCCCTGCAAGTGTTTAGTAAGTTCAGTACAATTTAGATCTCCTTGTTTCTGATGTGGAACCACAAGACTACTCCTATAATATTTAGATGATAACTAAGAGTTTCTGTTGCTAGTTAGCATCTTTCTTTCAAGTGTATGCTGATGGAAATACTAAGGCATAGATCTAAGAAAAAATAGCCATGTGAGCCTGGTTGGAATCAGGAGAGTGAACGTTTCCCAGGAAAAGATAATTTAATCTCCCTTCCCTTTTACTGTTTTTAAATTTTGTTCTGCCATCCAATGTAAATGAAAATAGGTAAACTGAGGCAAGTAACTATTCAGGAATAAAAAACCTTTTGCACTGTATATTCCACTCTTGGATTGTGCTTCTTTCTTTAAACCTTCATTAAGAGGCTTTCAAAAATCCATTTAGCTTGACTCAATTTGAAATATAAATAGCAAGCAGATCACTATCCCAAATATCATGCGTGCGACTCTCTTTTGCACTTGAACAGCACCCTGTAAGTGCCTGGTGCGCACACAGAGAAATGAGTCTCTGTAGAATAAGCTGATTTAAACACACGTCATGAGACCTACATGTCAGTAGTGGCCAGTCTACACACTGCAGCTCCTGGCTGACCTAAGAGATCTTAACTGATAATGAAAGAGGAAAATAGGAAAATTAACAATAAATTGCCATGGAGTAAGATATACTGTAGATCATGAGCATTTTTTACCATGTTGAAACTTAATTCCTTAATGCATCATTCAGTAAAGTAATTACCTGTCTGTATATGAGTATCAGGATTTCCCTGGAAGGAAAGGATTTTCTGGAAGGAAAGTATCACTTTTAAAGTTGGCATGTTATGTACTGGACTTTTACGTAGAAAAATTTAAGATGGAAATGAACCAGTTACCTGGGCTTTTAGCATATGCCAACTTTGTTTCTGTGCTACAACATGTCTTAACTTATTCAAAGTACAAAAATACTATCTGGAGTATAACATGTAGCCTCTTATCTCACTGATGCCTTTGCATAGTTCAAGATGAGGTCACCACCTGCCTTGGAGATATAAATCCTGGCCTGAAAACATGCACGATCAACCTGTTTGTATCAACATCTTGCTTATCTATGCAGATATATGAAAAGCTTATATTTAATATTTATTGGACTCAAAAGTTTTTTTTTTTATATCAAAATTTTATTACAAAGCACAATTTCCACCAAATATATAGTTTTGCAAGAGAGAATTTTGCAAGCAAGAATTGCAAAATTTTTTCCAAAATTTTATAGTTGTGTTTTCCAAAAATGCCTTATTGAATGACTTAAATGTAACACATGATCTATACAATAAACTCACATGAAGGAAGTATTTTCAATTCTTTTGCATATTTGAGTAAGATCTTATATTTTATGTTTCTAAGTAAATTTACATACCTTTAATTCTAAGTTTTGGACATGTAAAGACATCACCATTAATATAGCTTGTTTCTTGGCTCTGTTATTAGATGTCAGAATAAAGGAGCAAAATATTTATTTATTTATTTTAAAAAAAAAAAAAAAAAAAGCTAGTTTAGAAATCTGTTAATCTCTGCTGGAACTTGCATTGCAGAACACAGCAGTGTGATGAGCATTGGATTTTCTTTCCCTTCTTATATCTCCAAAGCACATTCAACTGCCTGAAATGCTTTGCAAGAATCAAGTTTGGGTTTTGTCCTCAGACCTCTGGAACAGAAAAAGTGAACAACTAGCAAAGCAGGCAGGGAGAGATGGGAAATGCAGGCCCTAAATTGAGAAACTGGTAGTTGATTTTTCCAGTAACTTAGTCCAGCTAGCTCTTAATTTTTCAGTATAGTAGACACATTTACTCTCAATTTTCTGATGGTCACACTAAAGTACTGCATAAAGATTTATTATGATGGTAAAAAAATGTGACTTTTTTTCAAAATAGGTCAAGAATTTTGCAGTGGTGAAACAAAGACTTTTTTTTCCATTTTCTTTTTTGTGTGTCAGAATTCTGAAGTTGTTTTTTATGTAACATTTTATGTCTCTTGAAAGATGTTATGTTTAAGTGTGCCTTATCATTCAAGTGACTATATGCTTAGGAAGACGTGTTAAGAAGACATACTGCATCAACACCTTTGAAATTTAGAATTACAGTCTATGCTTCAGTTCGTGTGGGAAAATGAAGCATATTATCTGCTAGAATTTCAATTTCAGTTCCAGAACTTCATTATCAGTGTTCTTTTTTTCTGATCACAATCCATGGAATCATGAAAATAGTTTTTATCAGCATTAATGTTTCTTACAGCAGGTAAAGCAAGAAAATATATAAATAATGGAACATAAAGTAGGATTAAATGCAATCTCTCCTCAAGGATTATCACAGAGCCTTATATCTCACACAGCCTTATATCATCACATCATGTGGAAATAGCTTCTATTTTATGAGATTTTTTTAATTCCTAACCTTCCCCCTACCCCCCATTTCTGCACACATATTTTCTTTGATCTTAGTAAGAATGTTTAAACACTCTGTATTTTGCTTTACCTAGCATTTTAAATTCATACAATTTTAAAATCTTTATTTACATTTTAACATCTGCATCATTTTTTTGTTTGTTTGTTTTATTTTTAGATTTAAGCAATACTTTTCTTGCCCATCTGTGGAAATGAATCAAGCTCTTTTAAAATGACACTGTCATTTTTTGCTAATTGCTCTGAAGTCAGTTAGTTCTTTGTATTTATTAAGATATTGCAATGTGTCCTGCATGCTCAGGATCCAAAATTCAAGAACATACTTAAAAGATCATCTGAAACAAGTATAAGTATCAGATATTTTTTGATGTGCCCATCAATTTTGCTGATAGAATTTTTTGCCCAAATGAATTCTTTTTCTGTTGTTTCATTAGGCTCTAAATAGAAGAATACCAAACCCATTTATATGTGTGTACTTGTGACATTAAAAAAAAAGTTGCGATTTTTAAGGAAGTGCTGAGATATAGGAGAATCTAAGGGGGTTGAGAAGAGGTTCACGAACTAAACATTTCCTCAGTGTGTCAGAGAGCTCAGATACTGCACAGACAAAGTAAATCTTAGTTTATCCAAGACTGTCTTAATTCTAGATATAACACAAGGGCTACATGTATTACAACATAATGCTTTATCTGTTTATTCAATTGCTGATATTTGGAAAATTAATCAAAGCTGCACATCTGTAAACCATAACAGTATTCTGAGTTCAGAGTGCTCCTGCGTAATAGAAGATACCTGATCCTTACAAATCTGTCTGTCCAAAGTTAGGATTAACCACATACGTAATTATTAAAAATCTCCAATTCTGACAGCTCAATAATCTCCCTAAGCAATCTCTTTCATTGTTTACCCCTTCTTACAACTAGTTTACACCACCTCTGACCCCAAATATGCAGCCTAAACACTCGCTTGGTGCTTTTTTCCCTACTACATCTTCTCAAACCAGTGCAAAGGGAAAAGGCGTGGGGACTTACTAGATTAAAGTGTGCAACAAGTCTAATCACAGCTATTAGAGCTAGAAAGCCTCCACTCACTCAAGCTCTGCACAGCCAGAAAAAACAATGAAGAGTACAATGTCTGTGTTTTCAAAACAGGCACCTTTACAGAAAATGACTTTTATTTAATAGAAATGCAGTTGAATGTAATTTTGTCCTTTAAGTAAACTATTCTCTACAAATGGTACAATTACAAAATTACAACTCACTGTTTAAAAAGACAATATTCAACAGGTTCCAAGAATTAGATACTAGATTATCTTTAGAGTTCTTCCAAGTGTGCTTACCAATGACATTGCTTAATAGCAATTGAGAGTTGCATTCCCTGTACATAAATTTAGTCCTTTAAAAGTTGCTTCAGTGCAGCATAAGATAGTTATCTCGGCTTCCTTTGTTGTCAGCAGAAAGAAGCAGATGGAATGACTTGCTTTGGGCTGTTCCTGTCTCTCCACTGCATATAGATAAATGCTAGAGAGCAATCTCTGACTGGCCAGCACATTTTTTATCTTTTGCTAGAGGAAGTTTTGCAAGATCAATACTATTTATAAAGTTACCAGCCTCTGGTGAATCTTGAGAGGATTCCAGCTGTTCTTCCAATCCCTGCAAAACTTCAGAGACTCTCCAGCTGATTCCTTTCTTCACTCAAGGAGGATCTTTGCCCAGTCTTCCAGTGTTCATACGCACTTCTCTCTCCTCATCAATCTCTACTCAGTTCATATGATTCTTTACTAAAGGTCTTACACAACCCAGTGCCAAATTAACAGGAATTTTCTCTCTGATTTCACTAGGCTCTGAAGAACACCTTCTGCTTGCACTGTGACTCTCCAGGATTTTCCCAACCTTCACTCTTTTATTGCCAGCTCTACCCCTCTAAACTTGATGGTCAGTTTCTGGTTCAAACAACTGTCAAATGCCCTGCTGGGCACTAAGTAACTGCTGCTAATTTCAAATTCCATACATAATGAAGCCTGGTGTACATACCCTACAGCATGTGAGATTCAAATTCAGCTTTCTAAAGCAAACTAAATGAAGGCAGAAATTCACTGTAAAGTCACAGTTCCTTGTCTTCAACTACAGAGCAGATAGAGCTTAAAGCTATCACAAATCCTTACCATTTATCATTTTGATGCATGCTTGGTTGCCCCCATATCCCATTAATACTAAAAGCAGTTGAGCATGTTATTGTTACTCACAAACACACCCTCTGTGCCAACATATTATTTATTTTTATTTTTTACCAAAATATTGGAATTTTCATTAATGGGAGCACTTAAAAGAGAGATGCGAGAAAGAGCACCTCAAGGCATAGGCTTTGCCTTCACTAGCAAGAGCAGATGAAAGGTCTCCCATTACAAGAACAGAGCACTGCAACCACCTCTTGTCAGCTTTAGATCCACAAGTGCCCAGTCCTGCTTTGTTCAATGGCTCTGCCCCTGCTCTCTCAGGAGGCTACAACAGTGAGCTATTGCCTCCCTCATGAAGCTCTCCATTATTCTGCCACACAGTTGCTGCCAATGTTTCCAGAGTGAGCCCAGGCTGCTGTTGCATGGCTCCGCTGTGCTGCCTGTGTGACAGATGGTGCAGAGTGATGCAGCGGCCACAGCTGAGTGTGCATCGTGGAGGTGTGATTCCACTGCAGAGATCTTCCAGCGCTGCTGCTTAGGAAAACTCCAGTGAGGGAAAGGAACAGTTTAAAATTCTATTATGTACATAAAAGTGTTTATTCACCCCTCATTGCACACAAGACTGGAGGGTATTGCTGTCCCTGTTAGCAACATTTTGCTTTACCTGTGAATCATGAAGTTCTACAGCATCAAAACTAGACCCATTTTATCCTGACTTTCTCTATCTGAGAAACAGATATTATTTTTCAATAGCTTTGACTGATTTGGATGTTGGGCTTACTAGACCCTGGGCATTAGAATTGCGTGGGCCCAAGAAACTGTGAAGGTCAGAGCATGATCTAACAGTAAGAGCAGTAAATGTTTTTCATTTGGGGCCATTGCACATTGTCGAACTTACACAAGAAAACGGCGCACACACACACACACACACACACACACACACACACACACACACACACACACACAAAAGGGGGGTGCTTAGTAGGCTTCAGGAGTACAGCCACAACTTCCGGGGCACTGCCACATTAGCACATTTACCTGCCCTTTGCAATTCTCATATCTGGCTCACAACTCATCTGGCAGGGGAGGTGCATGAGCATCACATGGAAGGGTCTTGTCCACTATTCAGTGTGGAGAAAGTTCAGATTTTAACAGAGTTTTAAGAAAGGCCAGGATGGTGTAGTGCAGAGAGTAAAAATGTTATCACAGTTATTGGGAGACATAAGGGAAATTTGGTGGGACAGCAACCCAGTTAATTGAAGCAGGAGACGTTTTGTTTTCAATAGGCTATCTGTTCTCCAAGAAAGTTAAAACTGAAAATACTTTTACTGAGGCCCTCTTAAGGGAAAATATATTTTTGAATACATGTATTTTCCAAAATGAACACAAAAATAGTATTTCTGTAGAAAAAATTAATGTGCATCTCACATCTGCCTCCTCAGACCACAATAAAGTTACTCTGGATACTGTAAACCATAAAGATCCTCAGTAACAGGGGCAGTACTGCTAGTTATGTGTATAGATATGCCACGAAAATGTAGGCTAGCAACCTGGCTTTTGCATTAGAGCAATCTTACAATAGGAGGTAGATGTTGATGTTTTGTCTAAAAAGGTTATAAATGGGCTTGGGCTTTCTGTCTTCCCTACCCTGGCTCTTGCTGTCTTCACTTCTCCACCGATTTTCTTCACTTCCATGATTTCTTAATCTGAGGCAGAATGATTGCTTGTTGTCAATGAATGTTCTGTATAAGGTGTCTGCCTCTAAATTGCTTTCAAGCTGATAACTCTTTCCAATAAGCTGCAAGACAGCGCTCAGCATGTTTAATGTTTCTATTATTTTTCTTCAGAATTAAAAACCCTAGCCGATATTTTTTTTTTCTTGTTTAAATCTTTTTACCCCCAATCATCTGGAAGAGAGAGAGGACTTATGCTACAGGTGCACAATTCTGAGCACAGCTGTCTCTCTTGCCTGTTCATGAAGGCTTGTCATAGCAAACAAAACCACTGCCAACCTAGCTACTAACAGGAAAAATATGTATTCACTAATTATCATTTTTGTTTGTATTTTTTTCCCTCCATAAAACAAAAATATGAGTATAGAGCTCTGTATGCAGTTGATTCTGGTGCCCCTGTGGGCCTTGTCATAGAAAATAATATATATATTTGCTAATTTGTCGCTATAAAATTTTAAAAAATGCAAGATTTAAAAAAAAAAAAAAAAAAAAAACGCATCAAAGTGACAGTCTCTTCATAAGTCTGGCAACAACGGGGAAAAACAACTTCGCAGCCTGATGTTGCTGCAGTTTGGCTGCCAAATGGGTATGTGCAGGCTGTTGCTGGCAGCAGTTTACATTAGCTGAGGGTCTCTTTTCTGGAAAGACAGACTTGAGCTGTCAGGCATGGCCATCCAGTCTGTGCAAGCAGGGCTCACTTGTCCTGCTGAGCTGCTCTCCTGCTGGGCCTCTCCCCCCTGGACAGCTTTAGCTGCAATTCTCTTATCATTATGGCACCCCTTGGAAAACTTTTAAGGATATTACCTAGCAAACACCTTAACTTCTGTGTAATTCTTTTATGTTTAATTCCTTATTTCCACATTTTTGTCTATGCAAGCCTCTAAAGCTCTGAATACTCCCTCTGCTGTGATTTTCCTATATGAGTCAGTAACAATTTTGTATGGAAGTTTTGGATAAAATAATATCTTACATTTTATGGTCTTTAACTTTGTCTTTTTTATTTAAAAAGGGATAAAATTATTATCTTCTTCCTTAAATATTTGTGTTTTAATTTATATGTTTGATCTAAGCTAGGCTCCCTGTTCTGTTATAGCAAGCATAAAAAATTATGGCAGGGCTTTTCAGCAAGGAGGACTTAGTGACATTCCTGTATTATTCAATTAAAAAACAATGTCAGTGCAAATTTCTGTTTGTATTTGAGCTCTGTTTGAATTAATAAATGTAGTTATGTTTTACATAGTAAGTTTGATAAATAAAACTCATCTAGGATCACTGTAATGTTCACTGATTATCTTTGGTAGAACTCTCAAAATAAAAAGTACTTGTAGAAAAAGAAATCTGTACCATTACCAATCAGATTATTATTATCCTCCCAAAGCATTGGTCCCTGACTGTTCCCTGACTGCAAAAGATCAGAAGGATTTAGCTCTCCTTCTTTTAGGTTGCCTAAATAGAAAAAGGAAACTATGAATTCTTCCCAGAGTGATAACATAGAAGGTATTAGTCAGTCCTCACAGTGATGGGATTCTTTTAAAGTAAAGGCAATTACTGATATGATATGATATATATTATATATATTTTTCACTGGAGTTAATATTTGAGCTGGAAAATCAGGCTTCTGTATATGAAGGGATAAACTTTTAGAGCTGCAGTGACATTTGCTCTGTACTACTTTTGCATGTCCCAGGTTTTTGCCTCTGTACTCACCTTCTAACATGTGTAGAGCCCAACCTTCTCTGTATGAGAATAGGAGGGACCTCCACAAAATAACAACTTACTTAGTGTTTTCTTGATATTACCTCATGAGAAAGGAAATTTATTCAGTCAGTTAGGGTCAGGAAGAGTTGTTCCAAGGTCAGTGTTCAAGTTTCTCTATCCAGGCAGTCAGAATCACTACTGTATCTTAAACATGCCCATAATATAGCACTGTATTAAGACAATAATTACAACACAGTCTCAGGTATTAGAAGTTCTTTGTGTGATTGAATTGACAGGTGGTATGAAACTACTGCCCCAATGTCTGGCTCAGTAGCTGCGCTTTGGCAATTCTTTTACTGTTTTGTTGTTTGGTTATGGAGTTTGCTTGTTTGTTTGTTTGTTTTGAGGGATGGAGAGGGTTGGTTGGTTGACCCTGTTGTGTTGGTGTTTTTTGTTTGTTTGTTTTTGTTTATCTGTATCTGTGAAATACCCAGGTTAGTATAGAATAGTACTTAGAGTGATACGGCTCAGGACTTCTTTCTGGTGCTGTCTAAAATGTTCCCTTTGTTGCTATGAGCTCAATGAAATCTTATTATATCAAGGTTAAGACCAGCCAAACAAAAAACATATCTCTGTATCCTTTCCCTTCATTTTTCAAGTAGCTATAGAATTCTGTCTCCATTTAGTTAGTCTTTGGCTTAACTGCTATTTAGCCCATGTAATATTTCCAAAAAGGCTGTCTTACAAGAGAATTATCACTTCTGGTTTGCTACCCTGGAATTCTTCCAATCTATCACTGTCTCCCTGTAATGAGATGTCCAGAACTGCTGCAGGTGTAGTTGTATTTATCGCCCCATGTAGATGAAATACCTACTGTAGACTGAATGCTGTTTAGAAGGCTATGGACTTTGTGCTGCAAAACTGCATTGCAAAAGCATTTCCTGATTGTTTCAACATAACCACTAGGTCTCTCACTCTGTGTTCAAGGGTGGGATATTAATTTTGATATTTTTTTCTTTTTAATTAATTGAAATGACTATAGAAACCTAATCTTTCCACTTCCATAGAAGTCTGGGGCAGCTAAGATGATTAGGCACCTACCTTTTACCTGGCTTAGGTTAAGTAAGATATGTCCTGTGTGAAATAGTTTGTAAAAAGTAATTGTTACAGCCTGAGTGACATGAGAGTGCAGTGAAGGGAAGGTAAACGTGAATATGTGAAAGGAAGACGGTTCAGTCTATGCTTCAGAGACTTATATAAATGATAAATACAACTCTTTCTTTATTGACTTATGTAGAATAAGGTAGAACTAATGCATAGATAACTCATGTAATAGGCATGCCCTACAGAAGACCAGTATAGGCATTTCCATGGATGTGCAGACTCAGAGAAGTGAAGGAGTAGCGGTCAAAAACTGCAGTCAGAAATGTTGTTTTTCTCTCAAAGAGTATAGCATCTTTAAAATTCAGCCGTTCCCATGATGGCTGTCAATGTGTCTGTTTTGGGGAAGAAAAACATGAAATTCTGCTTTTTGGTAAGGTCAAAACCTTTTCTTTTCAAGGTTAGCTGGCATGTTTTGATTTTTTCAAGCTTTATATTCTTTCTTTACTATAAATAATAAAAATGTAGCTCTGCATACTCTAAAACAAAAAGTATATTTTCATTTATCTCAGCTTACGAGACTAATCTAAAGAAAACTATGTAGATTCTTGGTAACTGTATAGTTAAGTTGACACTGTTTTCCCCACAACTAAAACAAAGACATGTGAAACTTTTTATTTTTGTTTACTATTAAAATATATTTTTTATGGAATAGAAATTGCCATGTTCATTCAGCTGTTGAGCTAGCTTTGAAACACAGAATGTAACATTCAAGAACAACATAGCAAGCAGCTAGGTTTGGCTGCACAAATGCAAGACAGAATCCCACATACCACTATTAGTTTACAATCTGGGCTTCACTGAAGAGAGAAGCTCTGCCTCTGTTTTTACCCTATGTCAGTACCCTGTACAAGATCAAATGCATCAGCAAACTTCTGCTCCCTATAGGAAGGTTCTAATACAGGATTTTTCAAGAATTTTCCTCTAAGGAGGATCATTATCTCCTAATGAGAACATATGGTTTTGGCAGCACCAATCTTTAAGGAATGCAGTCAGCTTTTTTTTTTTTTTTTTTTTTTTTTTTTTTTTTTTTTCCCTCCTTTAGAAAATATCAGCCTAAGTACTGAGCTCATTTACCAGTAAATCACCAAGTAGAATGAAGTATTCCAAATGTAATAATCACTATCCTCACTTGAAGAAGGCTTGGACTGATGTGAATCATAACTGTGCTTCATAACAAAGACAATATTGTGTAAATGTTCCTATCCAGAAACAATGAGTCATGCTACAATGACCATCACTTAATCATTCTGACTAAACAGAGGATCAACATTTACAACTGTGTTAACTTTTAAAATGTTTTGGAGAGAGAAATATGGCAAAGTATAACAACTTATAAAAGCTACTACTCTATATTAATTCATATGACCTAACAGCTACTAGTTTTATTTTGAAAATATGCCATCAGTGAGATATGAAAAGTGGTTATGAATTCAACTTGTTTGCAAGAAAGTAAGGTGGGTAACACTTTTTGCAGTATCAGAAGGATTATTATACTTGACCCTTTAATATGCTATCTATCTCCAGATAGCATCGTTCCTTTTACAGTAGATGAATGTAATGATAAATGCCTAGTATAGCTGAGAATGAAACAGCATTAACTATTACAAATGAGGAATTTTCTCTAACTCTCTTTGCTATAGTTTAACTGTTGATGAAAACCTATTATGGAATTGCAGTTTGCTGTCAAATGGCCCTTTAAATGACTGGTTTATAATCCCACAGCTAATGACCTTTGATTCCTCTTGGTATGGCACAGATTTAATAGCTTTCCTTTACGAAGTCCTTAACAAAATAAGGCTTTTTAAAAAATAAATTCAACTTTAAAAATCAATTTCTTAAATACTATTTTTTTCCTGTACTGCCAAAGATTGTGCTTGAGCCAGCAATGTGTTTGTGTGGTAAAGAAAGCTAATGTGGTCCTAGGCTGCCAGCAGGTTGAGGGAGCTGATCCTTCCCTTCAGCATCAGTGAGGAGGTAGCGTGCTCATGGAGCACACCTGGAGTGCTGTCTGGTTCTGGGCTCCCCACTACAAGAGAGGCAGGTAGCTCCTGGAGAGAGTCCAGCAAAGGACCACTAAAGATATAAAGGGATCACTTCTCCTGTCAGGACAAGCTGAGAGAGCTGGGACTGTTCAGCCTGGAGAAGAGAAGGTTCAGGGGAGATGTTATCATTGTACATAAATAACTGAAGGGAGGGTGCAAAAAAGGTGGGAGCCAGGCTCTTCTCAGTTGTGCCCAGTGCCAGGACAAGACAAACATCAGGAAGCACTTTACCATGCGGGTGATTGAGTACTCGCACATGTTGCCCAGAGAAGTTGTCCAGAATGTTGTCCATTCTAATTTGGTATTTGATCTCTACTATGCTCATAAACTCTGGGGAGTATCTTTGCCCTGACTTATCTCTGTGCTCTGTTCTTCCCAGTCATGTGGCATAACATCTACATATGCAACACTTATGGCTTTGCCGAGGCATTACCCTTCCATTTTGGAGATGCTCAGCGCAATCTTTTCTCATTTACTGTTCTCCTTCAAGTTCTTGCACTGACATGACGTCTATCTGGTGCTGTTGTGCTGTAACACCATGACTCCTGCTGAACAATATTTTCTTGTTTCTATGTAATACCTCATCTGCATCCATCCTTTGAAGCAGGAACATGTAGGTGGTGTTTTTTGTTGTTGTTGTTGTTGTTTTTTGTTTGTTTGTTTGTTTTTATGCACTGACTAACCAAGAATGAAGACTCCTGAGCTCTCATACTCTACACATAGTTAACAAGCGTAGTGATACGATGTGAAGTTCCATCTTGATGTATTGATTTCACATATATATAAACCTCCAATTTTGGAATAAAATCTGTTGCCTCCAAGATAGTTTAAAGCTCCTAAGGGTTTCCATGGAACCAGGACTTTCTTTCCTAGCTAATTCAAAATTGAGACCTTCCATATCTTCAGGTTCAGCTTGCACTGTAAGTTATACCCACTGGATCCAACTGAAGAATGCTTTCTATACATAAGTGAAGCACAGAAATGCTTTCATAGATTATGAGATGAAACTTTTGTAAACATATAAATGATATATCAGGTGAAGCACGGAAAGCCTGGAGGCATTTTTTTTTTTCTTTTCCTGAAGCAGAGAAAAAAAAAAAATACAAAGATTTGGTTATTTCTTGAAGACACCATTAAAACCATTCTAAGGAATTGAGCATCCTTTCTTTCCTTGAGGGGAAAAAACAAACAAACAAACAAACAAAAAACAAACAAACAAACAAAAAACAGGGATGTGAGGAATGTGGCCAGTAAAGTAAACTTAGTTTAAAAAATTAAGAAAATAGATTTTTTAAGAACAAAGAGGGATATGAGATTTTTGAGAATGAGTTCTGAATGCAAAGGACACAGCATATTCTTAAATGTTTAAGATATTATTTTTCTCACTGATATTGGTGGGCTTTTCCATCCAAAAAAAATTAGATCCCCAGTGGAAGTACATGAAATAATGCAAATATTGCTAAAGATTGATAAAGGTGAACTTGAGCGGGAAAAATCACAAGTGAATAAATATTCTTCTTTAGTGCTAATTCAACCAAACCATATGTATTACCTTTTTAGAAACAGTTTAAGCACAGTTTAAGCACAGTTTAAGCTCATTCCCTTTCTAGAAGCAGGACTAAAAGGTTTTATGTGTAGTAGGACTGCAATGTAGGACTGTAGGTACTCAATTTCTTAGTTTTAATCTTCTCAAGACCATATATTCTAACTTTAAATGTGTAAATTCACTTGCTATCAGGGAAAAATGAGAATTGGAGAGTAGAGTGTTCATAAATAATGTTGAAGAATTAGATATTTGGCACCATTGTTGGCTGCTATTTTTGCACTATACAGGGAAATAGGTACTGTTAATGACCTCTCATAAAATCCCTTCTGCTTGAGGTCACAGGCAGGACCTGCAGCTTGCACATTCTTAAAACCAGCACAACCAAAAAACAGCACATGTGGCTGTGTTACCACCTTCTCCCACCCTTCTCTAGTTCCTATTGCAGCTCAGGATTTTCAGCAGGTTAACATAGACAGGTGGCACACAGAAAAGCCAGAACTCCTTTCTGAAAACACCAGGATGGAGATCAACCCCTCTCATGTCTCCACTGAAATATCCTCTCTCACAGCTGAGGGGACCTGAATGTCCCCACCCTTCCTGCCAAATTGAGTCCTGTTTGAGAGCAACAAAGTGAATGTCAGCCCAAGAGTAATATGGGAACACCACGAGTAACTGCAGTTTTCTTTCATGCACAAGTTCAGTAACAATAGATTCAAACATCTCTATAGGAAAAAAAAAAAAAAAAAAAAAAAAGAGAATGATAAGTCAGCAAGACAGGATATCTTTTCTGAAAGTAACATTGCCATCTGTGTTATTCACAGCCCATCATAATAGAAGAAGAACAGCATGCAAATCTTGAAGAGACAGTCAAAGGTGGAAAGGTGTCTGTGGAAAGATATACACGGCAAAAGAAGTGAGCCAACTGGAGACTGTGTAATTGCCAGCATCTACTTGGAGTAGCTAAGCTGTAGCAAATTAAAAAAGAAAAAAAATAAATAAAAAAATCATGGCCTAAATTCAAACTATTTTAAGTGGTTAAGTCTTTATTCTAGAGCTCTGCTAGCTAGAATCTGAGTTGTACAAAATCTAAATTCATAGAGATGGAAAGCCCCCTAATATCAATCAGACTCTTCAATAAATAGGAATTACATATTTTTAAAATATATATATATGTTTTAATAAACTAGAATGTCCATAAACAAATCCTGTCCTTCCTTCACCCAGTCACAGAAGCAATGATTCAATTTCATGACATGGAAAATGTCAATATATCAATAAACTATTACTTCTGTTTCTTATTTCTTGTTCTTAGTCCAATTAGCTTCATTTAACACAAAAGAAAAGTTATACTCCCTATTCGTGGTTACCATAGGGAATGAAAGTACACAGTGTAACTTCAGCTCTGACTCTATTAATACAAAATCACCAATTTGGTTATGTCACAGTTATGGTACCAACAGTAACCATAGCAAATGAAAGAGAAGAGGACCTGTATGTTTATATCATTTTCATGTGATCCTTACCACTAAATGATATGGCAGACATGTGGCTTCTTAATATTTATTAGAATATTCTGTTATTATTATAAAAACTAATAATCCAAAAGTACAGAAAACCTATGTGTATTCAGAATATATTTCATTCTCTGTGTTTTTTGTTTTTGTTTTTGTTTTTAAATCATATTTGTACCACATCTTTGCTCTGTAAAATGTTTGCATTACTGCAAAGTCTTCTTCATAGTTGAGTAGATTCAAAGTTTTCAGCCCTCACAATTCTCAAAAACTTCTACTAGCTTAAATGAAAGGACCCATCCCACTTGTATTATATCATGGAAATCTGTCAAGTTGTGTCATGTGACTTGACTCTGAATTTCTCCTCTCTTGTAAAGACCAAATGGCTGCTGATGGACACTTTTAATTCTGAGATATAGCTGCAAGTGAACACTTAACATTTATACTCTAGACAGAATATATGTAGGCAGAAACAATTTTTGGTTTTAATCTTGAAAAATGTAAATTTATATTGTGCCAGGATAATTCAAAATTTGCTCAAGTGACTGTCTTCTGCTTTCACAAATCCATTTTCAAGAGAATCAGATTTGAAAGTCTGGAAATACAAGACATTTAAAAAGTAAGGAAAATAAACTTCTGTAAAGAGAAAATGGAAAAGTTTATCAAGTACCTGCCAAATTCTGAACACTAGACTTTTTATGGACAGTCATGAAGAAGTTACATGCAACAAAGAGAGCAAGTGAAAGTTATTTATGTTTACATCTAGAACTATGGGAAGCGTAATAGTACTGAATGTACTCTGAATTGTTCCTTTTCAATCTGTACCCTAATGCATATTTCAGAGCTTCCCACTCCAAGAGGCAAATTATCCACAGGGAAAACAGAATATCCTTCATAATCTGCAGTCATGATGCATCAGTGGACTCCTCACTTACCCTTTTAGATAGGAATACTCTTTAGAAAACAGTTAGGTAGGGCTGATGGTGTGATTTCACACAGAAAATTATTTCATAAGAGTAGGAAGATTGTTACAACTAGCACTCATGAAGAGAGATCAGGGAAGAGAGATCAGAGGATTCCGAGGATGTCTTGCAATCTGTTTTGAATCTTTTACATTTTTTTCACTCTTTTTAACTTATTTTGCTATTTTAAAATAAAAGTTTGAGGCAAGTAGTATTTCATTTTATGTTTTCCTTATGAAGAGAAGGATCAGCTACAGTAATATTATTTATCCATCTCTGACTTTATTTTTGAAATCCTATTCTTTTTACATTAATCCGGATGAAGACGTCTTCTGACTTTCACAGTTGTTAGATTATAAAGGCACTTTGAATTTTCTGTCTGTGATACAATTCAGCGTCATCCTCCTAACCAGTAGGAATGAAAGTGTTCAAAAAAAAATTTGGATTTTGCTAAACTATTGAGAATTGACTTTATATAATACATAACAAAATTGCACATAATGCATAGCAAAATTGCACAGTCTTCAAAGTTATTGTAGGCCACTTTCACTATTTTATGCAGACAGAGCAAAAAGTCAGGTGATGAGCTGAAAATTCTGTAAAATATGTAATGAAAATTGCTTAGATTTAAATATGTCTGTTCACAAGAAGAGAGGATGTGTCACATCAGACACCTCTTAATTTCTTGTTTGAATTTTGAATGATGTCTTCTTTCCTTGAGAAGCACCAAATACACACACACAAAAATTAATGGTTTAGTAGTAATTGTAAACAGAAGTATTACACACAACTCCACTTGTTTAGAAGGTAAAACAAGACTCAAAGTGCATTGATATGGATAAGTATCAATAACATTCTGCTAACTTGGCTGGACATTAGTTGAGGTGCAGAAAGTAGACCTTATTCATAAAAATTCAAACAGTCAGAATAGCTTCCAGCTTTGGGGGAAAAAAGGAAAAAAAAAAAAAAAAAAAAAGTATCAGTGGGAAAAGCCCATGTGTTTATTAAGTTCCCACCAAATTTCAATTTGAGGGCCCTTTAAATCTCTTCCTGAAATTCTCTTTTCCATTCCACTCACATGTTGGTAGAAAGAGTATAGTCTGATTCATTTCTGCCAGGTAAAAAGAAGTATCTCCCAGGTAAACAAGAAAAAATCTCCATACCAGTGAAAGTCAAGCAGAAATATATATATATATATATAATATTTCTTGCTTCTTGCTCCAGATTGACATTGCAGTGCCAGCAGCTTCAAAATATTTCTGAGTTATGTGAGCAACTTTCACATGAAATTAGTAGAAAACATATGCAAACGGTACAGCATAACTGAATTTTTGCTATTTTATGTATTATAAAGTCAAATATACTGAACTTTCTCTCTTCCTAAAGTGAAATAATCATATAAAGCAATAGTAGGTTCAGTTCTCCACAAGCCTTTAAAATCCAAGGAAATATTGTCACTTATAAACAAGGGTAAGACACATAGCAATGCATAAATCTACATTGGTATTTCTTGGCTTTTGGATTTTGACTCAAATATTACCAGAGCTTTAGTTGTTGACAATTAGGAATTTTTAAATATAAAATAAAGCCTTTAAATCCATGTCCTACATAGTTTGTCTTAGCTTATAGATCGTTAGTTTTTTCATGGCCTAAATTAGTAAATGTTACCAATCTTCTTGCTGTAGTGCTTGCATGAGTTAAAACTGAAGGCTAGCTAAACACATTGTTTTACACCTCTTTAGTTATATTTTCACATGCTTCATATGCTTCTATACAGCTCCACAGCATTCTTCCATTTCCCATCTGCTTATCTGAAAACAGTAGGATCAAAAATACCCATAAGTACCAGACATACAAATCATGATTACTGGCTTTGTCTGGCAGTCTTAAAAATGGTAGCATAAGTGTGCATACCTATCATCTACGGCTTACAGAGAAGTAAACTGTTACTAAACAAGATTTTTGAAACTTTTTTTCAGAACCAAGGCTCCAGGAAGTTTAACTAAATCTTTTAACATGAGGGTTGGGTCGTGTAATGGGTGCTAGCCATTATGAAGTCCTCAATCTGATACAATGCAAAAAATGGCATTCTTCATACATGAATTAAAAGAGATATTAAAACCTTCAGTTTTATCAGTTAAAATCAAATAACCTAAATGACTTAAAATATATTTAAAAAATTATTATGTAATTATATCTATTATGTTAAAAAAAAAAGTATTAGTAAGAAAAGATAATTCAAATGACAGAGGAATGGTGGGCTGAACATATATAGGCTGAATTGCACAATTAGCCTTCTGTGTTGTGATTTTTATTTCATGGGTTCCTCCTAGGAATCAAAAAAAAAAAAAAAGCCAAAGCCAAAATAAAAATCATGTTACTCTTGACTTAGGGCAAAAACATTGCTGGAAATGTTACTGAAGAATATCTCACAAGGGTATCTCACAACTTACAGGGTTTGTAGACATCCTAATTTTTTGAAAATGATTTGAGATCTAATGCTAACTCCATCTTGGACTTGCTAACTCCATGCTTGGACTTGACAGAATGGAAAGAGATTTTAAAAATCAACACATGTTTAAGTTTGTATGAATTATGTACTGCTTCGTCTCCTTTTTTCTCTTGGAGTCAGGAGTAACTCAAAAAAAAAAAAAAAAAGTGTTCAAGCAGGGATATTTTTCTGCAAATAAATGACACTGATTTGACATAGAAGGAAATACAGCAATCTGAATCCTTACCTTACAGAGATGCTGACTGTCAGATTCATTCATTTTTCAATCATAGGATTACATGGGAAACTGCTATCTATAAATTGACTAGGTATTTGAAAGCACCTGAATCTTCTAAATCTATCTTGCTTCCTTAGGAGTCTGATAATTTCACCCTTTGGAAAGAAAAAATGTGATTTTTTTTTTTTCCTCTCCCTGAATGTAAATTTACATAAGGCCAAAGAACACTTCAAAAATTATGCTTCTGGGTTCATCCTTCTCACTATCCCCTCACTCTGGGCTGATGCATTCAGACCTGCTGTCTCTAAACTGCAACTGTGTGGGATATTGACTGGATTAACAGCTCTGTAAAGATACTAGTGAAAATCTTCTGGATTCAGAATGTTTGTTGTCAATATTTTTTCAGAATTATAGCATATTCATAGCTGGGGAAAAAAAAAAAAGTACTTGTGAGTGTCTTTAAAGCAAAACAAAACAAACAAACAAACAAACAACAACAACAACAACAAAGCATATTTTTTTCTCTCCTCTACTTTTCTCCTCACAAAGCCCAAGGCAAGTTTGACAAGGAAATATCAGCCTACAGAAAAGAAGGAAGAATTCTTTATGTAGGTAGACTGACAGGTCTGTCACTCTCTTCTTCCTCTTTGTTTCTTGTTATCAAATCAGTCACCCCTGGAAAGCACTTTAAATTGTCTCTTGATGCTGGAAGTTCAAAATGTTCCAACTTCATGTTTATTTGAGAAGATTGTGTGGGAATCAAGCACAACTTTCTCTCTGTTCTTTGGATAAGCAGAGTCTGCTTTCTCACCTTCAGAAATGAAAAAGTTCAGCTTTGACCCAGAAGGTGCAGGGTTTTAATGTTTTAATTTTACATTACAACACCATCCTGTAACACACACACCGTGTTAGGGTACACATCTCTAAAGTTTTGTGGTAGCAGCAGTGTCATTCTTTCAAAATCTTTTTTATTTAAAAAAAAAAAAAAAAAAAAAAAAACAGCTTCAGAAAATAGAACTTCCCTGATTTAAGATACATGTCTAAGCAGCACATTGGAATTATTTTGTTCAAGTACTTTATGGAGAGCTCTCAGAATGAAAGAAAGGCCAAGTCTGAAATTAGCGTGGGCATAGTTAGTCCAGCTTTATCTCTAGACTGGCAGCTAGCTGCCTGTCAAAAGGTTTTAAGTAAGTTCTTGATTGTAGGTCACTTCTCTGTGGATAAATCACAGAAACAGCCGCAGATAAGACATATGATTGGCTATTCTCCTGCTGAGGAGAGACTGCATTAAGGTAGACTAATGAATACTGAATCATTTTCTCACCCTCAGGGTGGACGCCCCTGTCAGGGCTGAGTCACTGTGAAAGCAGTATGCTGAAGTGATTTAAAATGCAGCAGCTTTTACTGCTGGTGACAGATGGATATAACTTGGGCTTTATACATACTCATTTTTAGGCCTTCACAAGCCATGAGTGCAAATATACAAGAAAATGAAAGATAAATTGTAATACAAGTCTCCTGTTAATGCACACTTTGGGAAAGTGCAAAGTGGAGACCTTGTCACAGATGTTTAAAATGACCACAGGGGACTGTCTTCTAGGGTAGTTAAAGACAGATGTTTTATTCCAAGGTTTCCTCATTGCTTTTTTTTTTTTTTTTTTTTTTTTTTTTTTTTTTCCTAAAGTCTGAAGAATTTCCTGGAATAAACAGTGTGTTACCTCTGCATAATGAAACTGCATTTTTACATTTTCTACTGAAAATTTGTTCTGATGTGATCATCAGTTTACCTCGTCAGCTGGAGGTGTTACAGCATCAGAAGTGCAGATATGAAAAGCTTGAGGTACATTTCAATTCATCAGTTGCATTTTAATGTGAAATATGTGTTCTTGTTTGAGAGAAGGAAGATAAAAAGGTAGCTTTAGAAATATGAAACACCCTGACGGAAAGGATGGATTAAAAAAAAATGCTATTACAGCCTGGGTGAGAAATTATGCAATTGTTTCCAACTTGGCCGAAAAATATGTCCTATGGCCTGGAGTCTGCCCTGAATTATGACTTCTGTTTCAGTAATTATGGCTTTTGGCATCAACAGACTGGAGGGGCTTGTGGTGGTGAGCTCTCAGGGCCTCCCGTGGCTGTCATGCCACCTTGGGGACAAGCCTAGGAGAGGTGTTTGCTCACACTATGAACAACTGCCATTAACGCTGCCAGGGGGACTTTAATTAAGGTCCAGCTGCTCAGTGTCAGAAGGTACCTTCCCCTAACCCCTCAGGAGAAGCTGTAACTTTGCACAACCCTGTGATCTCTCAGTGGTGAACCCTCATTAGCCATGTAGTGCAAATAAAGCTGCTTGTGTGCAGCGTAGCCACAGAATGTATCCCTCAAGGATTGCTAGTAATATAAAAAATGGATAATGAAACTTCATAGCATACATGCATGAATTCTTCTAGCTACTCAGTCAAACCGTAGTCTGTGGAAACCTAAATTGGAAAGCTGCTTGGGAAAGGAATCACGTGCAATGGAGGCTATGAATAGTTACTAGCAGAACAGCTTTATGAAAACAATAGCTCTAATGCTTGCATGCTGTTCTATGCCATTTAAAGCATTGCTGTTCATTGTAGAAAATGGGACTTTTAAGCTGACCTTCTGTTTTACCTTTGGGGAGTCTAATGCTTGTATTGCAAGGGGGAAGCTGGTTGGTTGTTTTTAATATGATATGTGCCACAAATGAGAATGTCAGGAAGGTCTGAAATTTCATCTCATCCAAATCTATTAGTGTTAATGTTCTTTTCATTATGATTTCATCAGGATTAATTAACAGAATCTGTGAATAATATGCTGCACATATTTGATATGCAAAACCAAATCAACTGTACAATTTATGTTTCCTTACAGCTGGTGCTACACATATTGACAGTCAGGAGTATAGACTACATGCATTAGTCTACACCAGCTGTCCATGGCTAACAGCTCGCCTTCCTGAGCCATGAGGTGCCCTGGATCTCAGTAAAGCCTGGTGCTAGCAGCTGACCCTGCTAGAGTCAGGGCTTCTGAAGAGGAAGGGTTCTGACAGCCAGCCCAGAAAGCCACAGAATCATAAGGTTTAACACACATTTAGATTGTGCTGATGTGTGTCTTGACCATTGCATTTGAAAATAGTTCAAGATAAATGTATGAAATGTCCAACACTTGCTTTCAATGACTTGTCCAGTGCTTCCTTTGAGAACCCTATAAATTACCTCACCAACATGATTCACCAGTACGTAGGCACAGTAAATATGAGTGAGATGCTTATAATTCTCAGAGAAGAGCTCAACATTCATCAGAGAGAAATTTCTGTTGATAGCAATGGTAGTGTCCAATTAACCCCCCTCTATACAAATATCTAATTTTTAACAGGAGAAGACATTTCTTGTGTTTTATGTTTGTTTGTTTGTTTGCTTTGTTTTTTTTTTTTTCATATATTTTGATGGCAGATCACAAGATAAAAATTTGAGGTCTCCTGTACCTTTTTTAGAACATGATAAACCATCTTTATAGGCACCAAGATCTGGAATATTGATATATTTTGATGCATAGAACCAAAATAGTGCAAATTTGTTTTCTGCTTTTACTGGGCTTGGCACAGGCTCCTGGATATTTACATCTTAATTTCTTCCACTTAGATGTGGTATTTGATGTGAGTGTTTGTGAAAGCTACCAATCTGACTGTCCTGCAGACCAAAACTTTCCATTTATTCCCCCCTTAAATACAAAGTTCCAGTTTCCCTTTCCAATTAAAGTGCCTCTACCTGTGCTGGCCAGACCACCTCAAGGGAGGCATCATTTAGATTCCAGCCACACACTTTCCCCTGCCTCACTGTTGCAAATGCCAGCAAGAAGCCGATTTATGCCAGCTGTTAATATTTTTAATGGACACACTTGTCTATAGGGAACAAAACTATCAGATAAGCACAAGAAGATAACAACTTTAGGTTACTACCAGTCTGGACTGGATTTGAATTAATACTCTGGAAGAAAATTACCCTCTCTCATTAATTGTCCAGATCTGTTTTGGAGTTTGTGTGGGGCTCTGAGAAATATCTTAACAGAAGATATATTTTCTGTTTCTGATATTTTCAGAATGTTTCTCTTCACAAATAGGTGGATTATCCAAATTTCAGGTTGTATTAACTGCTCTCAGATGTGTTTTATACTTAATAGATAAGGAAGTTAGCTCATATTAGAAATGCAGTACATGTATATTATACCTGCTACACATTTATCTAAACAGTGTCAGGTTTTGAAACAGCTTACATTAACTCTGCATCTGTGCTGTGAATCCAGAAAGAAATTGAGGTTTGCTCAGATAAATCCTTTTTCATGGTGTTGGCAGCTGAGAAGGAGTTTGTCACTGATATGCTTTTTTTTTTTTTTTTTTTTTTTTTTTTTTTCCCCATGTTTCATATTTCTGAAGAGGACATAAATGAGAATAGATAGACTCTGAAGTAACAGAAGGAACAACATAGAGACAATAATGATGAGCATGTTCCAGCTGTATGGATTATGGGAGAAGTTCAAAACCTCCAGGTTCTCATTTTCTAACAAGACAGACAATTCTGATGCTTCGATACATAGGCATGGACAAGCCAGATGGGAGATAGAGGTGTTTTCTTTCTATCTGAGAGGTGTTTTCTTTCTATCTGCTGTGGCAGCTTGGTGGCTTTGGTACTTCTGGAACCATGCTATAGCAGATGAATTGAGAGCCTCACTGTTTAGAGAAAGCAGAGAGGGAAGTGGTGCATTCCCCAGAAACTGATGAGCCTCCCATCTGTGCTGTTGACATTGGCTTGGGATGGAAAAGGGTTTGGCTAGGACATCAGCATGTTGTATGTGGCACACTTGGACCTTGCTGTGTGACCCCTTGCTCTGTTTCGAGGAGACTGATCCTCGCCATTCCTGTTACAGAGGCAAAGGTTTCTGAATTAGAAAATTGTTTTTTTCTTGTTTTCTACCACTTTGAATGCCACCCAAAAAAGGAAAAGAAAAGAAATACAAACTTTTCACCAGTAGCGAAAGTATGAATGGAACATGGCACTGCTAGCATGTGCTTCAGAAAAGGGCACAAAAGGCAACCTGGGCAAATACAGTCAAGCAATGGGGACGTGCAATATGTAGCTGAAGCCTAGGAAACAACAAACAATTGTGTCACACAGGCATTTTAACACCAAATGATTTTTGCTTGAAAGCCTAGCCAGATGAGTTGCTCCCACACACAAAGGGAAAGAAGACAAGAAAAGAAGAGAACCTTTCTTTGGAGAATTTCTAGTCTGTATCCCACTTTTGTAGAGGTGTCTTGCCAGAGCAATATAAAAGATGAAGCCTAGACAAGAACTTGATCATATTTTGCATCAGTAACTGCACCTTGTAGTGTTTTTTTTGGCACTGTCTTTCCCTTTAGTTTTCATCTTTTAACCTGGAAGAGCCCTACAGACCAAGGGAAATGTCATAGGTGGAGACAGAGACCAGTCCATAGAAAGTAAATCCCTAGAAAATAACCCAGAAAATATTATGAGAATTTGTTTAGGAGATTTGAAGCTAGATTAGATGACATGTTAACAATCACTAGGAGGATATTGTTTGGGGCAGTATTTCCAAGCACGCTTAGAAGACTGAGATGGTATGGGTGGTCATCCCAAATCACTTTATGGACTATTATACCCCATTGCTCAGCTTAATATTTCTGGCTTCTTTTACAGTAAATATGTCACTTACATCCATTTACTTCTATCATGATCCTCAAAGAAGGTGGCAACTCACTAAAAAATATAACATCTTGAAGTGTGAGACCCTTTTGGTTTACTGTTTATGTATTTTCTGTGCAGCTTCTGATTTTGCAAGGAGGGTGTATCATCATGCATCAGTAAGAGATTAATCTTGCATCCCTCTCAAAAATAACTGCATAGTCTTCCTTGTCTGCCAGTAATTCTCCTTTAATTCTCAGTAAATTCTCTTCCTGTTGTGTGGATGATGTGCAGATGGTTATTCTTTCACCTTTACATCCTATGGTTGACAGCTTGTGTAAGTGGTGGAAAGTATGGTCCTTCTCAACCTGGAAAGCACTCTTCCAAAGACATTCATTTCTTGAAATAAATTAATAACAAAATGGACCTATTTACATAGACTTTTACTTTTACAGTTCCAAGCCATCTCAGGGTTACAACAGGAAAACCTAATGCAGAGTTAAGGTTACACAGAGTCATTAGAAAAGCCAACTTAAATCTTGATGCCTTCCAGTTGTAGGCAGCTCAGGTACTATAAATTTTAATTTTACAGCCATAAACACCAAGTTTGGAATAAGATAATTCATTTATTTATTTTTAGTTAAAGCATGGACAAACGTATTCATGACACTAAAGCATTTGCATTATTAAAAAATTTCAATGAACACAAATCAATTGCTAATCTGAAAAGGCTATAATTATTTTTGCCTAGCCCTGAGTAAATATCCTTTTTGCAACATTTGGAGGCTTAGGTTGTCTATTTCCTCTTGTGTATTTGTAAACTTGTATGCCAGTTGAGTCACCTGGATCAAAGCCACATTTTAATAAGACATAGAAGAAACAAAGTGTATTTGCTGTCAGCTTTCTCTACTGGTACTACAAAAATAATTGTAATCGATTTTGCTTCTTTGAAAAAAAGATGACCCTTCATTTGCTTCGACAAACCAAAGTGGCTGTTAACCATCTTCAGTGACCTTTCTCTTAGTTGATGGTTTGTGACAGATGAAGCTGAGTAATCAGCTGACTCTTGTGAAAACTAAAGCCACGTACCTGATGCAGTCTCATTTTGAACTATCATTTGTGGTACATTGGATTTGCTATGAAAGCTTCAGCATTTTGAATATTTTTGTCTTTCTGTCAGGATAATGAGCAAAAAAAATGCTCAAGCCTTTTTCTTCATAGGAAGGGAGATTTCTGAATTTACAAAGCTGGCTTTAGTGGCATTCCTGTTTTCTGTGTTCCTGGAAATTTTTCTTTTCCTTGGTAGCTAGTGGAATTTCACATATGTCCAGTGTTAAATATTTCCCCTATAAAGTGTTTTCTAATATTTAAAGGAACTGTCATGAAGCAAGTGTGACTTTCATTTGAAAAGGTATCTTTGCTGCTGAAACATAAAGAGAAACTCTAGTTGAAACATGGTTGTGATTAGATGCTAGGATTTAAAAAAAAAATAATAAAAAAAAAAAATCACAGTGAGTGTGATCAAACACTGGAACAGCTTGTCCAGATATATTGTGTGATCTCCACCTTTGGAGATACTCAAAATTCAAGGATATGGCCCTGACCAAGCTGACCTAAATTGTCCCTGCTCTGGGAGCAGCAATAGAAGTTGAACTCAGTGACCTCTAGAAGTCCCTTCCAACTTGAATTATTCTACATTTCAGAACATGCCATATAAAAGATGACAGGAAGGTATTGTTTATGATCATTGTCAGTCCTCAGATTTCAGATTCAAGACCTGATTATCTATACTGGTAAATATATTATGTTGAATTCTATAGCAAACTGATTCACTACCTATATGTCACATACCTACAACCATTTGTTCCTTGGAAAACTGTTCTTCATCTAGTGTATTCCTAAAACTTCAGGAACTATCGTCACTCAACTTGTGAGTTTTGTTTTGTTGCAATATTAGGATTGTATTGTGCCTGCAAGCAGAAGGGACAAGTGAAATATTCTCCCTTATGTTTCTTCTGAATGCAAAATCAGAAATGCATCTCATATGCAAGCTGAAATACATTTAAATTCAGTTACTGTTAGTTACATTTAAATAATGTGAAAACTAGGGGTCTTTGGAAATCAAAGCAATGATAATGGAAGGAGCCTTCATGTTTTCCTGTGACAAGCAGTGAAAGAATCAAAAGTGGCCAGGGGGGTTCAGACATCTTTCCTGTATTATACAACTGCTGGGTGATGCCTGCTACAGGCAATAGTGAAAATGTCTCAGCAATTGAAGATACAAGCATAGATGAGCATCTCATTTGAAGCATATATGTTCTTTTTATTTATTTTTTTATTCTCTGCTACATTTTTAAGTTGTTGAAATTAGTATGTTGGAAATATTCAATTTCTTTTTATCTTCCTTGCATAAGCAAGTAAGTAAGAAAGGCATCAGATGGAGTAATCAGCAATATACCCACAAATGTTTAGCTGGTCTCCCAGCTTTACTTGGCTAACAAAGCACCCTTTGGAATGGGCAGAATGAAGAAAAAGCAAGAATGCTGACTAATTACATTTGTAAACAGTTTTTGTTTGTTTGATTGTTTGTTTGTTTTGTTTTGTTTTGTTTTGTTTCTATATCCTATCTTCCTTTGTCACCACACATCTTATTAAGCAAAAGTTACAGGTAATACATTGACTGGAGATCTTCTGGCCTACAGTTTAATGGTACTAAAGATAGGGACTTCCCACACTTTTAAAAATAAGATATGGATTTGCTGGAGCTTCTGAGAATGTAAGAATTTCAGACTCTAGGCAGTAGTACCACTCATATCATTACTAGTTTAATCAGTTTCAGCCATGCCTAGAGATTAGTACACAAAGTATACATGTTAACTACTGCTGGCTGTCATTCCCTCATGAGAGTCAACACTATCATAGATAAAGCATGAGAACCAGAACTAATGCATGGAATTCATTCACATGAAGAAGATATCCAGCTTGCTGCTAGGGCTACCATATATCCAAGAGGCAAAAGTGAGAGACTGGAAAAGAATGGACACAGTAGTCCTGTGTAGTGTCAGGCTGTAATCCTTGTCTCTCATTTATGCTTGCTGGGATATTTTCCATTCAGGAATGAGATGCAAGAGCCTGTTTCAGTAAAAGCACTTATTCTGACTTTATCTGTGTGGTACAGCATGGAAGACAAAGCAGTTTTCAAGCAGCCAAAATCATCAGAAAAGCATACCTTTCCTGGGGGTAAGCCAATAATTCACAAGTCATACCTGCATCCAAATTTGACAGGTAGCAAGAAGGAAATTACATGGCAGAATAATTTTGTTTTGTTTTGTTCTGTTTTCACTACTAATTACATAAATCATATTCTCTTAACTGTCTACCTAAACCAATGATGAAACAACATTGCCCATCACAACACAGTTCATTGCAGAAGAGTAGGACTATGCTATGCTTCATTGGCTGCAACTTCCTGCTTTCCTCCTTCCTCTCCTAATTCAAGAACACTACTTCTCAGCTCTTTTCCAGGGTGCACACACAGATCAAGATTTGTTTCTTAGCTCAGACTTGTGCCTTTTCTCATCTCACTTGTGCCTTTTCAGAGAGAATGGTCACAGTTGCTGAGAAAGTTTCTAGTGTAAGAAACTACTTTCTTACTTAAATTATCTTGGTTATAGAATTTATTTAATCTAGGAACAAACACAAGAAATGAGCTAGTGGGCTCCTGCAGCTCCTGGACTAATGGCTCTGGTTCTGCCTGCAGTTATGAAAGCAGACTGAAATACATGCTATGGTGAACCTTGTTATTCAAAAGAGAGTATGAGAACATTTTCCTGTCTTGATACCTTTTATTTTCTTAAAATTGTGTTTACATTCATGGTTAAATCCACTTTACACCAGTCATTACCAGAACTAGTTTATGGTAATTTATTAAAAACAAAATTCCTTGCTTGTTTTCTTCTAACTCTAACTTCTGGCTGAGTTCCTGTTTCTTGCTTTTCATTATATGACTCAGTCTTCCAAAGGCAATTGTTCCACTAGGAAGATAAGGTGAAAAGACAACAGAAATAACACAATGTGCCATCAAAATAAAATGTGGTACAAATTTAGTTTATTGTTACTGAGGGAATTCCATTTCAGTATCATTCCCTCTGTGCCCAAAAGTAAGATAAAATAGTGAAAATATGAAAATACTTCTGGTCAGAAATTTTCAGTTATACAACATACTGTCATATATGTACTGTTTATATATAACAAAAGCAAAATTTACTCCCTGTAGACATAACACCATTATCTTTAAGACTTTCATTATTTCTAGATTCATGATATTATGAAGATAAAAAAGCTTGTACTTTTTTTCCAAGGGGAAAAAAAAAAAAAGAAAAAAAAAAAAAAAAAAAAGCTTTGAGTCTCTATAAGAAGACTTTACAACTTTGAGTCTCTATGAGAAGACTTTACAACTTCCTCACATTACTGAAATTTTAAAAATTGTCCTAGTCGGTGCTTTTGGTGTAGCTACATAGTACTCAGTATATTTCTGAAACCTTTGTAACAGTCAGTTTAGTTGGTTGATGAACTTAAGAAATACCAGCTTTTTGCAGAAGAGGCACTCAGTAGTAGCTGCTTCCATTGCTACAGATCTATGCTTCTAGACCTAGCTTCCACAATGATGGTTTGAGAATTTGATGCTTTTGACTGGAAAGTTATAGAGCAGATTAAGCAGTCTTTCTGACAAGAACTCAATACTTGAGCTGAGGTAAGCTGAAATAATAAGTGTAAGAAATAATAGGAAACAGAAGGAGATGAACGTGAGGTGAGCTAGGGTGCTTTCTTCTATCAACTCTTCAACAAATTCTCTCATCTCTCAGACTTTCCAGAAAATGTCTATGTAGTCAAAAGAAAAGAAAAGGAAAAAAAAAAAAAAAAAAAGCAAATTAAGCAGGCTCAATTCCAGAAAGTAAATTATGCTTTCTGCAATGTGGAATATATTTTTCAAGACTAAGTAATGGCTTCTTAGCTTTCTGGAAACAAGCAGCAGCAGCAGCAGCAATTCCTCATTTTCCTGTGTTTTTTGTTTTGTTTTTGTTTGTTTGCTTGTTTTTGTTTGTTGTTGTTTGATTGTTTGTTTGTTTTTTAAGGGTTGTTGTTTAATCTGAGAGTTTTGTAGAAACACAAACTGATGGAAAAACATGATTTCATGAAACACCACTAACTGGGTGGAGAGCTGTATCTCAAAATACTTAGCAGACATTGCATTACATGAGTGGGAAGCTAAAGAACTCTCATGTAAATAAAATAATCAAAAGGGAAAGTTAAAACTAAGCAACTATCAAGGAAGGAATACCTAATTATTCCTTATATTCACAGCGTCATTGCAGTCAACTGTCATAAAATATTGTTTTGGTTTAACCCGGCCAACAGCCAAACACCACACAGCCGCTCTGGGAGGGGGGAGAGGAACGGGAAAGTGAAGCGAGAGTTGAGATAAAGACAGTTTATTAAGATAGAAAACAATAATAATAATAATAATAATAATAATAATAGTGTGTACGAAGCAAGTGATGCACAATGCAATTGCTCACCACCCCCTGACCGATGCCCAGTCTATCCCCGAGCAGCCGGCCCCCCCATCCCGGCTAGCCACCCCTATATATTGTTTAGCATGACATCAGATGGTATGGAATACCCCTTTGGCAAGTTTGGGTCAGCTGTCCTGGGTCTGTCCCCTCCCAGCTCTTGCTGTACCTCCAGCCTGCCTGCTGGCAGGACAGAGCGAGGAGCTGAAAAGTCCTTGGCTTGGTACAAGCACTGCTCTGCAACAACCAAAACATTGGCATGTCATCAGCAGTCTTCTCATCCTAATCCAAAACACAGCACTCTACTAGCTATTAGGAGGAAAATTAACCCTGTTCTAACTGAAACCAGGACACATATTTATCAGTATTTAATGATATTTAGGTAGCTTAAAGCACTGCAAACTTTGAATAAACACCTTTGACGTAGTAACTTTTGTGTTCACTACACACACAGCTGCCATGACAGAGGTAAGAGCCTGGCCAGTTCTCCTGACCATGGGCCCAGTTCTGTTACATTCAGATCAGCATAATTTTAGAATATAGCTCAGTTGAAGGGAAAGAATTTGTTTCAAATTGATACTGAAGTAGTTCAGTACAAGCATGGACTCAAAATAGGTAGATCTGATAAAGAATATAGACATGTATGCAGGCCTCACTGATCAGTGAATAAAAACAGCTTCTTAATATATTGATTATGTCACAATTAATTATTTTTTTAATGTTCTATCTATTGATAAATTAAATACCATTTGTGTTGACAGCAATTGTACTCCTTGCTGTCTTGCTCTGTGCTGCTGTGATAATTATGATTTTAAAGCAAAAGCCAATTCTTTTCTCTCATTTAAGAGATACCATGCACCATATGAATTGTGGATTTTATCTAAAGCACACTGAAGTCCACTGGAGAAACACCTATGGCCTTCAGTAAACTTTAGATCAGTCTCTGAACAGGTCAGGATTCTTGTGGAAAATAGTATCATGAGACCTTGTAATTATGTTTGAATATATAATGTCTGTACATAGAAGGCATATTTGAAGGAATCACAAACTCAGAATGTCTGAGGTCAGAAGAGACCTCTGGAGATCAGCTAGTCCAATCACCTTCTCAGAGCAGTGTCAATTAGAGCATGTTTCCCCAGAGCCATGCTAGAACATATCTCTAACTTTATTTCTTTAGTTTTAAATGAGTGATTTTCTCAATTTAATGTTCTCTTACATAAAACTCTGTACTACATTTCACTCTGTAATTATGGGATCATTTGCCAATCTTTTATGGCCTCTTATCAAGAGAGTGGAATCCTGTTGTGCATTTTACATTTAGTATTATAATTTTTTTTCACTGAACAGGGCATCAGGATTTGGAGTTTTAATGTAATCTTGGAAATTATAATAATGTGCTAAACTAATTCTGACCTTTTTAAAGTTCTATATTTTGATTGCAAAGCACTTCACTTCTTTGGCATGAGTTAGTGAGACTGCAATCAATGGAGAAAAGAATCAAACAACCAATATAAAATGGATGGTTTGGAACTTAAGAATATATTTTGGAAAGGTAGGTAGAGAAACCCCCAGAATATTGTCAAAAGGTGTTCCAGAAATAGAGCACTCTGAGCCACTTTGCTGTCAGAAATTGCTGTTGAGCCTTGACCAAAGTTGGACAGTAAATACCCTCTGAGGTTTCTGTACAGGTAATGCTCACCTCTTGTCTCACTGATTTCATTGAAATTGTTCCCACAAATTGTTATGCTAATGGACATTTACACAACTGCTCCAATGACTCTTTTCACCATTTCCCTGGACACTTGTTAGTTGGCATCCTGCAACATCAATGTTCTTATGAATCTGCTTACTTTCTAGATTGAGAGCTATATGGAAATTAGCTGACAGTAAGACCAATTACAAGTGATTGATTGATGTTGCTTATGTATACCTGATACTGATCGTTGATAAGAGTTACATTTTATTTAAAATTACAGCTTTTCTTACTGTATATAAACATGGCTAGATGAATATAAATTAGAATAGCTTTCATGCTATTACGTCTCCTAGGATATGAGAGAATATTTATATATCAGATATACTTCAATTATGAAACTTAACACAAGGTGTGCAACAGCCAAGAAAATAGAAAAATTGAAGGCCAGATCTAATCTTATGTACCATCTATATAGGGGTTTAGATTCAGCACACACACACACACACACACAAGTCATTTAAAACCTACTTCTCAATATTGTCTGCAGGCATCTCATTCATCTTGAAAACATCACCGGTCTCCCACCAAGAAACCAGCACAAGAAACAAATCAGAGGCTGTGCAGTAGCTCACCCTGAGCACAATAATGAGGGTCAGCCATGAATATGGGTGGTAGGTGCTCGGCAGAGGCATACCCAGTCCCCTAAGAGCCCTTGCTCTTGGGGCTTGGAAATTGCAAAGCCAGAAATACATGTAGCATGGGAATGGGAACAGCAAATCTCCCGGGATAATGTCTTTTTAACAAGGGTATTTTCCTTGGATCAGGAAGGGGTGGGGTGGGGGGGGGCGGTACCAGTTGAGTCAGGATTATAAGGTGGTCCTAATCTTGATACCTGTCTCCCATTTCTTTACAAAAAGATAGAATGACATGTGTTCCATGGGTCTATTTCCTTTATTCTGTTCTTTTATTCTGATGAGGTCCCTAACTGAACTACATCTTCAGCTTTTCCAACCTTTGAAGTTACTGTAACGTTTTCTATGTTGAAATTATATTCTTATGTGCTTGTAGAATTTGTGGTGGTTTT
>CM021765.1:41114171-41126631 GCA_011076525.1 Nettapus auritus
AGGAAAGGAAAGGAAAGGAAAGGAAAGGAAAGGAAAGGAAAGGAAAGAAGGAAGTATCAAGCTGTGCCTGAAAAGAATGCACAACAGACCAGGCCAGAATGGCTTTCATACAATTTTATTACTTATTTTCTTTCCCTAGAAACAAAGCATCATACTGAGCTAAGGCAAATAAACAAAAAACAGCAACAAACAAACAAAATACTTGTTTTTTTTGTTTTGTTTTGTTTGTCCCCATAGGCTACTGAAAACTAAAGCATTATTGTCTATAGCATCCCTCTTCCAAATTAGAGTCTACATAACCCATTGAAACAGACTGGATTTATAACTTACAGCTCCACACAAATTTAGTGTGCTTTTCCACTTTTTTTTTTGTTTTGTTTTGTTTGTTTGTTTGTTTGTTTGTTTTCCCCTCAGCATTAGCTCAAAGAAACTCTCTGGACTTTAGAAGATCAAGGTGAAATCTCCTGCCTCCTGACAACAAGATTTCTAATTTTCTCCTTGATACATTTATTTCCCTTGCAATTTTCCTGTTCAAAAAAAGTACTGAGAACAACATCTCCATGTCAAATTTAACAGAAAATCCCTAATGGCTGTAGAGGGCGGCAGTACTATGAAGGACATACATCTGCTGGGCTTCACTTTTTCCATCTTATGGGTTTCAAGTTCTGCAGAATGCTTGGCAAAATAAACTGTGGTTCAATATAAAATGAATGGTTCACTGATGTGGTACTTCGCCATTTCCCCTGTGGGATGGTGGAAATTATGATTTGATCCTTCTCTCATAGAAAATGACATCTTTCCTCTAGAATTTTCAAGTAACTAGAAAACTTAGAAATACCTGTTTCTCCTGTCATATAGGAGAAATTTTCATCTCAGTAATGCGAAAGATTTAAGGGATTACTAACCTGTAGTGCACTGTTGTATAAAGTCCTGAAGACTTTACAGTTCTAAAGAGGATTTGGCTCATTTGTGTTGTGCATATATGTATAGGTAGATAATTCACTTGCAATACAAAATGGAAGTGATGCTATTGAAGTCATATAGATGAAGTTTACCCACTTGCCTTTATGGTAGACAGTTCTTAAGGGTTTCAGGAAGAAAGTTCTCAATGTATCATACTCTGATGCATACTCTGAAGAATGGTGTAAGTAGGCCAAAATAGAGAAGTAGACAGGATTAAAAAGCAGCAGGCTCCCTGAGAGAAACTTAGAGTAATTTAGAGTAATTTCCATTTTTAAGTAGTCCTTGTAAGGAAGAGCAAGAGTCATTTTTAGTCTAGCACTTGAAGATTGAACTAACGGAGAAATGGAAAACTTTGCAGTGGCTTTGGCAGAAATCCAAATATTTTTTCCAGAGACCTTTTCCTGCTCCATATTTAAACTACTTTAATCTTAAAACTGCTTAAGTCTATTTTAAGGTAAACTAAGATCTGATTTATTCTTGTGGTATTTTCAAGCTTCACCAAGAAGCTGTGACAGTATGAAGAGATCAAAATTATTATACTCTGGTGAGCAACAGCTTTGGAGAAAAGGAATTGATAAACTGACATTAGAGCCACTGCTTTAATAAAACATATACTACTAGTACTTCAGCTGTCTTCCATTTTTAAAGAGCTCCTAAATCTCCTACTTGAAATACATGAGTATGTCCAGGAGGCTATGGACGTACTGAGGTAATCATCTGCCTTAAACTGGGTGTCTGGCATCAGTAAATGGTAGTATCTGTCCCTGTGCTTCTCAGTAACCTCCTTTAGAGGAGACTGGTTATTCCTTAGACTGGTTGTAATCCCAAGGCATATGTCTATAATTATATATACTTGTGTCTTTTCCTTTGAAGTGTGTGAAATGAAGTGGTCCACAGAGCAACATATTTATAGACTGATGGTGGTAGTATATGTTCCACGCTCTGAGGTCTGCCATGAGTTTATGGGAAGTCCAGGAGGCCAAGCAGGCAAGGTTTGGGGTAATTTGCAAATCTCTGGAGTGGGAAAAAGACACACCTGGCAGGATGTCATCCCCATTACTTTTGAGAAATAAGGCCAGTAATGAGCTATCACAGCTCAAAACTCAGGTTTTGTCTCCTGGGTTCACTCCAAGGACACACGAGTTTGGAGGACCCCTTCATTAGCAATGTGGATGTTCAGAGCCCAGCAACAAACCAAGAACCTTGTTATGTTATGTTCTAAATGTATTCCAAAATAAGTCAGGCAACTTACATGTTGAAGGTACCATACTATTCTGGTTGAACAGAAGGGTGTTTGGATCACTTAGAAGTCGACTTCTAAGAGACTTTCAGTCTCTGAAATTGACTGAAGAGAAGTCACAAGATAAGTTTTAAGATGTTTTTAAGTAAATGTGTGCTTTAAATAAATGGGATCTTGTTACAACAATCTGTGACCTGGGTAGCTTGCTCACAGTTACACAGGAGTCTGAGGAAGAATATGTGACTTTTGAATGGCAATATTTCTAACACTTGGCTAACATAGATGAAAAAGCTGTAACACAACCAGGTCACTAATACAGTTGTCCCAGAAGTGGAAATAAAGAATCTATTTAGCCAAATAAGTCAATGACCAGCTCATGTCTCTCCTTCTGAACAGTTTAGGTTAATAATTTTTTTTAATAAAACTATTTGTCTCTTCCAACTTGATGCATTTGATGTGGGAATTGCTCACATTTCTAGAGGCATATTCTTTTTAAGACCATGGAAAAATTAAAAGAACCTTATTATGTTTATGTATTAAAAAGTTTGAGAATCTGGATTTTAGTTGGAAGTTATATTTTAAAATTCAATTTAAACCAGGAGATCACAGTGCACAAGCTGCTTTGTGCTGGGACAATGCATAATCAAGCAGTAATTTTGTGAAGTTCAGCAAAAAATGAGTAAAAATAAGCTTTTCTGGAGACTGTGAGCATCTTCAAATCCATTCTAAAAGCCTAATTAAATAGCCTCCTGTACTGTTCCTCTTCTTTCTGTTAAGAGTGAAAACCCTTTTTTTTTTTTTTTTTTTTTTTTTCATACAATGAGAGCTACTGTACCTATTTTGATCTTAATGGATGGAAATGAGGGGCAGTTTTGCTGTTGCAGTCTGAAGATATAAAATCACGTTTCTGTAGCAGGACTGCACCACACACAAAAGAACAGTGCAAGGATGCCCAACCCAACATAACTTGATGCAATCAGGTTAGCCTGGCTATGCATGTTTATTGAGATGGTAGGGAGCTACAAAAGATCTGGAGATGTGGTTACAATGAAATCATGAGAGTATTCTGAGTAATGTGAAAGAAAACCATCATTCAGCAAATCCCACAGTAAAAGAACTAGAGGGTATTCAATGAAACTTAGAAAATCAGTAAAAGAAATTGCTTTACATAAAAGATAGTGAACTTCTAGAATCAATTCTTCAACAGTTTGTAGAGACTTACAACATCAGCAGGTTCATAATGGGATTCAATAAATTCATGGACAAATATCCATAAATAAATACTAAAGGAATACTCTAGCCATCACCCATCTAATGTCTGTGGAAGCTGGAAGACAACCAGTGGTAATGGTCAGGGTTGCTTGTTCTTCCTGAGTAACTTTACCCAGTAGCAGACAGAACAGTGTTCTAGACAGACCAGTGGTTTGATGTACTGGGTGTTTCTTACATTCATACTCATGGATATACATGTTCTGATGTAGCTGAAATGTACCTACACTATGTTCTGTTCTATGGTACACACATATGCTTGTTTTGTTCTTTTTTTTCTAGAAAATACAACAGTGATCTAGATTTAAAAGATGTTTGTAAGGGAGCTGTGTGTACCAGTTAAGGAGCAGAATTAATGCATTAACATTTTACAAAGTGCAAGCCTAAGCACAAGTTTCTGGACTGACACACTGTCTAGGTTAATTTAAATTGGCTTGGCTTCAAAGAGGTTGACCATTCAGAATAATCCAGGTTAAGACTGATTTTTGCCCTAAGGAAACTAAACCCAAGTTATAAAACAAATTTTATACATACAAAAAGTACACTACCTGTTCCACTGGTATTGCTATATGTGAATCCCAAGACAAAAGTTCAAATAAAACTTTCTAGTGTCACTCCTACTGCCTATGTGTGACTATAAACATCATGTTTAATTTTTAAGGGTGCATCTTCAGCAGTTTTAGATCTGAGTCCATTAACTATGGATTCACATCTTCTGTTAAATTTATTGGGAATTTTTGCTGTTCCGTAATAGCAAATAGCACAAATTTAGCAAGGCTGTCTTAGTAGCATCTAAGTAGCACAACTGACAGTTTAGACCATAACTTTTTCTATTCCTCACTTTCTGCTATCAGTAAAAAGGAGACTCTAAGGCTTACAGAACCTATGTTATTAATGTTTGTACAGTGCTCAGGAAAAAGACACCATACAAAGGCAAGATCACATTGCTTTAATAAAAGTTCAGGGCTGGGTCTCATTTTATTTATTCCTGTTTGACCTTTGAAAGGTGTGAAACCAGAATTTTCTACTTTTCCTAAATGTCATTCCAGGTCTTATTATTTAGAATTTTTAGTCTCTTTGATTTAGCTTTAGTTATCATTAATGGCTGAAGCAAATACATTGCATTTGAGGCTTTGAAATTGAGGATTAGATATTTCAAAAATAATAATGCCTAGGAAATAGCCTTGCCTTAGTATTCACACTGTTGGAACACATTATTTATGATAACTGGATTTTAAAAGATAATTCCAGTGAACTCCTATGATATTAGTAAATCAACACTTTCCTACCTTGACATTTGTTGTGCTCATCATCTCCTTTCTTCAGTCATCAGCAGAATCATGCTACAAAGTCAATGCAGCTAGGTAGGAGGCCTTGGATATGTATGTGGGTTTATGCAGTACCCTGTACACTTTCATAGTTAAACAATGACATAGCAGCTCCCAAACTAGAAAGCATCTTTCTGGAAGGCACAATCTTCTAATAAAATATCACAGAATCACAGAATCATCTAGGTTTGGAAAAGACCTCCAGGATCACCTAGTCCAAACTCTGACCTAACACTAACACATCCTCCACTAAACCATATCACTAAGCTCTACATCTAAATGTCTTTTAAAGACCTCCAGGGATGGTGACTCAAACACTTCCCTGGGCAGCCTATTCCAGTGACTAACAACCCTTTCAGTAAAAAAGTTCTTCCTAATATCCAATCTAAACCTTCCTTGGCACAACTTTAGCCCATTCCCCCTTGTCCTATCACTGGGCATGTGAGAGAACAGACCAATCCCCACCTCACTACAGCCTCCTTTAACATACTTATAGAGGGCGATAAGGTCACCTGAGCCTCCTCTTCTCCAGGCTGAACAACCCCAGCTCCCTCAGCCACTCCTCGTAAGACTTGTTCTTCAGACCCTTCACCAGCTTCGTTGCCCTTCTCTGGACTTGCTCGAGCAGCTCAATGTCCTTCTTGTAGCGAGGGGCCCAAAACTGAACACAGTACTCGAGGTGTGGCCTCACCAAAGCCAAGTACAGGGGAACAATCACTTCCCTAGTCCTGCTGGCCACGCTGTTTCTTATGGAAGCCAGGATGCTGTTGGCGTTCCTGGCCACCTGAGCACACTGCTTGCTCATATTCAGTCGACTGTCAAACAACACTACCTGGTCCTTCTCTGCCAGGCAGCTTTCTAACCACTCATCTCCCAGCCTGTAGCGCTGCTTGGGGTGCATTCTGAGGGCTAGGGCTGCAGCACATGCAAATTTTAATAACTGCAACCTGCTACAGTTTTAGAGTACTATGTTGCTTGAAGATAAGTGGTTATCTGGCAGTGCAGAATTTTGGTTCTCAGTCAAGAGTTAGATAAACAGAATGTTTAGGCCTGACAGATCTCTTTTAAAAAGTAATGGCAGAAGGAACTTGTCTTTGGGGCTGAAAAGAGAATAATGCAAACATTTGTGATATCATAAGACATCTTCAGTAAAGTTAGATACATCACCATGACCATTTTCAACAGACATGTTTAACATGACCATTTTTATTATGAGTAAAAGGAAGATTTCAGGAGTGAAATGTTGGCTGTGAAAATCTTTAGTGGTCCATAAAATCATATTCAACTACTTAATATGTATAAATATATACTTCTATGAAAAGAACTAAAGTTCAGAAAAAAAAAAGAAAATAAAATAAATTAAAAAAAAAAGAAAATATTTAAATAACCACTTTGTTGATAGCAATTTTGAAAGCAAAATATGGGTGTTATTTTCAGAAGAACTAATGGGTCTCATTACATTTCCCATTGTAGATAACTGTAAGGTGACATTGTCTTTTGAAAGAATCCTTAGCATAAATTATATTTTTCAAACTTCCAGTCAATATGTAGGAGAAGTTATTTCTTCTGGAGACTTCACTTGTATAAAAGTCACTATATCTTGCCATTAGAACTCACTGCCAAATATGTTTAATTTATGTTCAGTGTAAGTGAACTACTCCATCATTCTTTCCTGTTTGGACAGTTATGGTCACTTAGGAGTTTTACATTACTTTTAAACTTGGTTGATACTGATTTTTGATTTTAATGGTCTCTGGACCAAGAAACATATGTCTTTGGTGTTCTCTCAGCATTTTTGTCTTTAGTGTCTGTCTCCTTCATGGTTCATTTATGTATTTCACAATGTTTGTTCAATATAAACTCTTTTAATAGAAGTAATGGAAAATTTCCATGCTTTTAATTACTTCTCTCTTTACTTTTTGAAATAATTTAAAAATTTTGCTATCATTTTTTTTCCATGCTTACACCTTGATTTTTCAGGGGTAGCTACCATATTATCTCTTTATTGTCTCATATTTGGACCCTATCTTTTCATATCCATTGATTCTTAGAATCACAGAATGGCTTGGGTTGGAAAGGAACTTAAAGATCTAGATCTAAGCCCCCTGTCATGGGCAGAGATGCCACCCACTAGATCAGGTTGCCCAGGACTTCATCCAACGTGGCCTTGAACACCTCCAGAGACGGGGCATCCACAACCTCTCTGGGCAACCTGTTCCACTGCCTTCACCACCCTCCTAGGGAAGAATTTCATCCTAACCTCTAATCTAAATCTACCCTCTTTTAGTTTAAAACCATCCCCCCTTGCCCCATCACTATCTTACAGAGCAAAAAGTTGTACTCGATCTTTTTTAGAAGCTCCCTTCAAGTACTGAAAAGTTGCAATAAGGTCACCTCAGAGCCTTCTTTAGGCTGAACATCCCTAGCTCTCTCAGCCTGGCTTCATAGGAGAGGTGCTCTAGCCCTCCGATCAACATCCTTCTTGTGCTGGGGACCCGAGACCTCGATACAGCACACCAAATGTGACCTCACAATGGCAGAGTAGAGGGACAAAATCACCTCCCTCAGCCTGCTGACCACTCCTCTTTTGATGCAGCCCAGGATGCAGTTCACCTTCTGTACTGCAAGTGAGTACTTCAGGCTTGTGTTAAGCTTTTTGTCCACTAGAACTCCCAGGTCTTTCTCTGCAGGGCTGCTCTCAATGAGCTCTTCTCCCAGTCTGTCCAAGTGCAGCACCTTGCACTTGGATTGTTGAGCCTCATGCACTTCACATGGGCCCACTTCTCAAGCTTTTCCAGGTCCCTTTGAATACAAATGCATCATAAAACTTATATCTTTGTATATAACACATTTATAAAGCTTCTAAAAGAGGCATATTTCCCATTTCATATGTAAACTTTATGGCTTTTCCCGTTGGCATCTTTGGTTGTTCTTTGTCCTGCAGGTTGGTAACATCATTTTGAAGGAAGTGAACATAAAATCTTCCAGGCCTGGAAGCACCTCAGGCATAACTCTAGGAAAGCACAAGGATTTGCTAATAGTGCTAGGCTCTTATCAGGTCTTATCAGTTGGTGAGATACAAACAGTAATAAAACAAACCTGACTTTACATATAGGAGGAAACTTCAGTGGTTTCAAAAATATGTATAAATATGTATGTATTTAGAATATTATGTGCTCTTCCAGCCTGACTTACTGAAATTTTGAGAAATACCTGTAAGTAATCTTGACTTACATTTTGTATAGTTTGGCTGTTCAAATAAAGAAATCGGTTGTCCAGTGACGAAGCACTTGCAGTCAAGTTGGAGTTATTTCCCTATTGCATGTCCCAAAGAAAAGAAAGACAAAGATAAAGTGAAAGGGAGAATGGAAAAGGAGAAGGGAAAGGAAAAGGGAAAGGAAAGGAAAATGGAAAGGGAAAGGGAAAGGAAATGGGAAACCTTGTACAGATGAAGAAGCCTTTGTGATGAAAATAAAATTCTTAACTATTTGGCAGACAGCCTGTGGAAAATGACTACTTACTAGCATTCTAACTCTGCTCTTTAGTCATATATCCAAGACTGCTCATTAGCATTCCCAAGCACGCATCAATTTGAAAATGTCTTTCTTTCAACTCGTCAATATGGAAGCCCCAAAGTGCACTCTATTTGCTTAATAGATTCCTTCAAGATGTTCAAAATCAGTTGTGACTCTTCTGGTTATATTCAAGTGAAATCCACTCAAAGGAAAAAAAAAAAAAAAAAAAAAAAAAAAAAAAAAAAAAAAGTTTATTTTCACTAAATAATAAAGCAGAGAGTGCAAAGACATAATGCTTTCTGGACTGATTTCTCTGAGCAGTGGCAAGAAACACAAGGTATTCTTAGATGATGATATATAAGATAGTACTGTCATCTTAACCAGCATCCTGGTTCTTATTGAATCTGATTCCCCGATTCAACAGACAGCCTGAAAAAAAGTACGCCTACTATCATATTATTTTACTTGCTAAGGGATATTTTAAAATGCTCAAATGATCACTCAGTAAGTTTATCAGACAAATTTGCAATCAGCCCAGAGACTAAGTGCAGTTTTATTCAGAGCACAAAAATTTTCCTTTATATTATAATGATTATTATAATTATATTTATTTTCTGCCCTACCAGGAGCTGTAAAAAGCCCCCTTCATCCCCAAACTCAATAACTATTACCAGTGTAAAAGACCATATTTTTAGAAGGAGAAAATTCAACCTCTGTTTGTACAAATACACCAGTATTTGTACCTCACTTGTTCTGTTGTTCTGCACGCAGATGTTAGGAATTTTATTTCATCTTACAGCATACTTCTTGGGAGTTAGGAGAGACTGGATACCTTTTTACCAGCAAGTCAGAGACTTTCCTATACACAGATAAATCTCCTCCCTTTGCAATGAAAATTGATAACAACTCTACTGTTAGTAGGTTTCCAGAATATAGCAATATTGCTCATCAGGTGTTCTTAGATAAAACACTTCATGGCTGAGAAAGTTAACAAAAATCTAAAGCAATGGATAAAACAGTAAATACAAAGGTTCTGTAGTATATAAACTAGAATTGTAAGCAGCTATATACAGAAGTGTATAAACTGTACTTTATAAGGCACAATCACAGTATATTACTGCCTAATTTGACTTTGTTTAACTGGTTAATGGCATTTTTTATAAAACAGCAGAAATCATCCCCTCCATATAACGTTCCTGTAAAACAGGATGGCAATATTTATATACCTCCCAGGGCTATAGCAAGGATTCACTAATTAGATATAGACTGATTTTCAAATGGGAAGACTCAACTACTGCTCAATCTCTCTCTACTCCTGATCTAGCAGGATCAGAGCACCTCCTGCTTGTGTAGAGTCTCTCTTCCAAGCTTCAGTGAAATAGTAAAGTAGGACTTTGAGAGAATTTGTTATGCTGTACACTGAGCTGTATTTTAATTGAATTATTCGGTTATTTAACAATAATGTTACAATACAGAAAAGGAAGGAAAGTGTTTAGAGCTGGCATCTTAGTTGTCTGTTCAATATGCAGTGCATGAGGCCCAAGTACAAATGTGTCCTCAGAGCGTGTACAGATGAGAGGAGCTTCCTTGTAGCTTTCTCAGTGTTTCCTTCTGGGGAACTCAGGATGTGGTTTTCATCCAAACCTGCACTTCCATGCTGTCTTCTTAGCCTCTCAGAGCCTTCACTCAACTACTTCTGATACACACTGCAACAGCTTTTCAAGGGGAATGCATAGCTACATAGGATATTCTGTACACCTGTAAAGTGTAAAAATTAAAAAATGGCCTGTGTATCTACCATTGCTTGGAAGAAAGAAAAGATAATCTTAGAGAAGGGACCTATTGAGGGAAAATTTTAAATGCATAGATTAATGCATTTCCAGCTTTTTCTTTTTTTTTTTTTTTTTTTTTTTTTTCTTATGCATTTCAATTACTCTGCAGCTTAATTAAATCTAGGGCAATCATTTCACAGAACTGCAGAATCACAGAATGGCCGAAGTTGGAAAGAACCTCTGAAGGTCATCTGGTCCAATCCCCTTGCCAAGCGGGATCACCTAGAGCACATTGTGCAGGATGGCATGAAATCCATCACATCCAGGATTTCCTGTCTTAGGAAGGGGGAAAAAATGAAACTATCATTTTCCACACACTACCCATATGCAAACCTCTTTATTCTCAAAGTCTGATACAAGAGAAAATAGTTCCTACGGTTTCAGAATTGCACATTTGTACAGTTGTGAATCATTCCTGCCTTTAACACTTGATAGCATGTAAAGTAGATGGACTGTATTTTGCTCATATTTGCTACATATCTGCTTCCTCCTGACAATACAATTTTGGTTTTGTAATAAACTGCTGCTGCAAATCATCTTAAGTATTCTTGTCCCATAATTCACCCAAAGATTTTTGACCTTGTTAACTGCAGATTTTAGAGCAGAAGTTTAAAATAAATGTCAGTCTTGTTGATGCAACCTTATTGTTTTCTCCCAAGAAGACAGCTTAATAAGTTTAGACAATGGGAAGTAACAATTCCTCACAAATTAAAAATAATAATAATAATTTAAAAAATCACGAATTCATTTTAATAATGAAAATCAAATTGATGTGTATAAAAATAACGTTTGTCCTGTATACTAAGGAAACTCTAAGATCTGTTAAGTATAAAAAGTATAAAAGAAGAAACTGGAAGAAATGTATATTACTAGTGATTTGGTATCCATTACATTGTCATTGCTGAGGTTGGTCTTAAAACAAAACAAAACAACAGTGACAACAGTGTACTAACCAAGTAACAATGAAGGTAGGTATGCTTTTTTATTTCATTGCTTCTAAACATAAAAAAGATGCAGCATGTATCTAGATGAAATACTCCATCAAAGGCTTGCTTTTGTCCTGCTAAATTCAATGGGCAAATTTCTGCTATTAGTAAGAGCAAAAATGTTCTATACTGAAGGATTTAGAGCACTTGGATTTGAATGACAATAGATTGAGGGCAAAATATTAACTCAGTTCTTCCATTTTTTTTCTTTCCTGTATGCCATTAACAGAACAAATATTATAGGGGAAGAAATATTTTCCCTATTTCTACATCCCTTTTTCTTAGAGGAAATTGAAGATGGCTAGAAAGGCCAATGGCTTTCAGGCCTGCATCAGAAATAATGTGGCCAGCAGGACTGGGGAAGTGATTGTCCCTCTGTAGTCAGCTCTGGTGAGGCGGCACCTCGAGTACTGGGTTCAATTTTGAGCCCCTCACTACAAGGACATTTAGTTGCTCAAGTGTGTGCAGAGAAGAGCAACATAGCTTGTGAAGAGACTAGAAAACAGGACTTTTGAGGAGCAGCTGAGGAAACTGGGATTGTTTAGTCTGGAGAAGAGGAGGCTGAGGGGAGACCTCATCACAGTCTACAACTACCTGAGAGGAGGTTGTCAGTGTCTTTTCTCAGATGAATTTAAGAAACATTTGGACTGTGCACTTAGTCATATGGTCTAAACTTTTGGTTTGACCTGTGTGGTGCAAGGAGTTGGACTTGATGATCCTTATGGGTCCCTTCCAACACAGAATATTCTATGATTATATGATTCTATGACAGGTGATAGGACATGAAGTAATGGCCTCAAGTTGCAGTGGAGATTTAGGTTAAATATTAGGAAGAATTTTTTCACAGAAAAGGTGGTTATGCATTGGAAAAGGGAAGTGGTGGAGTCCCCATCCCTGGAGGTATTTAAGAAGCGGATGTGACACTTAGGAACCTGTTTTACCAGCAGACTTGTAATGTTGGGTTGATTGTTAGTCTTGATGGTCTTAAAGGTCTTTTCCAAACTAAATGATTCTGTGTTTCTCTGATGTGAGAGGGAAGTTGCAGCCTTGGAAGGACTGTAGATATTTGGTGCCTTCAGTACTGAAATGTCCTACAAGCATCAACAGCTATACTATTCTACTTGTCAGTCACATTCATAGAACAGCCACAACCATAAATGAGTGCCACACAGGATTTTAAAGATGATACATAAGGTAAGAGTGTAAGCATTAGAGATACTTTAAGGGGCAGTAATCAAAAATAAAATAAAATAAAATAAAAATAAAATAAAATAAAATAAAATAAAATAAAATAAAATAAAATAAAATAAAATAAAATAAAATAAAA
>CM021765.1:41126641-41160167 GCA_011076525.1 Nettapus auritus
AATAAAATAAAATAAAATAAAATAAAATAAAATAAAATAAAATAAAAACCAACTATGTTATCATGGTACAGGCCTACTGACTACAGAAATGTCTATAAAAAATTACCCATGGCTGTGGCTGCATATTGTTGAATATAAGATAATAGGTATAAAGTTTTGTTCTTAGGAGACTGCAGGTGGTTTTGATGCACAGTGAATGCTGGAGGCAGTACACCTGAAGGAAGGAAAAAGAGAAGTGTTCCCCTTCATGTTGTATGAGGTCAGAGCTGCCAAGGACTATCTTTGGCCTTCTCATGCTAGTTGCAGTATCAATCTCTGAACACGATGATGAGCAAAGCATCTCTCCAAGATCTCAGTGTGTTGCTTCTGCAGGATTTAAGGGATTCTAAATGACTTAAACCTGGCCAAGGTGTCTCACTCCCTTTTGGCAGCAATTTCATGCAATCCTGAACTTTGTCACTTGTTAAGTGAAAGTGATTCACGATGCACTGAAATAGAAATTTTTAAGAAAATGTTTCTGAATTTAATGCTCGTGAGAGAAATGACCTTAAGTGAGACATGATGCAAAGAGGAGCTAGATGGAACAAACTGTTTCAGTAAGTTCTGGTCATTCTACCTCTCTTTGAAAAACAAACTCCTATATAGTTAGGCCATAGGTTTCTCTTGAATAAATCCAGACTTTTTCTGCATTTGCCAAGGCTACAGAAAGAGGGATTGTATCCAGTCTTTGTGTACAGTATCTTTAATCAGTTTAAACCTATTTTTTTCCTGTTAGATTTGCGTCAGTGAATTCAGAGGCACTGAGTTAACTGAAATGATTTTAAAACAGATTTAAATTACACCATATAATTTATGACTTTAGAAAAGGCCTACTTGGCTCTACACATAAAGACAGGCATGGTAAGCGTGTGTCATTAACACACAGCTTTTTTTGAATGTATATGACAGGTGCTTTAAATGTCTAACCTGAAGGTGTGAACAGTCGCTCTGCTTTTCTGACTAACTTTCCAGAAACAGAGTTGCAGTAGCACCACTGTATCCCATATAATTCTTGCAATTTACTTCACCCTTCACAGTGCTTTTAGGGAGACTTATGCTTGAGTGGACACTTACGCCATACAGAAAAGCCTTATGCCATACAGAAAAGCTATTCTGTATCTCAGGTCCTACATAGGAGGAGGCATGTTTTATGTTTGATCTAGGCACGATCACTCAGCTGGTCACAAGGAAATAAGAGGTCATGATGGTGGCTCAGCGTTTTGGATTTTTCCTTGAAGCTTAGACTGTAGCTTTATTTTATCTAGAATACAACATTTATATGTGGCTCTTTTCTTTGAATTTGCTGCTACAGTGAGCATGGAAAAACACAACTTTCCTTCTGAGTAAAATAAATGGTGACAACATGTAATTTTCTTCTTTGCAGCCCTTGCTATAATTTCTTTCCTTTCAAGCAATAGAGTAGTCATTTTGATAAAGCCTTCTCCATTAGTCTTGTCAGTATCTTGTTACTTGCGTGTAACTGTTGTATGACTAAACATCTTAATTGTTTGGAGAGGTACAGTTCACTGGTGTTTTGTACATAAAGTAAATATTTCCCAAGAACATGTTATGGAAATAATTCACTGAAGCATTTAACTTTCACAGATGAAAAGAATATCCTCACTGAAAATATGCTCAGTGTTTAATCCAAAAATTACTGAAGACTTGGATTCTTTCTGGCAAATGGAGAGTGGTTTTTCTGTTTGTTTGTTTTGTTTCTTTAGTTGGTTGGTTTTGTTTTCGTTTGGGAGAGTTTTTTTTTGTTTTTTTTTTTTTTTTTGTCATTAATAATACTGATGAGGATATATATGTAGTTTTATTTTATATATTATTGTTTCTATTATACCACCTGCTTTTCAGGGTTACTTACGATTTTAGGACAGGCTATTTAATAGAAAAATATTATTTAATATATAGAAAGCTGAAAGAAGTGGGGAATGAACATCTTCAGGCAGATTAGCAATGTAATCAGCTGCACTGGCCAAGAACAGCCAGCCACAGAGAAAGAACAGAGGAATAATAATGTGGGTACAAGGAGCAAGGAGGAGGCATTCTGTCTAGCTGTGCAGCCTTCCCAGAGACCAAGTGATGCCAGAAAAGGATCTTCAGAGAGACCTAGAGACCTACCTGAAGTCTTAAGTCTTTCCTTCCCTAGTTTTACCTCTAAAAATAAAAGCAAGCTTCCTGCTCCTATCAGATCTCCTGGTGCTATGACCACCTTCAATGTGTTTTCTTGTAACCCCTCCCAGTCCCTGTTCTGTGTTGTCTGTGATGCTTTTGGCCAGTGATCCTTTGCTGCTGGTTTTCATCCCTGCTCCTTACCACACTACGTTGAATTGGGCAGGTAGGAGAAAGGGGGTCATCATTCTCTCATCTTCTCTCTGGTATTTCCCTCTCTTCTTGTCTTTCTTTGTCTTTGCATCTCCATCTTTCCCTATTTTTTTTTTTTTCAAACCACTTGATTTCATTTAACCACACCTATCATTCCTAATAGGCTGCTATACAGCATTGTATCTCCATGATGTACAAGTGGAACACTGCAGTGGCCAAAAAAGATACACTGTGACCCTTGTTTAGATAATATTCCTTTGTTGATGAGAGCAACAGACAAGCATTATTTCTTCCTTAAAGCAAAAGGATAGGGGCTTAAAGAAAATGGACTGATAGAAGGAAATTGGGATGATTTATTCTTGCATAGTCATAGGCTGTCTTGCTTTCAGGATATCTGCAATAACCAAAAAGCTTCACAGTTTGGAAGGATGCACAAGAAATAACTCTCTAACCAGAAAAGCAACTTCTTTCAGTTTAAAAACATATAAAAATGCTTCAAATACTTGAGAAAAAAAAAAAATGTAATCTCTCCAAGTTGTTTGCCAATTTTAAAAATAATTATATGCATACTCACTAATTTTGCCCTTTGAAAAATTAGAACTTTTTCTTCTTAAAATTCCAATGGCTCTTGAAACAATATAGTTTTCCTTACTGTTTACTGGAACCTACATGGTTCAAGCATATTGCAGATAAGTTTTCTTCCTGGACTTCTATTTTAGCACTAGCATGGAAGGGTACAAATATATTTAATTTCATGTTGCTGCTACATAAACATTAGATAACTTTGGCAACTCCATAATTATCAGTGGAGGATGTTCATTTACAGCCCTAAAGGCATTTCCCAGAACATCAAGTTTCTTTTCAAAATATGGCTTGGACTTCAGTACATTGACAGCATATCTTCAGGACAGCACAACACATTTTCCTCTTGAAAGTCCACACCAAATTAAAGAGCACTTGTTGTTAGAGAAGTACATATAGCCACTGTTGCTTTTATCAATAAAGCATACCAGGTGGTCACATCTTGGTGGGGAGGAGCTCCAGCCTTCAAAGCAATAAGGCAGAAAAAAATTGTTCTACATGGTGTTCACTTAAGTGAAATCTTTAAAGAAACAAAAATGAAACTGTAAGTTGTGAAATGCAAAAACAATCAGCAGCAAGAAAATGGCACATGTCAGTGAAGAAAGGTTGATTTTCTGTTCCCCTTTCCCCCTATTCTGAGACTTAAATTTGCAATTTTCTAATATAGAGATTAGACAACAGGTGGAATCCAAGAAGTCTGATTCACACTCTGTCTTGACAGAAAAACACTATATGACTTAGTTTATGGTATAAATATCCAGTAATTCCCTCCCTTTTAATATCCCAATTTGAAAATGCTGTGAACTATATCAAATTGAGAACAGAAGCGCTAATCCTCCAAGTTCATTTACAGAGTTCCCACTTCAGTAGTCTTGCTGGAACAATAAAGTAGTTTGAATGCAAGCTTCTTTGTTAAAGTCAAGTTTGTCTCACTTCCCAAGATATTTTTGATTGGTTAGTTCTCTCACTAAAATATGTGTGAGTGTTATGGTTAAAAATCACCAAGAGAGAAGCTTATGATCAGCAGCCAGACATTTTGAGACCAATATTTTGTTTTCTTTCAAATTACTTACTTTATTGCATTAGGGGTTATAAATAAATGAGGTTGCATTTGCTAGCCAGATTATAAATGAGATGAAACTATAGCTGTGCCTGTCTCTTCAACAGCAACCAACAGACAGCTCCCTCTGCCCCAAATACTCCAATTTCCACCTGAGAAGAGTCTCTCAAACTGACCACAATCACAAGCGGCAAATTACTTTATACTAGCAAGCCCCATGTGGTAGCTGGAGGGCTGAATTCAGTGTCAGTGTGAAGATGTTTTGGTTCCTTTCTCATTGGAACAAAAGCAAGCTTAAAATTCATCAGTCAGTCAGACAAACATTTGCAAAGCAATATTAAGGAATGTAATTGCTGATTAAACTTTCTTCCCAATGTAAAATTAATCCTGTGAAAACCTATATATTTAGCAAAAGCTAACCACAAAAGCTTAAAAGTGATTATTCTTTTGTATTGTTCCAAGATTGAGCTAAATTTAAAATCTGGAACACAAAGCATTGCAGTAGCTTCATTTGGAAGAGTTTGCTTCTTGTTTATGATTCATAGGGGAATTAGTATTTCTTATTGGCTGTGTACTATGTTAAAGTGAGAGCTTTGAAATACGGTAATAAGCCATTTTCTTCTGGCAGACCCTGAAAGTTTATAAGTAGGGATTATACCAGTACTCTTTGCAAATTTTAATCCAGTTTGCATCCTATAAAAATAGCAGTAGTTCATCCCTCATGAGGCTTTGCTGTATTATACTACTTGTATAGACTGTGCTGTTGAGGAGAGTGTTTAAGTAGAACCATTTAGTGCAAATGGAAAGAAAAATGTGTTTTCTCTGAATTGAGAAAATGAACAACTTAAAGACAGAATAATATAGCCAGAAAAAGCAAAGAACTGAGAGGCAGCTATGAATATTCACACCCCAAAGGGACAGCTAAACCAGCAGTATCTGTACATATCTTTATTTTTATATATTGTAACATTTACTACTAAAGGAACTAGTTTCTCTCATAAACTGTAAAGAGAAATTGCTTTACATGCCACTGAAAAGACATGTCATTTGAAATCATTGTCTACTTGATAATTTTTTAATACAGGAGAAAGTTGTATAATATTAAAAGTGTGAGAAAATTTAACTTTGACAGTACAGCTCAGATAATGATTAACAATAAAGGAAGCTATGTTTACAAATTACAAAATAAATACTTGTAGATGATGCCCTAGTCATATAGTAAATATACAGCAAGTAAGCTGTAGAGAACATGATACATAATAAATATCTTTGTTAAATTACATTCAAAATTACAAAACTTCGCAGTCACTTTTCCTTATAAGTCAAAAAAAGACCAGCCCTGAATATACAAAAATCTTTAGGTATGTGCCCAAAATAGTTTCCTCTCCACCTGGCACCTGGAAAGGTCTTTCTGCCAATAGAATTTTACAATCACATCATGTTCTCCAAAGGTGACAAAAATCAGAAAAGAGAACACTTCCAATGAAGTGGTGTTACTTACATGTTTTCACAATTTGCTTCATATTGTTTTACGGTGTCGTCATTTTTATGACATCAAGCAATCAGTGAAATAAGCTGATGACAAAACAATAACCTAATGACAACTTCTAGCTAAAGAAACAGTACAGTAAAGCAGACTAGTCAGTGGAGGGCCACCAGGATGGTCAGACTGCTGGAGCCAAGGGGAGGCTGAGAAAGCTGTATCTGTTCATCTGTTCTGGAGAAGAGAAAGCTATAGTGAGACCTCTGGTAGTCTATAAGTACCTAACAGGAGAGTGTAGATAAGATAGAGGCAGACTTTTTTTTTGGAAATGCATGATGAAGGGGTGAGAAAAATGAATGCAGACTGCAGCAAGGGAAACTGTGTTTAGATATAAGGAAAAAACTAATCGCAGTGATAGCACTCAAAAACTGAGAGATATTACTGGGAGAGTCTATAGAATCAGCATCCTCAAAAATGTTCAAACTCTCTTGAGACAAGGTCCAGTAATTTATATTTAAAGGTGGCTTTCTTTGAGTGAGATGTTGAACAAGAAAACCTTCAGAAGTCCTTCTTACCCTCAACTATTTTATAGTTCTATGATTCCATGAAGTTTTGGAACTTGAGAAGATGTGAGATGTTGATATTTTGTCTGAAAAATATTGCATATTGAGAGATTCAGCAGCATTGGCATACACGTTTCATAATTGTATAATATTCAATGTTCAAACACCATCTTCAAATTCTAAGGTTTTATGACTTTGTTATATTCATTTCTATTTCATTTGTGCCAGAAAAAAAGAAAACCCACAAAACACTTTTCTTGTGGAAACAGACTTGAACATACAGAAAAAAGTTGTTAAATATTGAAACATTTATAGCCAAATAATAACTGCAATTCATTTCAGTTATATGTGCACAACTTTTATGAACTGAGGTAGAAAAACAAAGATGTATTGAATTGCAGTGAAATTGATAATTACAGTTTCTAACAAAAAACAAATTGAAGCCTTTGACAATTGAATTGCAGTAGAAATACACATCTGAGAGAAAGCTGTATAATATGTTAATAGAAATGTTATTTTTACTAAAAATTCTCTTAAACTAAAATGCTTTATTATTCTCTTGCAACTTATATGTGGCTACCAAAAAACACTTACTCAGATTTGTCTTCAATGCAGTCATGCTTTTAACAAAGTTGTTTAACACATTAAGGTGCCTCTTAACTGTGAGTAAATGACAAATATACATATCTGCCAGGAAATTTAGTCTAAAAGCAGAAAAGGAGCACCATATGCCAAGTATTAACGGTTGTGTAGTCTCCTGGGTAATGTAATCTAGAACTGTAGAAGCTCAAATTGAAATCCTTGCATCAGCAAAATGATTGAAAATGAAACATTTTAATTTAGGAACTCCAAAATATTTTATTTCAATTGTAAATATTTTTTAGCCTTTTTCAGTTATTGGGTATTCAGTCTTAGCCTAAGATACATCCATAAGCTATATACAATACAATTCAGGATGTTAGGTTGCAGGAGAAGCTGTTCATTCTGATGATAAACACTCAGTCACAAAAATAACTTTTATTCTGCACAAGAAAAATAACAAATTAGTATCCCAATTCAGAACAAGGAATCTCCTATACTGAAATAATGTTAGTACCATCTTTAAGCACAGGATTGCTTACCTCAAAATCCAAATCTGTATCCCAAAAGGTATTTTCAGTGTGGTGTTTTTTGTTGCTGTTGTTGTTGTTTTGTTTTGTTTTGTTTTTTCTTTTTTTCTTTCTTTTCTTTTTTTTTTTTTTTTTTTTTTTTTTTTTTAACAGCCATCTGAAAATATTGAAAGTAGCATAATAATGAGTCCATTTCTATGGAAATGGTCTTGTTATTATTTAATCAGGCCAGCATCTAAGTGATTCATGAACTGTAGGTTGGAATTCAATAAGCAGTTCACAAATCTCTGCATTAAGAAAATCTGAAGGAAAGAAAAGGAAAGAACCCCCTTCCCCAAAGGAATTGGTAAACATTCTGTCAATGACGAATGCTACCTAATGCGCTTTAAAGCAGTTAAAATCTACTCAGTTCCTTGGCTTATTCAGTGTTCACTTACAGAAATAGTGAGCATCAGTGATGCTCACTATTATGGTAAGCACTGTATAAATCCACAGCAAAAAGAGAGATAACCAGTAGCTTAGAGAAATTAACTGCACAAAGCATTTGTGAAGAAAGTTAATTGAAATTTGGAAGCACTGTAAAAAAGCCAGAAATTTTCTTCTATAAATGGATAGGGATCAATACACTGGAATAAAGCTGCCTCATGCTTCCTGGAGCCTTTATATTCACACCAAACAATTTTATTTTTGTCATCCTTAAATTCCTTACCCCGAGGCCTGAAAAAATGCCCTTTATAGTTTTCCTTGTAAGATCTGTAGTTCTGCATGCATATACATATATGCGCACACACACACAAACATATGCTTGTATGCGCCTTATGGGTATACACACAGCACTCAAGACTTCATATTCACCTTAAAAATACTTGTAGTCACAATTCTAAGCAAAAGACTATTTTTCTAATGTTTCCACAGGGTGATCTTAGTAAGACTATTAAACATTTGTAATTAGCTAGAGCTTAAAATAAGCAAATGGAGGAAGAAAATTTGCACTGTAATTTAGTTTGACATGCAAAATGAGCCCAGACAGCTACAGCATCCTGATTTGTAGAAGAGTGATACCTATTTCCCAGGGAATAAAAATGCCATGCCCACCTTTCCTCGTTGCTTTTTATTACCTCTTCTCCCACCCAACCAAGTTATATGGAAAAGAAAGATGGATGAAGAGGATAGGTGAAAAGACTACTTCTGGAGCAAATGGTGCAGCTCAAATTCTTCTTGATTTTCTATCTTTGACTTTTGACTGGATATGTGCATGGCTTTTTTAAATAAAAAACATAATCTTTTGAGAACACCTGATTGGTTTGCTTTTACATGGCATTTTTTCTGCCTGCTTTCATCTACTTTTCTTATATTAAATATAAATGTGATTCCATCACTTTATCAGGCATAGAGAGTTCCTAGTGATACTTTATCAAGACCAAAACAAACAAACAAAAAGTCAAAACACAAATTCTATATTATTGCTGTAACCTCAGTAAGAACAGGAGTACAATACTGCTAGACAGAATTTCAAGAAAAAAAATGATATTTTTTTTTCCAGATCATTCTGTAACAATTGATCCTGCAGGGGCATGTGAAACCTTGGAATATATGTGTTTTGCTGAATAATGCTTACAGTGCTGCGCGTACTCACGTGATTTTTAAGGTGGTGACAGTAAGAGAATAAAAAATAGATAGGATCAAAGAAGATAAGTAACAGGGTCTTTGAATAAAATGAAAAATAAATATCACATGGAAAATCATTGGAGTTACCTTCTGCTTCTACTTTCTTTAGCATAAAATCATATGGAGACAGCAAATGCTCCATGTATATTTGTGGTTTAACAGAAAATTGAGATGTCCCAGTATGATCTTTCCCCCCTTCTTAAAATCTTTGGGCTGCCTTATTGATCATCATTATGTTTAAGTGCTTTAGGTACTAATAATTACAAACAATTCCAAGGGTATCTTATAGTTCACCTGGAGAGGGGCCACTTTGCATACCAGTAAGACCTTTTCTAAATGGTTTCAGGCTATCTTTACAGTGAGTTTCGAATGACTGTTTCACGTGAGGTGTAAACTCGACTGCTCATCAAGAAATAAAGTTTTTTTTCTTTGTCTCCAAGGCCCTGTAGCTGGTCATTGACTTGAAAGCTGACAAAAGGCAAGTATAGAATACAGTCTGCTGCCATAATGGTGCGGAATAGCAGTGTTATTCTAAATGTACATAGGTATTTCAGAAATCTTCTGCTCTGGGTCAGAAAGAACAAAACAGGTCATGAATGAAGATGTGAATTTAGAGGAACCATGGCAATGGCCCATCTATAAAGGCCCAGAGCTGAAAATGTCAAGGACTTCCTCATGGTTGTGAAGGTAATAGTAAATAAGAATTAGCGTACAGCAAATTGGAAATCTGGAAAGAATTTTTGTTCTACGAAGATTTTCCATATTGCTGAAAGCAAAGTTCAGGCATCGTCATGACAGGACTGAGAACTGCACTTAGAGGTTTTGACAGAGCCATTTTAGAGCAGAAGTTCCCAGCGTACTCAGTGTCAATATCGTTGTGTCACAGCTCCATCAACAAGTCAATGCAGGTGAGCTTCTCTGAAAGAAACATCTAGCAGGAAAGAGTTTCACAGGGACATGCTTCTGCTGAGTTGTCAAAGTTTTCTATATACACATTTTGTATTTTTACCTCGCAACTTCTAATATTTTAGAGGTAACAAATGGAACAAGTTAGGCTGTTGTTAATATTCAGCCAGGTCTTTTATTACTCTACACTGAAAACATAACTGATTATGTTTAACCCCAAGAGCAAGCTGTAGTTGCTAAATTTTTGTCAACAACAGGCAGCTTTTTTGAGACAAGAAGAAATGTGCTTAAGACCAGAAAAAGGATGTTGTAGTGAGATGTCTCATTTACCTCAGTGGGAATACAACAAAAGTAAGCATAAAAATTCTTGTCCAAGGGAGCTTTCTAGGTAAAGATTTTTTTGTTGTTGTTGTTTTGTTCTGTTTTGATTTGATTTGTTTTTTTTTGTGGGTGAACCTACCTGCCTATTTTATAGTTCCACTGAATGTATTGGTTTGATTGAAGAATGGGCATCTAAATTTGACAAAATCCAGATATAAAGAAAGGAACAGAGGTATAACAGAAAAATAAAAAGATAGCTCAATAATTCATTTCAGTGCTACTTATTTATTAGTCTGAGATTATTAGGAACATGACCACCATGGTAAAAGGTAGAAAATCGTAAAGAAGGATCAACTGGGGTTCAACAGATGAGAAGTTCTACCTGAGATCTGTTGGCTGAGAGATTGTGGAATAGCAGGGGAAACAGGATGTGTGCACAAGCAGTGCTGTTCAGAACCTTAAAGTGATGACAGAGTGCATGTCAATCATTTACATGAAAAGCTATAACCTATTTTCCTTATCATATTCACACACACACACACAAAAGTGGAAATTTCATATTTTTTTTTTTGCAATCTCCAATTCCAACCTTATTATACAGGGACTGTCACACTGAATAAATCAGAACTGTTTAAAACCCTGTAGGCTGTTCACACAACTCAAGGCCACCTGTTCTTGGGTCTGGTGCCTTTCTGTTACTTGCTGTAAACACAGCATTCCTGAGGTCAGCAACTGTAAAGCTTGGTGGAATGGCTACCCTCAACTACACGCAGCTGCAGTCAGATTATATTACTGCTCACACAGTGGCCTTGCAGGCTCTCAATGAATAAATGTTCTCTGCAGATAACAGTTCTGCATTCAGGGACACTGCATTTATAAGTCAGACACTCCACACTTACTTTTATGTATGAATATATAATCAAGGGAGAAAGGAGAACAGTGAAGCAGTTTAAAAGCTACAGTAAGAGAATCTGTGCCAGAGGCAGCAGCAAAGCAGCCTTTCCATCCAGGCTTCTGAAGGCTAGGAGAGAGAGCATGTCTATTAAATGCCTGCCCACAAGTACAGCAAAAACCATTTAGTTCTTAAGAAGTTAATTCCTAGCACTGACATTAACTCTGCAGCAAAGATATAGTATTAGGCTATGTTTTCACTGAAGAGCTGGCATAACAGAGTGGTCATACCACTAATTACACCTCCAGCAGAACAGGACAATTTCTTGAAGTGCAATGAATTAAAGTTAAGAACACAATGTAATTCTACTCAGATCTGAGTTCAGTTAAAACCTAGCACACAGCCTGGAGTAAAACAATAACAACAACAACAAAACACAAGAATCGACCTGCACTAACTTTTTTGTTTGCAGAATGTGCAATTTCACTTGTTAGTGCTAGCTGGTAGAGGATGAACAGAATATTGTCTCCACCAATTCTTTGTGCTGCTCTCCAAGACTTGAAGCATCATCTAGAAAATCCTCATGACATATGAAAATCCTTTCTTGCTTTCTTGATGAGCAGCTGAGCTCACATCTCACCTTTCCAGCTGAAGAGTTTAGCATCTGGGTGATCTAAAGTGAATAGATCTAAAGATCTATTAGTAAAATAGTTATAGGATGCAAAGTTTGGTTGATCTGGAAGGAAGAACAGGCAGTACATTTAAATCTAGACTGAGAATTCCATGGTAAAATGTTAAAGATTAAGTACTGTTGGCACATGCTCTATTAGTGTCCTTATTGCCTTGCCAAAATATCTAACCAGTCTTTATTCTTGTTCTATCTGATCTGGTATGAGTGTTGTGTCCCAGTGCATATGTTACAAGCTTCACTGGCACTGTAAAGCTGGCAAGTGGATCCAGTCAGATTTACAAGCACTATCTTTCTAACTCTAGAGCATCTGTATACTGTGGGCAGACTGTTCAAAGAATATGTAAACTACTTATGCATCCAAATGAGAAGTAATATCCATGCCAGTTTAGCATGTGGTTTGTGAAATGCAAATTAAAATAAAAGGTTGAAGTAGGCTTTTTGGTTCTGAAGCATCATGGTGAATGCAATAGCTTAAAGCAACCTCTGTCATCAGATCTAATCATTGCCTTTATAGTGATTATTGTGTCTAGTCCTGAAGGATGCATAGAGCTCCATCTTCCTAGGAAGGCTGTTCTAGATCCTTGCTACTCCACTCATTCTCTGTTTTGCCTTTTAATCACCAGGAAATTTTTACCTATTGCTGGTACCACTCTTATTAGTGAAATTATCAGAGAAAATCAGACCCCTGGAAAAACAACTACCTTCCTTGAGCCTACTACTGTTCTTTCCTCGCTCCTCACTTCTGTCTCCCTTGGATAGGTCATTTTATTCCCCTTCTTATTAGAGGCTGGCTTTTCCAGCTTCACTGACAATTTTCCATTTGACTTAGTATCCAGTGCTTCACATATTAACACAGTTAAGGTCGCTGTGTTGACTTTCTCCAGAAAATGCATTATCAGACAACTCTCACACAATCTACTTTTGGACAGTTTTTTGTCATATTTCATCATTTTTTTTTCTTACCATATGCAGACAAAATAACAAGTTTGTACTTGCTTGAATTATGTTTAATGTCTACTGAAAGTATTAGTACTACTTTTTTCTATTCTTCAATTGTATTGTAGCACTTCTTACTGAAAAGACTTATTAAAAATGCACACTGTGGAACATGTAAACTTGTATGGTTATTCTACCAAAATTGGTGCAAATAGTGGAAAATATCTATATCCATTTTCTTTGTATTGCCCTCATACTTTGATCTCTTAGTATTTTCCTAGTTCTGTTCTGAAAAATAACAAATTCATTGTACCAAAAGCATCTTGCCAAAGCTTGTATGTTTGCTTTCTTTTCATGCTCTATGAAACCCCCAGTATATTTGTTCTCTTTTCACTTGTATTTCTGAATAAAGTTTTATTTATTTATTTATTCATTTATTTATTTTCAAATCCTCTCTTGTCTCAGCATACACCTTTTGACCCCTTAAATGAGTATTTTTTTACTAACCAGTCTTTCTTCTCTTCTGAATATGCTTTCTACTTTTTTCTGAAATGCCCTTCTTGAAAGTAGTCAGTCACCTAGCAGAGTACTAGTCTGGAAGTTTTTTAACCCCAATGTTTTTTGGTATATAAATTCTAAACTGTTTCGCACCCATGGACTGGAAGGAATTTAAATCTTCCCTTGCATGCAAGACCTAAGATCTCTGAAGACCTAAGTCTGGTTGTTAAAACTGAACAATTCCTTAATTTTGTTAATGTTTATCTGATTTTTTCCTTTTAAAAAAGAATAAATATTTTATAAAAAAATTACTTTGTCTTTCTATGCATTTCTTTCCTTTGTGAATATAAAATGAATAATTTCTGCCATTCAACCCAAGATGATTTTCCATGTCTGGCTCTCCCATGACAGCCTTGCTGCTTACCAGTGCCCACTCTTAAAACACATCCTCCTGCTTCATGGACAGTTTAACCATCAAAATTAAGGAATCTTTAATAAGTGATCATTTTTGTTCTGAAAGGTTTGTCACTGGAAGTCATTGACTGACATGTGGCTCTGCAGTGGCCTTTAATATTGAGAGGAACCATGAAATGAGAGGAGTGACTCAGCCATTAGCTTCAGGAACTCCTTTATTGCCTAGGCCATTTGTTGAAGTTTTTTATTTCTAACAGTGTACTACCGATTAAGCATTTTGTTGTTGTCAGAGAGACTATGCATGTGTTTATTTTTTCTTTCTATTGGTATTAATTTAAAAGCTTAAAGAGCTTTTAAATTGAGAGTTCTAAAACCACTTCATCTTCTCAACACTCAAAATGGATTTTTCCCCTCTTTGTGAGAGCCATAAGTTTAATAAAAGTTCATTAATTTATTTTTTTTATTATTATTATATGTGTTTTCGTTGGCTAAAATGTTTCTAAAATGCTGTTGAATGTCTTAATTTGATAAAAGCAACTTGTTAGTTATAAATTGGTAAGTGGTTCAAAATAGAGATTTAAAATATTAATAAAAATATTTTACTGCATTTGTTTGCAAACTTGTATGAAAAAATCACATCTACAAAATTTTAATCAATTTTAGTTCATATACTTACACACATGAGTTTGTTTCTATAGCCCTGAATTCTTATAATAAACATGGTATAAGGAAACACCAAATATTTCTTCAGGAGTCAGTTTAAATTAAAAATAAAATAAGCATGGGTCATCTCAGAGAATCTCAGTCAGGCAAATCTTAAATACCATTCAGTTCTTCAGTGAAGTGTAACTTCACTAGCTGGCAGTCATTAATACATTTTCTACCTATTCTCTCTATTTATCAACCAAGATGGTAAATGTTATATTTACCAAAAGGTAAAATGTTATGCATTAATTTTACCACATGGAATCACAGCATAGTTTGAGTTGGAAAGGACCTTAAAGATCATGTAATTCCAACCCCCTGCCAATAGCAGCAACACCTTTATGACAATTAATACTTTTTTTTTTTTTTTTTTTTAAATCTAGCCTTTATAAAAGGCCTCTATAACTGCATGTAAAGACTACTGAAGTCTGATTCTTCACTGTTTTCTTTGGTGTAGCTGTTCAAAACAAGTGTAAACTTTGAAACCAGCATAATGACATTTATTATTCCCTTTGCTCTTTTTGCCCAGTTGATATTTGGAGATGTAAGGGATTGGATAATTTGGGTTGTAGGAGATGGGCATGATTTTAGAAGTATCTTTTCTTCTGAAGAGAATGAAGATAAGGGAGAGCCTATAAGTTAAAAAACAAGACTTCTTTAGAGATCTTGGTGGCTGATAGCTGCCAAATAGTACCATGTATATTCCATATCTATTTTTGTCAATTGGTTGTAACTAGTTCTACAAAGTAAAATGAAAATGGGAAGTTAAAAACAAAACCAAAAACAAAGAAAGAAAAAAACACTTCATAAAACATCAGATAATCTTCTGCTTGAAAGAAAGATCTATTAATGTGAGTGTCAGCCATCCTTTCTCCCTGTTCTTTTCATCTGGAAATATCCCAGCCAGTGTTGGGCTAAATGTGATCCAACTACCTTTTTCAGACCTCCTCCCATTCCCTCATGACCTTGCCAGTTGTGCAGTACTGTAGTTGAAGGTAATCAGTTTAGTACATGAATAAGATTTGATTATTTTTGTTTTACATAGGCTATAAACCTGTCCAATCTGTTTTAAAATCCTTTCAGTCTTCAATTCGCTTAGCTTTCACTGAATTGAATTCCCTGCCTGAAATATATCAAGCAACTGGGGTTAGAACAGGTGAGTCTTTTTTATTATTATTATTTTAATGTAATACTCTCTTACTTCCTTGCAATAATTCTTCATTAGAAATATGGAGATTTGGTACACAGTGTATTGTTTCTTCTCAGCATTGTCCCTGAGATTTTTAATCACCTATCAAGATAATATTACTTCACTGGACTTTGAGAGACCTTACCCTTCTTTGCAGCTTGGTCATGGTGTCTTCCTGGCTGGCACTGGTGAATGTGTTACAAGCATCAGCTGTTAGTTTGGCAGCCAGTTCAGTTCAAGGGGATGGTAACTGTAGGACAATGCATAACTAATAAAATGAGCTAAAAGCATCAGGGGGATCTCTAAGCAAGAGTCTGTTATACTGAAAAAAGAGGCAGCCTCTAAATGTACTCTAAAAGGTTTCTAGCAGTCAGGATGTGAAGTGAAAGCTGTTTTCCTTCAGAAGTTTACATAATCATTTAATTTAATTCTTCTATGGTGTTTCCCTGTGACTGCTTTAGTTCTTTGATCATAATATGATAGGACAAATTTCAGGAAATATGAGTCTACAACGTGATGTAAATCTTGTTTCCTATCGGAGATGTGACTATGAGCATTATCTTCATGATATTTTCTTTCCCATGTATTTATTTCTGCTCTTTTTTTTTTTTTTTTTCCAGTTCTATGACAGAGAAAAGCAATGACTTTCAAGCTAAAAAATGACATTATCTTGTATCCCACCCCTGAGTTAAGAGAGAACTTCAGTGTGCATTTCAAGGTGAGGAAATGCCTTATTAACCTGGATATTACATCTAAGATATGTAACAGTGAGACATTTGTAATAAGCCAGCTCTTTTGGCTTTTACATCGCTTTGCACTTTCTTCAGCTCCATCATCAGTGTATGTGATGAGACCTACATATATGTTTCTGTCTAATAGCAGTCAAATATAACCATACAAATATTGTCATTTCTTTTCTTGCCCTACAGTAGCTTTATAGTTTTATGGGCTATTATGAACTAGACTGAATGAAAAAAAGAATATCTTGAAAATGATAGATATATGTAAATAAGTCCACAGAAATTAGCATCAAAAAAAATGGGGCATAAAGACTTCTTTGGTTCTTTTGAACTTTGCATTAAAAATTAAATATACATATGAGGGAAAAAAACTAAAAATCTTTCTATCCCTGTGGTAGCATATGTTTTATATGCATTTTTGTAATTACATAGTGCGGTTGAAGTCTTCACTCTGAAGGGAAAATGGGGGGCGGAATGTAAAAGATAGAGAACCAAAGAGGAAAATATTCTGTTATTGCTAACAGTTTGGTGTCTGTTGAGTAAGGACTTTTGCCAGTGAAGTCCTAGCTTGCTTTTAATTAATGTTGCATTCCTTTTTTTTTTTTTTTTCATAGCAGCATCTATTTTAGATATTGTTAATAACAACATCTATTTAAGACATTAAGTCTCTAACATTAATTTAATGGAAGCTTTCCAATGGCATCTATTATATGTTCCCAGTTAAATTAGCATGATGATCTTTTAATGGATGTTTTAATAGACATTATTAAACAGAATATTATAAAATTAAAACTGAACTCAGTGGGTTCTTTGAGTTCCTATTGCAATGTTCTATGAAGTCATTGATTCTGAAAAATAATAGCCTATATATTTTTAATTTAATTCAGTGGTAGTTGGCAAGAGCAAAATCATGAACACGCATTTATATGGCAGTAGTAAAGGTAAACATTTACTGAATTAGGATGCAGCTGATTTTAAAACTATCTTACATTTTGATTCTGTGGGTAAAACTTTTTCAGAAGAGGTTTATAAACATTTGTGTACCAACAGCAATGATCATACTTTTCCCTCCCTGCTGATGTGTATGATGTGTTCAATTCTTGTAGCAATCAGCTCTGAAAATAATTGGGAGCCCATTTCTTCAGAGAAAGAAGCATTCTTTTTACAAGCTATTTCCCATATTTTTTTCAAAAAGCTCATTTTCTCTTGTTAGTTTTTGAAACTACACAGTGGGAGTGCATAGTAAGTCTCAGTTCCAGCTGGGCTACTTCTACACTAGATTCAAACTGAGAAGTATTGCAAAACTCAATAGACTGCAGATCTGCCTAGTAAGCTCTTATTTTGCTCAGCAAACATTTAGTACACAGGCAGCAGAATTTGAACTTTCTCCTTATTGATTTTCTGTTTGTGAGTCACATTCCTGAAAGTACATATCTTACCCATGGAAAATGTTATTGTTTTCAGCAATGAAGAGGGCTGTTGGTTATCATCTTATTTCAGCAACAATTATGATTAATTCCCATTTTTTCTTCTGATCTTTCTCATTTTGCTGCACAAATGTGGGAGAGAAGACACCTAGCATACGCTTAAAAAAAAAAAAAAAAAAAAGATAAAAGTGTCTTGTATAACCAGTTAGTTGACATTTTGAACATGTCATTATTGCTTTAATTTGGGTGGAACTTTTTCTGGAATTCTCAGAATTTCTGAGTTTTCTACATAACCAACCCTCCATGAAGTATTGTATAACATCTCAGGGTTAGCTGAAAACTTTCTTTTAACTAAATGATTTAAATCACCACTATTTTCCCTGAAATCCTAATGGTCTTATTTGCATACAAATCTGTCATTTCACAGAACAAGCAAAGCTGGCAGACTTAATATGAATTTCCCCTTGGATTTGTTTGTGAGTGTGAATCCAGCCTTCTCTGAAGAAGAACTAACAATCTTTTTCACATCTCTCAGAAAGCCTTGTCAAAAAGTGCAAATGAAAATCTCTACTTTTCACATAGCTCTTTCTGCCTGCCCATATACATCTGGCAATTTTTGATAAGGTCATGCCCATATGCTGACTTCCGGTGAACAAATGCTGTTTTCAGGTTGATCTGTGTGCTTTAGAAAATATGTGCAATAAGTAAACAAGCAACAATCTAATTAAGCTATAGCCCGGAAGTGGCAAAGTAAACATATACATTGAGAAAACAAAGGGTTTGTTGTGCTTTTCAAAAAGTCAACCATTTAAAGGTATGTCTTAAACTCATGTGCCTAAAATAAATCTTTGATAAGTGGGAGGAACATTTTTCCCGTAACAGTGAACTTTACACTACATTCTCTAATGTTGTGCAGAAAAGCATTTGTTAAAAGAACCTGCCGTGAGGTTCTTTCAAGAAAAGAAGACACTTTTATTTATAATCTCCAGAATTCCCAAAATGCAACGGGATACAAACATACTCGAAAGCAGACTTTATAATAATATGAGAAAAAGATGTGAATGCCTGCTGTGCTGAGCTGGTTTGATTATACCATAAAGCCCTTTAAAAACTGAGTTTAACATCTCTTTGGGGAGAAAAAGGCAACTGAAAATAGGCCTTCATAACAGGCCTCTATGAGACAGGAAGAAGCTGGTTGCCACACATGCTACTTTGCCTGTGCTTTTTATTTTACTTTGGATGAAAATAGCTCTTATAAATCCAGGGACAGAATGAAATAAACACAGAGTTCAATATTTCAAATAGATGGCAAATTTCTAAATTTCCATTAACCAGCCTTTCCCCCTAAGAAAAGAAAAACTGCTCCAGGCAAGTTCTGATTCCCATCTTTCTTCCCTCCTCTACTTTCCAGCCTTGGACCCAGGAACTAAGGATAGGTGTCAAGGGAGTATGGGGGACCCGCATCTCTCCAGTTTGCTCTCCATGTTTTTAAGCTCCATCCGTGGGACCAGACAGAACATCTCTGCAGTGCTATAGTCAGTGGCAACCCAGATCTTCACAGAAATGCCAGCTGGCATACAGAAATACCGTTTAGCAAAGCTTTTGATGTTATTAGTTTACTAGGAGAGAGTGTGTCTATTGAAACTGAGAGATTGTTCTTGGAACTGCCACATGGCTTAGGAGAGTCAGGAGAATGTGGGGGACCAGGTACAAGTATCTCTTCTGCATAGCTTGGAAGAAGCTGAAGCCTTATTATTCAGGAATTATTTAAATGAAAAACATTTGATGGATTGAAGATGTTGACTTACTGGCTTGATGAGCAAGACACTTTCCTGAAATGCAGATGACCCCAGTCCAATTTTCAATTCCAATTCTGGTTCCAATTTGGATGGAACAGGGACATGAACTTGCAGTCTCAATTCCCATGTGAGTGCCTCTAGCTTAAAACTTTATAGTTAGAAGAGCTCCCAGGATTTTTTAATTTTAATTTTGTTACAGGGATTCCAAATCCCCATAACTGCTTTCAGCTGTAGTTTCATTGAAACAAATATATTCCTATAGAATGTGATTTAAAACAGATTGGAATTTTCTGCCAGCATCACTGAATCAAGAATATTTTGGGGAGCTACACTGAAGAAAGATTATTTAAAAGAAGACAAATGGGAAGGGCAAAAGAAAATGGCAGGCAAGCAGAGAAAAAGGTAGATAAGCCAAAATAAAGTCCTCTTTGGAAGGGAAACAAAAACTTATCTTCCATTTTAAAAATATCTCCAAAGCATTCCTGGTTGGATGTCTGTCCTGCTTACAATCAGCAGGCCAAAAGACTTACTGCTAACCAGTGAGAATCAGGTCAGAGTTGGAGCCTTTTATTAATTCACCAAGTTAACAAAGTCAGTTTTGAATCCTGAAAGCTGTACCTATAGTCAGAAAACCATCTCTAGAGCTCAATTTATAATCAAGACCCTTAATACCTATTGTAGCCAGCAAAGCTTTCTTTTCTTTTTCCTCACCTTTTCCTTTTATAGTTTCTAAGATAAAGTTTACTTATGTAAGTGCCCTTTTCCTTTATATACTGCCCATAGGCAGAACAGGATTATTTTTTATTACACTGGCATTCTTTTGTCCAGAAGTTTCAAAATCATTCATCAAGGAGACAAGCGTCCTGCTTTGTTCCTTTGAACAGATGTGTTGATACATTTATTTTTCTCAGAATAACTGACATACTTTTTTGAGAAAATCACCTAATTTGAGAGAAGAAATCTGCATTCTAGTAGTCTCAGAGCTAAGGAGGTTAAATTTGTTAATCATTATGTAATACCATTTAGTTAGAGTGAAGGATGACAGGACCAAAATATGTTAGAGCTTTTTTTTTCTTCATCGCTCCTTTATTTGTCCGCAAAACATCTAAATGTCCAAGCATGCCTGTCTTCCAGCTCTGAAATCTCATGGGTTGGATGTCAAACTGGCTTCTTGTGAAACCTGCAGGACTGCCGCCATGCCCCAGTTCAACTGCAAATAGCACCGTGATCTAAGCTACCACTGTAGGACACATTTGAAGTGTATTTCTCATTGTATCAGTCAGAAATGGGCAGCGTCCAATTTAACTCAGACAATTTGTGAAAAAGTGAAACGATTGCACAGGAAATACAAAGGCCAAGATATTAAGAGCCATTATGGATATGTGCATACCTAAGGATTTGAAAACGTCTATACTCTTAGCAATTGCTCTTTACAGATTCTGCATAAACTCCTTAGAAGTGTATGAATTCTAGACCAAATTAATATGATATTAACCTGAATAGTTAAAGGAATAAGAATAGGCCATTAAGTGAGTATGGAAAACCTTAAGACAAGAAAAGCTGTGGAGTTCTAGACGTCCAGAAAGCAGATTACAGTGATGTAACAGGAAATGTACAGAAGTAAATCTTACGTGAAAGCAGTTATATAGCTTGACACAAAAATTCAAATAGGCTTTCTGCTGTGCAATAATTACTTTGTCTTCTCATTTAAAGCAATCATATGTATTGAGCATAAGCCAGAATGTGTGGCATGTTCACATCAAACTACTGGAGTGCACAAAGAAGCTGCTGCGCCTAAGCAAACCCAGTGCAGTTAGGTAGATGATGATGATGATGCAGAGGATGAGGCACCCCCTGGGAAGGCCTCCTGGGAAATTTCCAGAATATGCAAAGTCATCCTAAAGATTATCAGATGAAATCCTCTTTCTTGGTTTTAGTCGGGGATTCTGTTGAAGCCAAGGTACTTGTCTTATACTGTTGGTTTTACCTGGGTTTTACTGTTTAAGACAGATGGTACTACTGCTACTACTTTCTACTAATCCCCTGTTTTGTTTAGAAGCTGATGAAACTTTTAATAAGGATGTTAGAATAACGGCTGTTCAGTGTTTACCTTAAAATAATGAATAGGAGTGTAGAAAAATTACGTGTCTCTGGAACAGACATGTAAGGTTAAACGATTTTTTGCTCATCTACCCCTTTCTTTCTAAAAAAGATTTGTTAAGAGTTTAGTAAATGTAAATTTCTGTGTATTGGCATTGCGACTGGATTGCAGAGGATTTGAGAATTTTTAGTATTGCCAGCTGCGACTATTCAAACAAAAGATATGAAATCCTAAATCCCAAAAGAGTAGCTTGAAGATGAAATTTACAAATAAATAAATAAATAAATAAAGGGTCATATTTGCTCATGTGTTATTTGATACCTGAGTATTGTTTTTTTCAGGCTTTACTGTGTAATGTTTTTAAGCTAGCCACAAATGTAAAACAAGTACAAAAGAAATCTGAAATGTTAAATATTGAGGCTTAGGGTGGAGCTGTAGGAAGAGTCCTGAATATCAAGAGAAACTGAGTTGACTGAAGTAAAATTTGGATTTCCACTTGGTGTTTTTATTATGGGTAAATTACATCTCCAATTTACACCATTTTTAAGAACTGTGCATTTGAAATATGGCAAAAAAAATGTGGTATATTAATTTTAATTTGGAATGCAGTTTAAACTGCATGAGTCATTTCATATTGCATCATTCCACACAACTTGTTTTCAAAACAACTTATTTTCTGAAATGATAGTATGTATATTAGTATGTATATTTTGGGGAACAGTCACTACTAAATGGGCTTGCAAATTTTGACTGGGAAAAAGAGTACATCTGAATTCTGTAAATAAATATTAATTTCCCTAAATCTCATCTAAATTTCATTGATTCTACCATTTCTTCTTCTAATTTGAAAAAGAAAGATGTGCTTTAAAAGATAAGCAGACTGAATTTTAAACTACAAGCTATATATTATTTTAAAATAAAAACGGTGGAAGAAAAGACTGAGATCACTTTGGGAATAGAGATAAAGGGTTATGCAGAATAAACATCAGAAACATATAGGTGCCAATGCAAAACAGTTATGCTAAACATGTTCTAGTGATATAATACGACTGACATTTTAATAACAAAACATCTGAGAGTTAGTGTATAAGCAGGATGTTATATGGTTCTAGCCCAACTAGCAGCTCCTGACAGCTGCTGAGAGAGGCTTCATGCAAATCAGTTTTTAAAACTGAATCTTTTCTGATTGGTATTCATGTTACATCCATTACAACAGATACTGCTTGAAGCAGGCACAGCACTGATGTGAATGTGATTTCTGAGCCTCTTACCAATACATCGGGTAATGGAGTGGGGTCAGGCTTGCTCTCCCAAGCCCAGAAGCAGCATTACCTGGAGCCCTGGCTATACCCCACAATCCCAACCTCAACAAAACAGTTCTAGTCAGGGTATCCTGACTAAATGCTGTAGCATAGATGGCTACAGTACGGAAACCTGAATCTAGTGTCTTTAGTGTCCTCTTCCACCTCCCTACCATCTTGCAATTCCAGTGGAGTGTCACTGGTAATCTGCTATTTTCAGATCAACTATCTTTCTTAAATTATTCAGAGACTGAGCATCAACAAGAGCACTGTGGATCTCCATTCTTAGGTAAATCTGGACCTATGTAAAAGTGTGGCTCTGTGTCTCATTGCATGATGACCTTTCACTAACAATGTCTTTGTGTTTGGAACAGAGGTTCTTGCTCTTAGTTTTAACAGCAAACTGGTTCTGCCAAGAAAACAGCCAACCTGAATCCTTGAGATGTGAAAACAAGGTAAGCATTATTAGAAACTTAGAGTTTTTTCTTCCATAAGCAGTGTTTTTGTGCTTATCATTTGAACTTCTTTGGACTTGAAGAAAGAGTGGTAAATTGACTTTAAAGCAAACTATAATAACACAAACATTTATTCAATTTTTAATATAAACATTGTTTTAAAGCTGAATGATGCATCAACAGGAAACTGTCAAGGGAATACCAAAAAAAAAAAAAAAAAAAAAAAAGAAGCCATTTTCTAGAAAGGAATCTGTGATTCAGCAACTTCTGAGTAGGCATCTATGTTGACATTAAATTAGGCTGCTAGATCAGCATGTTCAAGTGAAGAGCCAATATTCTTGGGGTCAATGTGATCAAGATAATATGTAAAGAAACAGAAGCCAATTAAGGCATTTAACTAAAAGGGATGAATCTGAGAAGTTAGGATAGTCAAAGATCAAACTAGTTTCACAGTCGTAAATTAGTTCTAATTGGAAAAGTGCAGAGTCTATTAAACCAGCTGAGGGTCCATTAAAATGCCCAAATGGAAAACAATAATGTTCCAAAACTGTCAGTCATCTTGTAAGCAATGGATTTTTGAGGAGATTAGTAATGGAAAATTTAGGCTAAATAATGCAAGCTGTATAGAGTGAGTCATATACAAGAAGTCTAGTTCAAATGCTATTTAAATATTACATGCAGTGCTAGGGAAGGAAAAATGGAGGAAGAACTTCAGAGAACTCGGAGCAAAATGATGATGTTAAATACAAATAACACATGGAAATGAAATGATAGTAATACAAAGTACTCTCTCAGCCAAATGCATCTCACACTATAAAGAACAAAGGCCAGAAAATACTTGAAGTATAAAGATACCTTAATTTACATGATAGTGCCCACATCTACATAACAATTAAAAACAGACAGGAGATCAATTATGAAGAATTGAAAAGAGAACTGGTCATAAGCAGTCTCAGACTTGTGATTATCTGGGCTCCTTCACCAAGAGCTCAACTTTATAAATTCTAAATCACAAAGGTCCCAGATTCCTGTCATATCTGCTGAGAGATCTTGGTACACCATTATCGGTACAGTCGCATGTCAGTGCAATTTATTACATGATTCAAATCAGAATACACTTCTGGAAAATTTCCCAGAAGTCTACAGTAGAGGATTCTGACTCTCCTACTTTAGGACTATAACATTATACAGTGCATTAGAGACTGAAGGCACAGAGCAACAGAAAAGTTTAATTACTGTTCCTGTGTGGAACATTATAAATATTATGGCAGAGATATAGAAGTCAAGATAAGAAACCGAAATGGAAAAAAATACTGATGAGAAAATCACCTTAGAAATGACATTCTGAGGCAGAGGATATTGATGATGAATAGTAATAATATTCAACCTCAGGTAGAGCTGATGGCTCCAGCAAGAGCTGCAGAGATTATGTTTTTGATGATATTAGTCACTTTTCTGTGGCTTATTAAGAGAATTCTAATTCAGTCAACCCTTCAACTCTGTCTCAAGTGGTATGATCTGAAGACTAAGATTACTCTGTTACACTTCCTTTCATGGAAGAATGCATTTGATTAAAAAAAAAAAAAAAAAAAAAAAAGGGAAGAACAAATATACATAACTTTCTGGGAGAAATAGGAACTATAGAAGGAACTGTTACTGAAATTATATTAAAAACATAGTTCTAGAAAGTGAAAGACTGTTGCATATTTTAAGGTTGCTTCAGGGTATTCCAGCAATCCCTTGATGTTAAAAAGAATAATATTGGAAAGAGCCTTTTTCATCTTCTTCCAGACAGCACAAAAGCCCTTCCAATTCCAAAACAATCTTCAAATTCACAGTATGTTCTCATACCATTAGAAGAGTCTCTTCATTGCTATACTAGCTTTACTACTTTGTTTACCTTAGTGTATTTATTTTACTTTATAGACAATTTTATTTTTACCAAATATACTATTTTTATTTTATTTTTATATTACTTTAGTATTTCATTTTTTACTACTGCTCTACTAGCTTAACTGCCACAATACTAGCTTTACTACTGCTGTAGTAGAGGTACGCATACTAGAAAGCATAACACTTCACTGTAAAGAATATAGGTACCATCCTCCTATCTCAGTATGAATCTGTGCGTGACAGCTTGGAAAGGAAGTTTCCAACGTATGATGAGAAGGTAGACAGAAAAAGCAAAGAAGAGATGCTGTGATATCTACTCCAAGGTTGGATTATTTGAATGAACATGTAAAGCTTGAGTATAAATATAGACCTGTAACAAGTTATCCATCTATATATGCTTTTGCAGAGGTGAGTCATGGACTAATTCTGTACACTGTTGCAGAGGAGGGATACGAAGATGATTAGAAGACTGGAGCACCTGTCATATAAAGACAGGCTGAGAGAGCTTGGCCTGTTTAGCCTAGAAAAGAGAAGACTGAGGGGAGACCTCAACAGTGTGTATAAATATCTGAGGAGAGGATGTCAAGAGGATGGAGTGAGTCTCTTTTAAGTTGTGCCCAACGACAGGACGAGAGGCAACGGGCACAAACTGCAGTACAGGAGGTTCCGTCTGAATATGAGGGGGCATTTCTTTACTGTGAGGGTGACAGAGCTCTGGCACAGGTTGCCCAGAGAAGCTGTGGAGTCTCCTTCTCTGGAGATATTCAAAACCTGCCTGGTTTCCATCCTGCACATCGTGTTCTAGGTGATCCTGCTTGGAAGGGAGGTTGGACTAGATGATTTTCAGAGGTCCCTTCCAACCTCGGCCATTCTGTGATTCTGTGATTCTTCACATTTAATCATCTCTAGAGGGTTGGTACTGTTTTCCAGGGCTGCTTTGCTGACAGCAGCAGGAGGCTGTCCAACTCCAAACAAAGGTGAATCTATTGCCATTGTGGCTTCTGTAATCTATTTCACCTCAGCCTGCAGAGTAGAGTGTGTCACAGTAAACAAGACATTAGATTGTAATTAAACTGGCAATTAAACTGTAAATAACTTCATCAAATAACCTTTTTTACTCTGAAAAAAGAAAACTGCCAAGGTTTTTTTAGGAGACGTGACTCCAAGAAAAATCAAACAAGTTATGTTTAAATTAAAGTACAAGGGAAGGCAAGCTAATATAAATATTTTCAAAGAAGTCAAATGTGGAAATTTTTATGAAACCCTTTTACCAAAAAAATGGCATGACCATTTTCCTTTAAAAAAATCAGTCTGGTCAGAATTAAAGCTTAATGACTTTCAAAAGGAAAGCAAAAGTGAAGGGTTAGTTAAAAACAAATGTACAAACAAACACCTCAGCATTGAACAGGCCTTTTGTAATTTCAGAGGAATGACTGTTGCTCTAATAAATCCCTGAGGTTATTCTGCAGATACCTTTGTATTTATGGAGGTATAATAATTATAATTCCTTTCTGTGATTATGGTCAGGAAAGTGAGGGTCATAAATTCAAGCAGAAAGAGGAAATTTAAGGCAAAAGGGAGTCCATTGTAAATCTCAGAATAACTTAATCTAGGCTCTCATCTTCAGAAAGAACATTTTAATTTAGAGTTCCAACATCAAAGATCATATGAAATCACCATTTCTTTGAAAATCCACACTTAAGGACAAGAAGATACTGGTCAAAATCCTTAAACTAATTAGTACCAAACATTCCTCTGGGCTGAACTTTTCCCTAGGATCAAATTACATAGCTTAAGCTAGAAAGCTCTTACTCTGATTTCAGTGTGGGCAAGGATGAGCTTCTAGTGAGGAGGATCTTTATCGTCTCTGTCCTAAATTGCTTCGAGTCCACTTTTCTTTCTTTCTTTTTTTTTTTTTTTTTTTTTTTTTTTTCTAACCATTAAGTAACATTCCTGACTGGTTACATCTCTTAAGGTACAAACAAGAATTAAAAACAAAACAATAGCTTAGTGAGTTTTCCAGCAGGGAGCAATACATTGTTGTTCTTCATCATCAGTCATAATTCTGCTTTTACCTCCATCCCTAAAAGAAAGAAACCCTGCAGAAATGGGTTCAATGTCTAGGGTAAAGAGAACAATTGTGATTGTACAGATCATTTCACATTTAAGATTACCAATGTCACCACAAAATATATTCTCAGGTGAACAGGCAGGACAGAGAAGGAAAAGTAGAGGACTAGTAACTAAAAAGGTCAAAAGCAAAAAGCTAGGAGGGTGACAGGGGATTCTCATTCATGGATTTATGTGCACCTGAGGAATGTGGTACTGCCCCAGACTAAGAACTACTGAGTAAGGAAGAAACTATGTCCCCAGTGTGCTATTGAAGTCTGTGTTCCCTTAAACTTCACATTTAAACTCAGGGCTTGAATTAAAATTATTCATTGCTACATTAACTTCTTTGGGTCTCTAAGATAGCTTGATTTATAGAAGATAGCAGTTGTGGAAACTGTGCTTTTAAAACAGAAAATCTACTAGAAATTTATACCAGTGTAACTGTGAGGAGAATTAGTTTTAGTGTGTAGGTTTTATATTTTCTGCACCTAAGTTTTATTTAAAGGCAGGGAAAAAAAAAAAAAAAGGAAGAAAAGAAAAAAAGACATATTGTAACAATTAAAAAATCAGGTTTGACTTGGATAAATAACTGTCAGGATTTCCAGAAGTGACATTACCACTGACCTTAAAATCTTAACAACACAGTTACAGTCAGAGAGCGCTATTCCCTTTTTCTGCTCATCCAATTTGAAGGCTACGGAAAAGCTATGCAGGAAACAAATCAAGCATTTTGGTTTGCTAACAAAATCGTGCTGACAGATAGAATTGTCAGAGCTAACTAGTTTACTGTATTGCATTTAAGCTAAAATATAGCTATGAAGAAACTGAAATTAAAAATTCTTCTCTCCTAATTATATTAATGACATATAATTTCCAGTTCATTTATCCATGTCTTTTGCAAGCTTTTATAAAGAACAGTATTCTAAACATCAGAATTGTAAAGTGACTGCATTTCTGTAAGGGAAATACATACATTTTTTAAAAAGGACAGAAAATATTATGAAATGGTGACTGCTGTAAAAAAATATCCTGACACTTTTATGGTTTAGCATTTAAAATATAAATAATAGGATAATTTAACTGTGCCTTTGAATGAAATGACTGTGTGAGGTAAATACAAACAAACTCATTTGAGAATTTATTTATCAGAGTACTGATATTCAGAAGTACTTATTGAAATGTAAAATATATTAACTAGTTTTGTACACTAGTAACTCTATCCCATTTTTTTCTTCACATTAATGTTTTTGCCTACTCTGAACAGCTAGTGTAGAACTTATGCTTCATGGCTAGGCCAGCTTTTTGGTGTATCTTTGCTACAAATCTGCTGCTCGATGAAGGTTTTGTGGAGATCTCAAATTAGAGACATCAAGTTCAGGAAGCCTGAGGTGATAAGGTTTTACTTACATTTCAATGGTATATTCCAATATGTATATTCATCCTTACTCTGCTCTCAGGGTTTTTTGAACATTAAGCATATTTTGCACTTACACAGGCAACTCATTTGTAGCTCTCAGAACTGAATCAACGTCATCTCTATTTTGTACTGGAGACCACAGAATGACAGCAATGTCTCGTATATATTGTGGCAAACTGAAAAGACCAAGTTTAAGTTTCGACCCTCTCAGCAGAGGTAACAATGACTGCCATTATATAGAATCCCCGAGTGGCTGAGGCTGGCAGGGCCCTCTGGAACCCACCAGGCCCAAGCCCTGCCCAAACAGGGCCACCCAGAGCAGGTTGCCCAGGGCCATGTCCAGGTGGCTTTTGAAGACCTCTACCTCTCTGGGCAGCTTATTTCAGTGCTCTGTCACGTGCACAGTAGATAATTGTTTCTTGATGTTCAGATGGAACCTCTTGTGTTTCATTTTGTGACCATTGCCTCTTGTCCTGGCACTAGGCACCACTAAGAGCCCAGCTCTGTCCTCTCTGCACCCTCCCTTTGAGTATTTATAGACATTGGTAAGAAAGCCCTCAGCCTCCTCTTCTTCACGTTGAAAACACAGCTCTTCCTTGTGCTTTGTGAAGGTCAGCTCCTCAAAATTAAATCAGAAATCATACTTCCCATTCTTTTTATTACAGTCATCCACATGATGCACGTAGTCACCAGTGATTAGAAATTTCACACTGGGGAAGCCATAATACTTACCACCATCAGGTAAGATTGGAGATGAATAATACTTGGACACTCTGTAAGCCACAGCTTAGTAGTTATTAATTTTATAGAGTGTACTGTGCCTGAAGGGAAAACCAGGACTTCAGTCCTCTTTGTCCTACCCACACTGAAAATGCTGTTTTTCTGGACAACACTCTGAACACCATCTGGGAGAAAACTGATTTTAAAAGTGAAGAAGAAGATTAGGGAAACTTAGCTGGCAACCCAAAACTGAATCCCTGAACAAGGGGCACCATCTACAGGGGAAGAGACTGACACTGACTCAGATCTGTCCTTGCATTACACAGATGACATCTGCGCAAAACACATGCAAGTTGGTTTGACTACCCTTGAACACTCCTTCATAAAAGAGTATTTCCATCTTCATTTATACCACTGCAGTGTCCAGAAGCCCTGGGCAGAAAGCAGGAGCTCTCTGTGTTAGCTGCTACATAAATGCAGATCAAAAAAAGACCATCTCTGCCTAAACAACTTACAAGCAGCAGATGTGTGCAGATCAAACTCAAGAAAACAATGAAATCAAAATGACACATTGAGATAAATAGTCAGTGGACTAACAAGTTATTTGATTTTACTCTTTGAATTTTAGCTATGATAAAAAACAACAACACTTTTATCTACTCCCTCTATCCAACTCACAGTCTCACACATTGCTCCAAAAATCATCTTCAAAATATACTTTATATGACACATTTGCTTTTGTTAGTAGTGTACAGCCATGAAGTTACTCTAGTATTTACTTGTTTTACTGAAAGTTAATTCTCACATTTGGGACTTAGCTTTCTTACTTTGTTTTCATGTTTCGTGTTCTCCTAATGCAGACTTAGACTCCTGACTAAGAATGTGCATTCTAAATACATCATCATCACCTAGTATGTACTGTGGAAACTTCACTGAACTCAGGGGGATGAGAGAGCCCTAACGAGGGATTCCAAGTTTTTAATTTTCAGCTGTACGTGCCAGCCCTTGGATTCATAGTCAACTGGGAATAAAAACAATAAAGACTGGGTGTTTCATTTGCTGAGATGAGAAGTTTCAGACACCTGTGCTTGAACTCATGCAATCAGAGAACTTCTCTTTAAATGCTGGTCCGTTCCCCTAAGCAAAAGCTAATTCCTTTGTCTTCAGATGTACAAACTAGTCTTAAAATGAAAAAAAAAAAAACAACAACAACAAACAAACAAACAAACAAAACTTTAGAAAATGCCAAACCGAGTGAAAAATAGGAATAAAATAGCATGACAATGAAGAAAAAGGTAAAAGCATCTTTCAGTTAAAAATAGGTACCTGTGATCTTGGGCAACACAAGGCTGGTGAATAATTTCGTAATGATGACACAATTCAATCAGTGTTGGTTTACAGTTCTAAATTATGCCTGATAAGTAAATTAACATGCTATCATATCACTGACTCATTCACCTTCTGCTGATTTGCCCTCGTGATTTGCCTGACTCCCCACTTCATACATCTAATCGTGGCAGTGGTGATACTTGGTCACACAATGGCTGATGTACAAAAGACAACCAATGGCCGCTTGGGCCCAAAGCCAGAGCCCTGATTGCTCTTTTTGATATGCTACAACTGCTGTTGCTCCTTAATTTGCCTCACTTCAGCAACTGTCATTCTAGTACCTGCTCTTTATATGCCATAAAAATTGCCAGGACAGGCCTGAGAATACTTCAGTTTCATTTGCTCTGGCCCAGGCTTCTTCCTTGTTTATGGAGCAAATGGGAGTCTTTTACTTTCAAAACCTAGCTTTTATGGCTCATATTGCTTTCTAATCTTGAGTTTTTATTTTGAAGCCATAGTATATAGAGAATGAAAAATAAAAATGGCAAAGGCAAACACTGCACCATTTCTGCTCTTGCTTTTTTATTCAGATTCTTCCCAGATGCTCCTGTACCTCTGGCTCAGTCAAAGTCTAAATTAAAAACAGGGAATATGAAGGATGGGTCAGAGTCAAGTTCTTAATTTGTACTTATCGGGGTTCTTGATGAATCTTCTAAATTGTAGCCACTACTTAATATTCTTTTTTGATGCACATTAAAAAAAAAAAAAAAAAAAAAAAGAATAGGACTCAGTTTTAGAACATCATTTCTTCTCTCACTGCATATTTCTTCAATTTTCTCATGACAGGACACCTTCTTCTTCCCTGAATACAACTGTGAAAGACATAACAATAATAAATACAATGAGCTGTGTTTTGTGAGTTAGTATTTAGTACTTGGCTACCACTCCCAGTGCTCATCAAATATTTCCAAGCTCTTCTAGAATGCCCTTGCCCATTCAGAACATGTACATCATCCCTCAAGTTCCACAGCCTCCTTGGGTTAAATTAAAGACCATGAGTCAACAGTAACTGTCTATTTCCTTGAGGATGCAGTAGTGAAATAAAACTGGTTTGCAGGACTGGACACCTCTTTCTGCATGAAAAAGCTTTAGGGCCTAACAGGAACCAAAGCCAGTGTGTGTGCTAGAAGGAATGAAACTTTTGCAGCAATTTCTCCAGTACAAATTATCAAGCTCGGAAAAGGAGATTAGGTGCAATATCTCCCACAACCTGCCAGCACATACAAAATTTGTCCTTTAAAAAATAATATGTATATATATGTATATATATGTGTGTAGCAGATTAATTGTGTATGCTCTGTGACAGGCAGAGAGCAAGAAAGGGATGGTATACACTCTTCAGGGCTACTGCTACACAGCATTTCTGTTCCTTACTGTCAGTGCACTATGAAAAAGTCATTGGGCTTAAACGATGTTTTTTGTCTTTGCTCAAATACAAAGACAGGGTACGAAGTGTCATGCTTTACAAACACCAGACTCCCTCAGACATCTGGCTGTGTAGCTGTTAGGAGCACAGTATCAAGTTCATATAGTTATTAGCATTGAAATTTTTATCTTTTTATTTCTTTTTTAACGTAACAGATAAATGATCCCAGAGAAAACAGTCCTTGAGATCTGCAGTACTGGGAGAGAGAAGGAGTCATATTTTTTAAATTGTACAGGGTGATCTGGGCACAGGTGACTGTATGTTATGTTGGCTCCTCCTTTAGGTAGCTCAGCAGGAACTGTTACTTGCTTTCCTTTCCTGTCTTCTCTCTCACGACCAAATGTGCCCGTACAAGAGCCATAACGTGACTAACAGACCTAAGAGCACATCCAACAACGATGGGATCAGAAAACGTGTATGTGAACTGAGCTGGCAAAGGGCTGCGATTTTCAGAGGCAAATGCCACCACTAAAGTATGGCTGGGGAACGGCAGCACGATGTTTTGTGGAAGGCACAGTTAAATCACTCACTTCTGAGACGTGTCTGGGAGCTTCTCGACTTTTTCAGGTACCTGGCGTGCAGAAGGGGCTCCCCTGTTGGCTAGGATTTCCTGTTCATCGGATTAAACTATAACTTAGATGACTGTCACTCTCGTGTGTGCTAGGGGAACCCAACTACGTGATCATCGGACACATCACCTCTTGCTCAAGTTTTCTGCAAAGAAATGTAATTCAGCAACATGCTACACCATTGTGCATCGAGTCTGGGCTAGAACCTGCATCTTGGGTACCCATCATTAAAGGTTATGGGAAAATCTTACCTAAATACCACCCTGTCATTTTTACAGTCTTGCAATTGAGATTAGGATTCACTCCTGTGACACTGAGGTACAGATGCAGCAATAACAGATGCTGAAGAACAAAGAACTTTAGCCCTCCGTGCTTCTAAAAGCCAAACTTACATCTGAATTTATTCCCATTTCCCTCTGGAGCCCGGGCAGCTCTTTACGTTGTATTAACCACCAGATAAATAGGACAGATCTAATTAAAAGTAGAAGGAGCGCGCTTCCCTTAATTGAACGTGTCACGGTTACGTTTCGCAGCCTGGCGTTAATCAAAGCTGCGGCTCGGCGGGGACGCACCCCGGGAAGCGAGTTACCCGCTGCGGGCCCTTACCTGCGGGCGATGCGGGCTGCTCCGGGGCGAGCCCAGCACCGGGGGCTCGCCACCGCCTCCGCTTCCCGCAGCAGCGCGGTTATGCGCGGGGCCGCGCGCGGAACGGGGTGCGCGCGGCCGCGCGGGGATGACCTCGGCGCCCGGCCCCGCCCGACGCGGCCGACCGCGACAGCGCCACAACGGG
>CM021765.1:41163254-41270123 GCA_011076525.1 Nettapus auritus
ATGGCATACAGCATTTCAAATGGCATACAGCATTTCAAATGGCATACAGCATTTCAAATGGCATGCAGCATTCCTTGTGACAATGACACTCCAGAAGACCTTTCAGAACTTCAGATTTAAAACAGTATTTAGTTTAACAGTCTGAAACTTTCCCTTACCTTAGTCATAACTTGAATCAGATATAAGAACCCAGAAAATGTTCAGCTGTGGTAAGCATAGTAGCTTAGAAGGTGTAAGATAAAGAAAGGTTCTGTTTGTCAGAAACCTAGGGGGAAAAAAAAAAAAATCTATACTTCTCCAGCTGGCGTTGAGAGACCGGAAACATAAAATCAATTTTTATGGTCTTTTGGCAGGGTTTGCTGTTATATGTGAAAAAAGTAGTAGCAGCTAAGGGTCTTGGCAGAAGTTTTTAAGCCACTCAGCCGTACAGAACTCTGCTAATTGATGTTTCCTCACGTGAAAACAAAGCTCTCATTTAGCATATTGCAGGCTTTTCTTGTCCGTTCAGCAGTCTGATCACAGTTTAAAAAATATTTCTATGTAAACATGTGTGGTCTTATATTTATCTGGGAGTTTAAATGCATATATGATTTCTTACTGGGAAGGAAGTTCCAAATTAAGAACGTGTGCTACCTTGTATTACCTGCTGTGGAAGAGATATTGAAGTTTGCAATACAATTGGAAAGAAAAAGAAAATTTCTCTGCATGCTCCAGATTAAAAGCATGGAGGAGTTATTACACATGGACACAAGGATCTCCTTCCCTCTGCTGGTGATGCCCATAAAAATGTTCAGTTTCACAAAGAAATACTTGGTCATTTGATTTACTTTGATTCTCCATAGAACGCTTGTCTTAAACACTACTCTTTATCTAGGAAGAAGCTTAATTAGAAATACACATAAGGGAAGCTTGTTAGCCAGCTATGAATTTATATTTACCACTGACATTTACTAAAGATACTTGAGGTTAAAATAAAAGCATTTGCCAGACTGAATAAACAAAGCATTATGTTAACAAATATTTTCAGGATCTTTATGTACAAATGTTGTCTTTGCTAGAGGAGCTTTACTCCTTCCTAATACACTGTTAAGAGGAGGGATTAGGAAATGCAGGTTATACTACTGTGTCTTTTGCAAAAATACCCGATACCAAAGCAGGTGGATTAGAAGCAGGACAACTGGCAACAGCTCTTCATGGTTTCTTTTGGTGAGAGGGTAAGAGGCAATCTGTGTCAGGAAGTACAGGAACAAGCAAAGTGGCTTGTACAAGCAGTGCATGGAAAAAGTTGTCTGGCTTAAATAAGTTAAGCAAAAAACAATATATATTTTTTTTTGAGATATAATGCAAAAGCAAGAGATTCGCTGTAATAGAACAACTCCCTTACCACTTTTATTTTCTTATTGTTACTAGTCTGAAGGCATTTTCCTGGAATTGCAGGCACTGAACGCTTTGTCTCCATCGTAGGAGTGATGCTGCCATCTTTTAGATTCTGAGAAAGTTGCCAATTCAAGATGTCACTTTCTTTTCTAGTCATCCCTAAAGATGCTGGGAAGGATGTGTCAGAACATAAAGGAAACCCAGAATGCCTCCTGTTAACATAATTATCTGATAAGCTATTAATATCGTTATTTAAAAATGGAAGACCATAGAAATACAAAAAAGTGTTACCAGAAATTTTCCAGACTGGTTGGATTTCATTAACTCTGGATAATTATACTAATATAATAATCCACCACAATAAAACTTCATTTAGAAGTAGGTAAAACCAATGTGTTAATTTAATTATGCTGTCTACATTTATCAGCTGTTATTCAGGATTTATGGTTGTACCCTAATATAATTGTTTTCATAATGTAGCCAAGGTTATGGTGACTAGGTAGTACAGTGCCTCAGATACATGAGAATACATGCCTCAAAGCTGCTCGGTGATTTAATGAAGTTGATTATAAATCTATTTGCAAGTTCTGCTTGATACCCTTTATCTGAATGGTATTGGCTTCCTACGTGTAGCTGAAAATCAATGTAGCAGTTGCAATATGGGAAAGCTGGTAAACATCACCCAGTATAGCTTTGAGACATAAGATTGCTAGCAAGCTGCCTTATCTTCTTGTATTTGAATAGCCTTGTGGATATGGCAATTAATAATTTGAGTGCTTTTGTGGAAGGCATTGTGGAAATAAAGACCTGTGTAAAAAGGCTTACCTGGTTCAGGATGCTCACAAACAGTGATATTTCTAGATAAACATGTGCACATGCACAATTGACAGGTGGATGTTAAACCTAGCTCTTCTTATTTTGAAAAATTAACTGTTTGCTAAATGCAATTTTTATTTATATTTTTATTCTCTTCTAGAGCTATGGAGAGTATTTCTTTTCAATCTATTTCTATTTGATTTCTATCATCAAATCTTAAAGTTGAAGTCTTAGAAGCTGGTGTGAAAGTTACAGTTGGAGTGTTACTTTGTTTTAAAAATAACACTTTAAAAAATATATATTTTTTATTTTTTTTAACATTTTTTTTTTAAATGCAGTAACCTGAAGAAATCAGAGTGGGATGGTGTCATTCTGAACCAGTGTCATAGAAGACACAATCTGTTGGCAAGTAGCTGAAGGCTAAAGATCGATAGCGTAATACATCCAAATCTACATTGTTTAAAGGAAAATGTTTTCATTTATATGTACAAAACAAATGTATGTTGTTGAAATTGTCTGCTTTTTTGTTTTGACTTTAATAAGGCATGTGATTTAGCTTAATGTGGTGTTCTGATAGTAAGAAATAGTACTGTAGAAGAACATTTTCCATGTGAACGGATTTTTATTTTAACTTGATCAATTGCAGAAGAAATAGTAGGAAACACTGTCTCCATTATGCCAACTCTATTCATTACCTTTAACAAAGATCAGGAATAAAATACATATTCATGAGAATAAAATTGGAACAAAAAAAAATAAAGTTGGAGCAAGTGTTATTATAGACTGTCTTCAATTGTTTTCTCATCCTACTACATCTAAATGTGTATTTTAACAAACTGAAGTGTACTATTTTGCCTACTTCCAGTTTGTTTGTGTTTTTTTTGTTTGTTTGTTTGTTTTTTAAAATCTTTTCTCCCAAAGCAGTGACTCTAAAAAGACTTAGGGATTACATCGAGGGAACATCATCTGTCACTGTCACTAAAGAACAGAGAAGCCGTATGTGGTCATAAACACTGAACTGCTGAGGGTAGAAAAGATGCCCAACTTCAAAGGGGATGCTGGACAACTAGACAATTAATTTAGAGAAGAGACTCAGGAGTAGGGTCTCTTCGAGATAGTCCAAATATGCATCTTGATGAGACTTGAAAGAGCTTAGTATTCTCTTTGGAAAACTGTATATAACAAGACCTTCCTTGATTTCTGCACAGTGAAAATACTGTTATTAATAGTACTACAGTATGTCATGGAACAGCCTGGGTGGGTCTGCAAGCTTGAAGAGTTCAGACTAGAAGGTATCAGATTTTATCTATTAGAATAGTAAACATATGGGCTAGTTTACTGAGGAGATCACACTTCCTATTCAAAGTCCCTAGATCGGTATTTCATATCTTTTTACCTACATCAAGTACAAGTTCAGTTTTAATATGGAAGTTGCTGGATATTATTTTTTTTATTTGTATTAATAAATGAGAACAGACCAGATAATAATCTGGCCTTAAAGTTGCTGACCTATTTAACTTGCTGACATTAACTCCTCTTCAGTGTCTTGGATGAGATGATGATGATGATGATTATTTTTTTTTTTTTTGGTAAAAGGTGTTGTGACATGTTATTCTTGTAGTGTGAAGAGATTTAGTCTGAAATTCTCTTAAGCTGCCCTTTTATTTTATAATCCTATTTTGTCCCACCTTAGTGACAAGACATTTTTGTGTATCTATCTACCTGGTATTAATCTTTAAGACCTGATTTAAAGCTCATTGAAATAAATGGAAAGAACAGTAACTTATAAAATCATAGGTTGTATTTATAATAGGATTCTGTTTAAAAGGATATTGGTCATCCCACATTTGGAAGAATAACAAGCAATATCCTGCATCTCATCAGTTTGGCCTGGGCCTGTGTAAATGTACCTTTATTGGTTTGCAGATGCCCAAGGGAACGGTTCTACCTGAAGGTCTGCCTTCTACCAGATCTGTTCTGGAGCTAGCCTTGCATGTAGCAATGCTTGGGCATGGTATCTGAGTTGGGGAACTCTGCAACTTGCACAGTACCTTGCACCAGGATAACTTTGTGTCACCTAGAGTCTTCCGTGTCCTCTTTCCATCTGTCAAGCTATGGGTGTTTAATTGTTGGTATTGATAGCAAAATAGGTGCACCTTCTAAGAAGGATACAGTCTTACCAAAATGGAAAGTGAGGTATCTTTGAGAAACTCCTCCCATTGAATTGCTAAAGATATGCCCTTGCATAGCCCAGGCAAGCATGGGATACAAACGCGTACTTGACCAGAAATGGAACAAAGTCTTGACTCTGCAAGATTTTGTAGCAATTCTAGGATTTCTGCATCCTGAAATTAGTGTGCTTTTTTTTTTTGTAACAGCTGACATCTTTGATTAAAGATAAATTTGTTAAACTGTTGCATTTGATAAGCCTGTCTGGGAGTTATTAATAACTCCTCAGATGAAGTCTGCTTTTTTTCCATAGTTTTCCTTTTTGTCATAGCTGTTTTTGCCTATATTAATAACAAGAAGATATCTTGCATTTGTTCTTCATTTAGCTTATGTCTGCTACTTGGAGCAGAGAAATAACAGGAGAATGTTTGTGTGACCTTGACAGAGGTCAATTCCTGTTTCACATTCTGCTGTAGCTAGGTAAGGCCTTCAGCACTCTTATCTTGTAAATTTGTTTCAATCCTACCCAATAGGATTGAAAGGTATTTTTCTGTATTAATGTGGATGAGTACTCCTTTACTGAGGAAGTGGTAAAACTGAAAACTTAAGTAAAATCATCTGGGACAAAAATGCCTGAAGTCATAGGCTATAGACTTTTTTTGGTAATTTTCCAAATATATGTCCACTTTTGATAATAACTTGGACTTACTTTAATATTTGATATGCAAATATTGGCTTTACAAGTTGTACACTGGCTAATAATTGTGAGCTGTTTACTCTAGAATAAATTCTTCATAAATATTGATGAAAGTTCTGTATGATTATAGGTGAACAAGGCATAGAACTTGCTATGAAAATCATCATTCTAGAATAATAATAGTAGTTCTAACAATTCTATCTCAGCGTCAAGCAGGTAAAACGCAGAACTTGGAACTAAGTGCTGTTTACCCATATAGTGTCAACTGGCTTTCAAAGCAGCAACCAGCCAAATGTTCACTAAAGGTGGTGGATCAGACTTCTGCAAACATGGCAGAGACTTGTCTACACTGTCAGTTACTGGAGAACTCATACATATCCCTAAAGCTGAAACTTACTTCTGCTTTTACAGATTACTTCGATCAGATGGAAATCCCATCAATGGGATTTCAAGATAGTAGTATTGCGTACAGATGAAAGAAAAAAGTAATCATCACAGTTTTAATGGGACTTGTCAATTTTCCTCTAGTTATGGCTTTGGAATTTCCATTTAGTGTGAAAATGATACTGGAATATTTAATTTGCTTTGGGTTAAAATTTGGCTCTTAGGAATGGTTTGACTGTTCAACTACTCTTATCTTAAAACAACTGAAGTGTTCAGCAGTGTTCACTGATTTCACAGAATAAAGCTGGAAGAAGTCATCACCTGGCATCTTTAGTCAGTGGTGTTACCGCTTTCTGCCACACACAGTTCAGACTTCTGTGATGAAGAAAAGTAATTATTTTAGGGGTGGAAAAGAGGGGTTAAGAAGAATAAACTCTTAACATTATTTTTAGTGTGCTGGCTTTAGAAATTTTAAGCAGGTGAAACTGCAAAGTTGAAAGAATACATTGCAAAGGTGGACAGAAGACCGTAGGTGGATGTAATGAGTACCAAGCCTAGTCAAAGATGTATTTGGTCTATTACAGTGAACAGATTATTCAGGGTGCTTTTCCCTTCCATTAGGCCAAATACTGAATATTTTACGGGCCCTTTTAGAATAAATGTATAGACTTGAATAGCGAAGGAATTATGCTGATGAGGCAACATAAACACCTTTAAACTGTGAGGGAAAAATGGCTGAACTATAGCCGTAGTGCTATACTTAAGATACTTAAGATAGTTGCTTCAATCAGGCTTAGAATTTATTTGAAATAATTATTTCTAAGTACAAAGTTAGAGAGGTGTATTTATAAATTTACAACTGTTACTGTTTATCTTATGCCCTAGTGTTTTAAAAAAAAAAAAAAAGTAGTGGAATATACTGAAACTATTCTATTCTTTAAGGCCACCAGCAAGGCCATTGATTGTGATGAGTTGGGTTTGTTTTAGTTTAAAATTATTGCTTCATTATCACTTGGTGCATGAGTTCTCTGTGTGTACATGAAACCATAACAGGACTGGGAGGAACTAAAGGTAATGTTGGCTTATAGCGAAGTGTGAGAATGGAGGGGCTGTATGTTGTTCAAGGACAGTCAAAATTCTGTACATGTTGGTGCTGGCATGATGTTTCTCTAGTTTGAATCACTACATATCAGAAATGTAACCAAGGTCAGCTGGTTAGTCTCAGCAAGGCTAGTATGCAACAAGAGCCAGCATCTTACAGATATGCATTTGAAGTGTGCACAAGAGCTATCAATTGCAGTAAATGCACATTGTTTCTTTTCTCCCCTTGATAAGGTGCATGAATCTGGCCTACAGTGGACACGCTGAAATCTTGTTTCCTGCCACAAAGCAAGCAAATGTTTCAGGCCACATTGCTTTTTCCGTTGGATTTGCTTTAATGTTGTACATCCAATTCTGGCTGGCTTAGACCAGGATTCTTGTTAATGCATTTCTCAGTAAATCATATTTCTTTTCATTAGATGAGTTGAATTACATCTCAGAAACTTGTATATATCCTTTTTTTTTTTTTTTTTTTTTCCAAAGCACTTACATATATGAGTTGGAAGGTTGCATAAAAAGTCACTTATTGTCACCATCACTTCAAATAGCTATTTAGGCTTTTAAGCCTATTCTGATTTCGTAGGTTACTTGATTGCCTCAACACGTAGGAAAAATCAAAAGTGGCACTTTAGTGGTGTTTTTTTTTTTTTTTGGCAAACATTCTAATATATAGTGGGCAGGCGTTTTTATGGAACAAAGAAAAAGAGCAAGGGCTGATGGAGGATGTAGAGAGGTGAGCAGTTAACACTGAATTCCAAATATGGGTTGTAACCAGTGACAGCTGTTTCATCAAGTGTTGTTCCATGTGTGCGAGAGGCAGTGTTTGCTTTGCAGTCTCTTTAGAACAGGGCCTGACATACCTTGTAATGTGTTTATACTGTGTCTAACATAATAGGATCCAGAGCTTTGACTGAGGATGTGGTCTGTTGTGCAAAACAAATAATAATTAGCCCAAATGTTGAAAAAAGTGACATTATTTAAGGCACCTAGAGATCAATAAACAATTCATTGCTGTAAACATAGTGACCATCTCCTTGAAAGGATACTTTAATTTTAATTGTGTCACAAATTTTGTACGTGAAAAGGTGAACAGGTCTGTTAAGCATTCTGTTAGATAAAATTTATGTTTTGCTGGTCATTGAGGCTGTACTGTTTGTGCTGGGGGACTTGGACACTCAGTTTACAGTTCCAATTTGAGACGAGGCTGAGTTATTCTTTACAACCTCTTTCATCTTGATAAAACTTATGAATCTATCAATTTTAAATGGGGGAAGGGTGGAGAGTTCCCCAGTAATGTGATTTGCCACTTTCCAGCTGAAAACTGGGTAAACTGCTTGGCTTGCTTATAAAGAAAGCTGTTTTTATGCATAATGCCATGTTCACAACTGAGATTTGAATTACTTGCAGGAGGGATGGTACAAAGGGGCTGGATTTTAGCTTTGTGTGGCCAGGAGGGAATTTATCTGGCGTAAAGCAGATAAACTAGTTCCAACTCCAGTAATACTTAAGAGGCTAGCTACTTCATGCCAGAAAACAATTTCTAAAGGTTTCTGTGATAGGGGAATTAGCAGAGTTCTGCTATATCAGCTTGCCCAGTACAAGAGCCAGCTCCTCTCTCTGGAAATTGGTGTAATTGTTAGAGTCTTCTGCCCCCCCTTTCAATCAGGAGTTGGTACAGGAGGAGAAACTCTTCACAGTCTGATATGTGATATTGTAAATGGGTGAAACAAATTGAAAGACAAGACTCTACCTAGTCTCTCTTAAAGATAGAGCCAAACAGTCACCAAGAGTTCAGGTAGGGATCTTAGGGTTAGCTTTTTCTGAATAAATACAGGTCTGTGAAAAAGATTGGCTGCTATGTAATATAAACAAAACAATTAAGTAGCATGAGGTAGGCTTCATATGAGTCGTATTGATGTGGTGAAACATAAATCCCATTTGACAGATGGGGATCAATGGCAGAGGGAGATTAAGGATAGGATTCATCTCATTTAACTTTAAATACCTTCAAAGGTGATTCATTTGACCTAAGTTGGGCTGTGAGATGGACTGCTCTCTGGAGGTATCTGTTCCTTTCCAGTGACTGTAAAGAGTCTGACATCACTAGATGAGACTTAATCAGCTAATTTTTAGATGCCTAATATGGACCATTTAAATCCTAAACCATGTGCCTACAGCCTTACTGAGGAGCATAGGGCAAGGCTGAAAACTGAACCCAGGTTTTATGAATTCAAATTAACAGCACTAATTGCAATACCATCTTTTCTTTGAAGAGAATTAGATCATTTAAAACAAGTAATACGTTTTGAATGCCAAAAATGGCATTCAACAGTTGCAAATAAAAAGTAATTGGACCCAAAAGGGGGTATATATGAAAGTAAATTAAAATCCAGTTCAATTTCTTTATTTTGCTCAGCCTATGTTATTTGTGAGAATCAAAAAAAAAAAAAAAAAAATCAGTTTTATATAAGACTCTAGGTTTGAAAAGAATATTCAGAGCTGAACTTGCATCTTTTGCTATATATGACAGCAGATCAGTCTTTTCAGAATCTGCAGAGCTGACAGGAAAGAACAGGCTTCATATCCACAAGTAGCATTTTTAATAGTTATTAAAACTTTCCTGTGGGGACCACAAGAAGATTGACATCTTGTCAGTGACACCGTGAAGGTCTGTTGTGTTGGGGAGGGGGGGAGAATATTCTACTAATAGTTATCGAAGCTAAAGTTGGTCTTGTCCAGACTGCACTGATAATTGGAATTACGTGAGACTCCTTACATTCCTATGCATTGCAGCAATTGCAAGATGGTGTTTCCTGAGACCCGCATGTTAAAACTATCACAGAGCATTACCTCCTTTGCTAGGCTTTGGATCTTGCCTGAAGTGTGCAAATCTGCACAAATGGGAGTGATGTAAATAATCAAACTTGGCAAAGTAAGGGGAGACTTGTATTGTCTCTCCTCTGATCACAAAAGCTCTTGGGGAGAGAAGAAAAGCAAAGCAGCAGTTCAGACATTGCTACAGTGTGGGGGTTGTTTCCCCCCCCCCCCCCCCCGAACTACAGTAAGTTTTGCATCTGAATCAGATGCAGTGCTTTTGGGGGTTATCTTGGTTCCTTCTTGTTTGCTTTCCCACCTGTTTACCTTTATGTACTTTAAGGCTGTGGTTTGTCATGGTTTGTGACTGAAATTAATTTTTCTGAGCTGTAGTGAAGAATCTGTGCACATAGACTTCTGTAACTTGTATGTAGAAATCTAATCAGATGATCCTCATAACATAATGACCCCCTTAAAATCATGGCATCACATCTCTTTGCATACTGTGATGTTAAAGCATCAGGGTGTAAAGTATTTGTTTCAATGAAGTGCTATAAGGAAAAAACAGAACAGGAAAAAACTGTACTATATTAAGATAAAACAGACGTTGGCAATGCAGGGAATAAAATAGGATGTATATTTTAAGCTTATACAATCTTTTCCTCTAAAGAATTCAAAAATGGCTATTGCTTTCACACTACTGTTTATAGTAAGAACTGTATTTTCACATTATGTCTAAAGTGTTAAATTCTAATGGTCTAGAAAGAAAAATCCAATACTCTGAAAAATTACATCACAGCAAAATGGTTATCTTGCTGATATCTGTGGTCACCAGAATTTCTCATTCATTTCTATCCTCCTTTGAGTTAGCAGCTAAATGATGTTTTCATAGCTAAATGAACCTTTATAAGCTAGACAACTATAAATGAGTACAGAACAGTAGATCTAAAATTTGTCACATTGTCAGAGTACAACTGTTTTCTTCACAAATATGGAAAATGTTAGTTATCTGCATTTTCTCCCTGCCCTACTTCCCCCCCTACATGTTGATATTCACCCACGTGAAAGCAGCCAATTATACTTTGGCCATTGTATAAATAATGCAGAAGTTGTCAGTAGCAGAGGAAAATTTGTTAGAAACCTAGGGTAGTGAATAGGGAAATAAAAGCACCTTTTAATGAGGCCAATAATCTTTGTTTTTATATCACTTCATGTTAAAAAGGTATGTGTATTTTAACCTATTAGCAGTTTGTAATTCTTCACCTAAGGACTGGCTGTAATAAGTTTCCAGTTCAGTCTTCTATTAGGATATTTTGTTCTGCAGTATTTTTTTCATCTGTTTTTCCCAGTGCCTCCTGAGAGCAGGCACTGGTGTCTCCATAGGTTGGGAGCAGAAGTGGAGTCTGAGATGGAGGAACGTCCTGGGATCGCAGTGAGGCTCACCAAAATCGTCCATCTCTTTCCCCTGGGTCTGTGAAAAGCACTTGGAACATGTAGTGGAACCTGGAGTCAGGCTACCTTGAAAGTAATGTAATCACGCTCATTATAGGAAGACTCCTGAAGCTGGGGAGCATCTGGGCCAGCTCTCAGTAACTGTTGCAGGTATGCCAGGGCCTAGGCACTTCCTGGAGTTACCATGACGTTGGCCTAGCTAAATAGCATGTTATTAGAGTAGCTAATTGCCAGCTGGCTGTTCTGGGGCAAGGCCAAAATCTGATCTCAGATAACGTACAGAATTAACTTCTAATTTCCTTCTCCAACTGCTGTTTCTCTTGAGTATTTTTCAAAGAGAGACTTTGTGGCCTTCAACTTAGTTGCATGTCATCCACCATGCCAAGGGTCTCACCAGCCTCACAGGGATCTCCAGTGAAACTTGCTGGATTATGTGCCTGCTCTGTCTATGTGCCTGCTGTGTCTCTTACTAGGTCACAGACATCAGATCAACAATGTACTAGCCCTTGCATCATGTAGTTGACTTTGTTTTCAAGTGGTGATGCTCTTAATGTAGTCATTAAAAGGATACTTGTAAAGGGAGATAAAATTACGTCTTCACTGAGGCTTAAAACAGGAGTAATAAGGAAGTAAGCAAGTATCTTTTTTTTTTTTTTTTTTTTTTTTTTTTTTATCAGGGAGCTTAATTTTTCCTTGTTATCTTTACTCTTTCATGATTGAGCTGTTTGTTTCCAGATGGTGGCTATATGTGTGAGGGCTGGGATGTGCACTGGCCAGTTTGTTCACCAGCATGCGTCTCCTCAAGCAGAGCCCAAGGCTGCTGCACCCAGTACCTCTCCTGCAGCTATCAGCTCCGGTGTTGTCATTTCCCACCCCACAGCCACTGCAGCATCATCCTTCTGTGCAAGGAAGGATTATTATTATTATTATTTATTTTTGAAAACCCAAATGTTATTGGATTGCTTTTACAGATAGCTTTGTTAGGGCTTGAATTGACTGGACGCTTTCCCCGCATCTTCAGTTATAACTTGTCTTTTCCCCCATACTTTTTTAAAAACTGAGTGGGAGGGGAATAAAAACTAATCACAGATAGGGTAATGAGCTCTGATTAGAAGACAAACAGACACATAGCATGTAGCATACTGGAAAGGCTAAAGATCTGCTATGTACATAGTCAAAAAATAACTTGTTAATATAATAGGCAAGGTGATTAGATATCACCCTATTGACCAGGGTGGCTTATCACAGTGATTCAGGGGGCTAATCAGCAGTTCTTCAGTGATTGAAGTCTGAATTTCTGAGTAGTGCTGTTCTGCTCTCCTGGAAAGCATAGTGGTGGTTGATGGGCAAACACTGAAGTCCATGTGGTAATACACTGATCCTGTATGGTGCATTGTGCACATCACTCTCTGGGTCTCTGGAAATCCCTTTGAAGTTAAACTAAACTGTACTAGTGAAAGAATACATTTTTTTTTTTTTAAAAAAAAAAAGGCTTTTTGAAATGGAAGTATGAGATACTGCTATCACGTGGCTATGGTGTGTAGACTTATTTTCCAGGATCTCTTAGCAGCGAAAACCTTTCACCATATGTAATTATTTTCATAAGAAAAGCATGGCAAATCTGATCCGGGAATCTCTTCAGACAACATGTTTTTGATATGTCTGCTTGTAAAAAGTATACTAGGAATTGATAATTTGATGAAGTATTTCAAATAGATTATGGAAAGGGCATGATTTTCTATTGTTTTCCAAACAAACTCTTTTAAACTCCTATTACACTTGAATAGATACTTGCAGCTTTAGTCTAAGCAATTCTATTGAGCCCTTGAGCTTTTTGTTATGGCTTATTAGCAAATATGGGTTCTTCTGAAAACTTAGGTTTAGTTACCAGTTCATTATTGCAGTGAGATTTCTGGCTCAAGACTCTTGAATTTTTTTGAAGTTAGTTTTGAAACTTTCACTTGAAAATACAATTTTTTTTTCTTTCTTTTTTTTTTTTTTAACCTTCGCTGTAGTATAGCTGTGTTAAACGTGTTAAATGAGTAAGTTTAGATGGCTATCACATCAAGTAGCTGTAAAGGAAGTAAAGGTTCCATGTGGAAAACATTACTGTTAGCATTAAAACATTACTGTTAGCATTCTCTGAAGTGTTTAGATCATGTGACTTTTTTTTTTTTTTTAGAACAATCCTCCTCACACTGAATTCTAGTAAAATAAAGCACTTCAAAATTTATGTTGCTTAAATGGTTTTATTTTCTGTTTGACAGCAGAAAATCAGTCATTACTCAAATCACATGGTGACATTGAATACTTTAGACATATCAATCTTTGTCAAAATGAGAAGTCTTTTCTGAATTCTGTTATAAAGCCAAATATAACCCTCTAAATTCCTCTTGTCCATACTTTTGAAGTACAACATTGTATGAGCTAGAGTTCATTTAAACTGCCAATTACGCAAGTAATTGGGATTTAAAACTTCTATACTTACTGTGGACTAGAATATCTTAATACTTTCTGTGGACAACTGAACAAAAATGTGGTAAAAGTATAAGTGGTTCATGCTGTACGGATGTCAAGACACTTTTTTTTTTTTTTTCCCTGCATTTTTCTATGTATTTTGACCTTCTCAGCTGATTTTACTAACACTTATAGAAATGCATAACTGTGGTTTGTGTTCTTGTTTTTTTTGGAAGCAGGCTCAAGCTGCAAGAAATTCAGAAGAATATAGATACCTGAAAAAAATAGGACTTCCAATTTTATTATCTTTTTTCCTCCCAGGGGAGAAAAAAAAAAATAATTTTTCTTATGCTGACAATAGCAGTAATCACATTACAGGTAAAGGGTTCAAAGGTTATTTTTCCAAACAAAGAATAGAAGAAAAAACTGCACAGCAGTCCCTTACCACTGTAGAGGATAGTGACATATTATTCCTTTCAATTCCAAGTTGTGCTTCATTGATTTCAAAATAAATATACTTGGGACATATGCCCAAACCCAAGATGTGGTCAATGTGCTCCTAGGATTATTTTGTTGCTGAAGAGCTTTTTTTTGCCAGAGAAAGAATTATCCAAGACAGATGCTACTGTGATAAACAGCTTGATACTTGCTACCCTAGATGCTGAAAAGTTTATGGTAAGAATGTAACAGTGTCAGGATCATAAACACATTAACAATTTGTTCATCTTAGATTTATATGGGAGGTAATACTTGATAAAAGATATCTCCCCAAGTTTCTTGGGTGAATGGCAAAACTGAATAGCTAAATTATCACTGTTTATGCAGGTCTGGATTTGTAAATGACTGGTTATATCAGCAATGCCCAGCTTGAAGCACATTGAGAAGTGCCTTGTTTTCAGCATGTGCTGGGCATTCATCCTGCTAAAATCAGGCAGTATGGACACTTGACCCAAAGCCAAGTTTTATTTATATGTTAAAGAAACTATAAGGTGAACTTTGGGTACGTTCTCGTGACTAGAGGAAAAGTTGCTGGATGGAAAGCCTGATCTTGTGTTACAGGCCTGTCTTCCGAGCCAGGGATCTTCAGGGTGTGATTCATCCCATGTAAGGTCTTTGAAATAAGTATAGCTGTACTGTGTAACATGTGATCAATAGGACAAACATAGACTGCTGAAACAGGGTAGTGGCTTTTAGGAGGCTCTTTCAGGCTGGTACCATGCCCATCACCTTCTCAATATCCACTGAGTAGATGTATATGAAACAATTAATAAAAATTTTAGTACACCCTCAGTGTCACCTGACAACCATCTTTAAGGTAGTTGTCTAGTCTAAGCTGCCAATGGTGACTTTTCACTAACAGACAGAAGAAAGGATACTTCATTGTCCCTATTTTAGATAGCTGTTTTCGGGTGATGAGTCATACTTGGACACTGGAGCTCTTCCTCCACTGCCTGAATTGGGAGCCATAGTAGCTTATTGTTGGTCTAGGAGGATGCAATGTCTGCCTCAAAGAGATTCACTAATGCCTAGTATTTAAGGAAAAAGAAAAAAAATTGAATAGAATGTAAGAGTTTATTTTTCAAGAATTTTCTTTATCTTCTATCTCTGAAACAAATAGGTGGTACTGACTTCTTTTCAGAAAGAAATGTTATTTGAAAGTAGTTTTCATGATAACAAGTTTTGAGGTGAGTTGTACTGAAATTATAAATATGTAGAGAAATTAAGGAAATCCTAATTTGCGCATAGGGATTTTTAATTGTAAACAGTACTTGGACTCATTTTTTGCCACTTCTACAGATTTTGTGAATGGAGTCTTAAAGCATGCTACTAAAGGTGTCTTTGAGTATTGAATAAGAAAAATTTAAAATTAATTTTAATCAGTAATAGAAGTAGTACGACAGTGTTAGTATCTTTTTTCTATTCTGACCAACCTTCCAAACTTTAGTGTGTGCTTTCATATATTTGTCCAGTCATAGCTTGGAAAGATGTATTTATGGATAGTGATCTAAAAAGTGGACTAAAGTTTCTACTTATTTAGTATCACAGAACACTACCAAATAAAGATGAAAAACATGCCCATAATATTTTGTGAATCAGGATGGTGTGTATTGCTTATGTCCATGTCATTTCATCTTAATTGATACTTGTACCTGACAGATGCTCCAACTGGTATTCAGGTACTGATTCTTACACAGTGTTTTGTTTCTGCAAACCTGATTGCATTTCTACATCTCCTAAAGGAACAAACAGAACACAAACTGCATCTGACATGAAATGTTACTAATAGGTTTCTGTTGAGTACCTTTCAGTACTGCGCTGTTTACATGGTCATTTAATGGGATCCAGAGAGACCAGCCATTAAGCATTGTTTTCTTCAGATCTTGGATAAAAGATACCTACTGCTACACCAAAACAGAAGAAAAGAGAATTCTGAATATATAGTATACAGTCTCAGGAGAAATCTCTTGCTCATGCTTTCTCTTTTTCTGACTGTGTGTACGTTATTGTGAATCCCACATTCACATACCTATTGTTACTTCAGGTGAGTTGAATGTGCACATGACTGTGCATCCACATATGGTAGACATTGGCATCACACAACTTGCACGTCTGCCAATAGTAATGATTTTGGCCTGGCATTTTTTATCTTTTTTTCTGGCCCTGGGCAAGTGTTTGCTATTCCAAGGGCCCATGCCTTTCCTTGTATTTTGTCACTCCCTGTTTGCGGGAGAGAGTTGAGAGACACTAAGTAACTGTAACTTAACCAGTATATTTCCAGAATATCCTTGAAGTTGTGGATGGCATTCAGGTACTGTGCATGCGAATCACCTCTCCAGGTCATCAGAACCGAGCCTTTGATCACAATTTCTGTGGAAATAAAGACCTCAAGATAAGTGTGGAAATGTCTGTAAATATGCAATGTGTGTGTAAATAAAAATATTTAGTATCCTTAAGGAAGTTGTGAAGATCTGTAACTTCTTTGTTCAAAATACCTGTATTAGCTGTCCATCAGTTAATTTAGGGTGAAAAGACTAGCATAACTAATGTTTTAGAGCTGTCAATTTCTAAGTAAAGAAGATATTCTTTTAATAAAATACAATAAAATCTCCTGATTAAGGAGAAACTACAAAGCATGCGAACTCATGGTTGTATTATCAATATCAAGCACCAGATATCCAAGAAGCTTATAAATTTGTTGTCACTTGCTATTTCTCTTTCACAATTTCTAAGCTCAATTCCGAAGTTAACAAGTGTTTTTGACATCTCTGTTTGATCTTTGGGAGAGGGGGGAAGAGCCTTGGATGCAGAGTTACTCCTTGCAAGAGCTTTTTCCTATGCATTCCCCAAAGACAGAAGTTCTGTTCCTAGTGGTAGCAATCACACTTCAGAAGGCAGTTCCAAAAGATTTAAGTGTTTGCTTGCAAAAGATAATGAACAGCTATAAATGAATGCCTTATATTAGTCATGTAATGCTTATAATAAAGCATTAAAGAAAAAAAGGGGAGGGGGAAGTGTTGTGTTTTGTGTGTGTGTTTTTTTTTTTTTTTTTTTTTTTTTTAACCTGCTGCTAAGGGAAGCTGGTCCCTAATACCACCTGAATGGTGGCTAATAAGAATATTGATTTTAAGCAAACAAATAATAAAATGCTTGGACAGTTGAAGACTGACTTTGTTTGTTCAACCATGTGTTTGAATTATTTAGTCCTGTATCCTCAAAGAATCTTAAACATTGCGATGCTGAGAATCACAGTTATTTTCCCATTGACACTTGTTAACCAGTATGGAATTTTACAAAGTTCACATAGGAATCTTAATTTCATATAGAACAGGTTTTCCAGAAGCTGGAGTGCTAATTCTCAACGTCAAATGATGTAAAAATAGATGAAAAAGTGGTCATATGCAGAATTAGAAGTTCTTTGTGAACTTCAGGCTATTTTTACTAATATCCCAGAATAAATTAGTCTAGAATAGCAAGCAAGTAAAAAGGATCTGTTGGAATACTTGTTGCTCTAAGGAAGAATAAATCTCAGCAGAAGGTAAGTATTCATAAGACTTAGTAGTTTCAGCATACAGACAAAAAGAGAGCTTTCCAAACCTTGTTGAGGAAGGCTGAAGTAAATTGAACTGGGATTTAAGATGAACTTTTAAAACTGCAGTGTGAATGAGAAAGGGTTGAGTTCAAACATACCCCATGTCTTCTCTTCAGAAAGAAGTGCATTACAGGTCTGCATTTATTTTAATGAAGTTTGGAACCTTTAGATCACATAAGTCTATGAAATAGTATGCAAAAAAGTGGTTAAAACTGTGGATCATCATTATACTTTTGCAGTCAGTAGCTCTGGTGACATATGTTGCTTCTTGTTGCGTTACTCATAATTTGAGATATTTGATATATGTAGCTTTGCTGACTTGGTTTTATGAGCTACTTAAGCTATACAAATTTAATGAATCTCTCTGGACCACACACTAGAAATAAATGTCTTTAATGTGCCTGAGACTTGTGTAGTATGATACAAGTTGAAAAATGGTTTAGATTGGTAAATCTGTATTCTAACATGACCAATGTCATTCTATACTAGGTGAATATATTTTGGTGTATTTCTGAATTTCTAAATTTCTGAAGGATTATATTTAACATAAGCATGATTACAACTTCTTACCTTAGTTTCTTGCTCACTATCAGGAGTGCACTCTGTGGAGTTTCTTTCCATTAAAATTTTACAAAAGTAGATGAATATAGGGAATAGGGTTAGTGTGTTGGTATTTAGAAATTTTTATGTGGCTGGTATGCATTTGATCAAAAGAGGAGTCTGTCATTTTCATTTGTTTTGGGGGACTGCTGAAGTGAGGCATATGAATCAATCTTTCAAGAAAGGTGGTTGAAAAGATCTGAAATGATGTGTATCAGATAATGATCCCCAATGTCTAATAAGGCAAATGTAGTTTTCCAACTTGTATTCTGTATGTTGTTTTAAGGTAATGAGAAAATATTGGTTAAATAGTAGAAAGAGAAGCTAAAAACAGTAATTGAAGACAAAGCTGAAATACTAAGTGGGAGGAGTAAAGAAGAGTAAAAGAAATTAAGCATCTTACTAGTTGGCAGCATTGCTTAAAAAGGATTGTCGTTTTCAAGTTGACTAAAACCAGTATTGCATGTAAACAGATAAATAAAGGGCCCACAAACCTGAGAAGCACAAATTTAGAGTGCAGGTATTCCAGAGTGGCATTTCAACATTACTGGAACAGTTTAGAGCAGGGGGAACGTGGGTCTGGATAATGAGAGACAACAGATGTACTTTATACATGATGAGTGAGGAAATGGGCCTGTAGTATGATAACCAGGAGCACAGAGTTCCTGGAGGGTGTCAGTCAACAGTGATGTAAAAGCTACAGTGCTGTGAGCATTAATATGTAGAAACATAGGTGTAGTGATGAAGGTAATAGTGAAACAGAGGTGTTTTTTCCCTGCATAAATACTTGTCTTTCCATTATGAAAGATCCTGCTAGAGCCTTAAATTATGGGCTAGTTTTGTGACCTGGAAACAATGGTAAAAAGATCTGAAACTTTTACACTTCTTGTATCTTTTTATCTGCAGGAAGAACAGTCTCAACTAACCAAACAAAGCAGCATTTACACTTTTACTGGGATTTTGTTGGATACAAATTCTAGAAAGTTTATAACATTCTCTTGTATCAAGGATAGAAATATACCTGTGTTCATGGCACTGATTTGTTCCCTTTGTCCTTGATTATTAATGATGTATTCCTTGCTGTTTCCAGAAGTTAGCTGTGTATGTAAGAGCATGTGTTGAGCATCGTGGAGAGAATTGAGATAATTTTCTTGATTGCCTTACCTACTTGAAGAATTGTTTATTGTAGTTATTCAAAACTCATGAATTAGACTGAAAATACAAAACTGGCAAAAAAACTTTGTTTTAAAAATCACTTCAAATGTTTATCTGTTTTTTGATTTGAACACTAAAAACTCTATTACATGATGAAAAGTCAGACAATCATGATTCATGGAGTTTAAGGTAAAGGGTTTCAGGGAAAAAGGTCCCAGATAAGTATATAATTATTGCACTTTATTTTTAACTTGAGAAATGTATGTAGAATAGGATTTTTTAGAAATGCAGAAATGGAGGTATAATACATTCTGCTGCTAGTCCTAAATCTGAGTGCAAGGAAACAATAACAAATTGATTTTTCAGGCTACCCAGCTGCTATTCCAGCCCACTACAGCTGAATACAACTCTAAGGTTTATTACCGAAATACATCAGACAAGAGTTCCAGCTAAACTGAGTTCAATTAATAGGAGTCACTGTATATTCTGTTCACTCCCCCAATTGCATATTGATCTGGTTGTGATTCTAATGTGCAGTAATGACTTCATGCTTCTCTGGCTGCCACCTACACCCTTGCAAATACGGTGTTGTATCTGGGCATATTTAAAAAATAGCAGCTACCCTATTTCTTTTTCTTGACATGATAGGTCCAAATTGAATAAAAGCTTGTAAAAGCTTAAGATACTACTATTGGCAATTATTTAAATAAAAGCTGCACTCAGTCATCTTCCTGGAGTCATGTATAGAACTGACATTGGCCTCTAGCTACTTCTTAGCATTTATGGATTCAGAAGTCTGAATAGAAGTTGAAATAGTTATAATATAAAGAAGTTTACTAACACTACACTAATTATATTAATAATACATTTGAAGTATTTCTAATAAATATGCCTAACAAGTTAGAATTAAGTTCGTTTTCTCCATGAACTCTATGGTGAAGCACTTAAAGTAAAAGGAGGAGAACATGCTCAGAATCTGGAAACTACAGAATCACAGAATGGCTGAGGTTGGAAGGGACCTGTGAAGATCATCTAGTCCAAATGCCCTTGCCAAGCAGGGTCACCTAGAGCACGTTGTGTAGGTTGGCATCCAGGCAGGTTTTGAATATCTCCAGAGAAGGGGGGACTCTACAGCCTCTCTGGGCAACCTCTGCCGGAGCTCTGTCACCCTCACAGTAAAGAGGTGCCCCCTCATATTCAGCCAGAACCCTCTGTGCTTCAGTTTGTGCCCATTGTCTCTTGTCCTGTTGCTGGGCACAACTTAAAAGAGACTGGCTCCATCCTCTTGATATCCTCTCCTCAGATATTTATGCACACTATTGAGGTCTCCCCTCAGTCTTCTCTTTTCTAGGCTAAACAGGCCCAGCTCTCTCAGCCTGTCTTTCTATGACAGGTGCTCCATTCACCTCATCGCCTTCACAGCCCTCCCCTGGACCCACTCCAGTAGCTCCGTGTCCCTTGTTGTACCGGGGAGCTCAGAACTGGATACAGCACTCCAGCTGTGGCCTCACCAGGGCTGAGTAGAGGGGGAGGATCACCTCCCTTGACCTGCTGGCAACACTCTTCTGAATGCAGCTCGGGAAACTGTTGGCCTTCTTGGCCACAAGGGCACATTGCTGGCTCATGATCAGCCTGTTGTCCACCAGGTCTGCCAGGACTCCTAGATATCCTAGGATTTGATGTTTGTCAGAACTGTGCACCTTGACTAAGCCCTGAGTACGGAGACTTCGTGACTTTTTTCCTGAGCCTGTGTTTTCCCTTCAGCTGCCCAGATGGTGCGTGAAGGGAGCCTGTCCCTCTTGTTCATGTTTAGGTGGCAGCACCAACCTTGTGACAGGTGCTGTTCTGGGAGAGGAGAGGTTTCAGGGAAGGGGTGAAATGCCTGGTCAAAGGCACTGCAACTTGGAGGAAGCAGATGTTTGTCTGGGAAATAGGAAGGAAAATAATGAATCTGGGAGTGAGTGATGGAAAGGAAGGGATGGATGCTCTCATTTGCTTCATTTACTACATGGTTTCCCATGACAGCAGCAAATGAAATCTACTGACAGTCTCCTGTACTATATAACTAAATTAATCCCCAGAGCATCCTGTACACTAAATGAAGTAGGATCCCATGGAGAAAAATAGTAGAGCATTAAAAAAATAATAATAATAATAATAATAATAAATTAAAGTCTGTATTGCACTAGGGTGCTGAATTAACTTTGCACGAGCCATCTCAGTTCTGGCTTTTCTTAACTTTAGAGTGCTCATCTTACCAACCTTAGTGTTATTTTAATGTAGGTCTGGGAGAGAAAGGTTTGTGATAAATATAGTCAAATTTTGTGCACAAATGTGGAGTATGCAGGAAATGTTCAATTTGGTATATCCTACAGAGGTGGACGTACAAGTTTTACTGACCTCATTGTGTCATTGATTTGAGGATACAATTTGCCTACTACTTAATCACTTTTACCTTCAAAATACTATGAAAATAAAAGATTTGCAGAGAGAAATCTAGGAAGGTAGTTTCTTAAGGAGTGAACTGTAGAACAGAGATGCTTGCCAAAATGCTGTTACCATGAAAACAATTTATAAATCCTAGCACGCATCTTCAACATTTTCATCTGTATTGTGTAAATAGCTATTGCTTCCAGGTGTGTTGACCCACCTAGCAGTCAGAAAGTAAGCACCCTTTGTGAATTATTTAATAGTTGGATTACAAAAATTAATCATAAAAGAACTGAAGCATTTTCTTAGAATATTTTTGAATCTCAAGCTTTGTTTGCAGGTCTTTCAGTGCAGCCTGTTACTGTAACTAATATGTGTGCAGGAGGAAAACCATTTCACTCTGCAGCCTTTTTTGCCCACATCTTTAGGGTTGCCAGAAATCCTATCTGTCAGCTAAAATGATGTTAAAGTTCTGCACTGCTCTAATCCAAATATGACAGAGAATAGGATTAGCAGAAGCTGTTCAAATGTGATAAAATAAATGAATAAAAATGAGTTGAAGAGGAAAGCATAATATTAGTGGAACATGACCCAATTATATATGTAAAAATATACCCAACAAACTAGGTCAGAAATACTTGGCTAGATGCATTTACATACTGTTTAGAATGTGAATTCTCTGTATAGCTGTAATAGTATTATATAAGATTTTGATATCTGTGTATACTTATCTATTATGAACTCCCATAAATACATGTAATTGAAATGAGACATTGCAGTCAGACTTTTTTTTAGAATTTAAAACTGAATAAATAAGAACATCAGGGTCCAAAATGATGCAATCTTCATTTCACTTTCCCTCTCTGTTCCACAACTCAAACAATAAAAATTTAAGTAGGTAACTTACATAATTGAGAAAATAAATTTGTTGACCTTGAAAGACATGCAGTATAACCAATAGAAAAAAAGTTAATTCTTTCAATAATGAATTCCCTCCAAGAAACATTAATTCATGCTTGCAGATTAATAAAACACTCTAAAAGGTAGGCATAGCTTCTTAAGCAGTAGTTGAATGTAACTCTTAGGTCTCAAGTTAGTATTGTGATTTTTTTTTTTTTTTTTTTACATTAAATAAACGTCAAATTAATCTGCTGATTTCAAGAAGCAATATGCATAGCTTACGACTTTAAGTTACCTGTTTCTCCTGGCAATATTATGGTATATTACAGTTCACTGCTCTGTTTCTCTAAATAATGAAAATAAAGGAATTATCTGACTTGGATTGAAAAAGAGGGTCAGAGTAGATGTTGGTATGTATTTTTGGTTTCGATCTATGATCTATCTCTCTATATGTTGATTAAGAGAGATATAACTTAAATAACATAAAAAATAAAATACGTTTAAATATTTTTAGGTAACCAGAACTACTACCATTAATTAATTGAAGAACGTGCTAAATTAGAAATATATAGGGTATTTACTGGGATTTGTTTTTAAATCAAGGTTTATTTTCTCTCTCTTTTAAATAATAGTACTTTGAAGATCAGAGTCTTTAAAATAGCCGATGAACTTAGTCAGAATTAGTTGAAGCAAGTGACCTTTTAGTGTGTTATGGAGCTAGTTGAAAATGGTCTTTAAATCCTGCTTTATCTTTCTCTAGCTAAAGAAAGCTCACAATTAGAGTTTGGGTTAACTCCTTCCTCAAGAAAATTGACAGCAAATAAGACTGAGCAGTGAACATAAGAACAGCAGTAGAAAGATGGAAAACCATTCTACCAGTCTGCTAAAAAACAGAATGAATTCTAATTCTATATAAGACTTCTGATTTATGGAGACTTTATAATATTAGTACTAGTAAATTCTTTTGTTTCCTAGATTTTAAAAAAATATTCAGAAAAAAATGTACTTACTGTTTTATGGATGAGAATTTAAAATAACTGAACATATTTAACATTTTTTTTTTTTCCATAGATTAATTCCGACTTGGTGTTGTTGGAAATGCTTTACCTAACATTCCAAATTTGTAGGAATTCACTGTCTTATCCACTGAAAATCCAGATATTAATACTGAATGCTCTTTCTTGGATATGAAATTACTCAGCTATATATAACCATTATAGGGAGAGGTCATTCGGTTTGATTGTTAATATGCCTAATGTATACAAAGTATATTTAAGAAGTGACTCCCTTCAATTATACTAGGATTGATATATATTTGTCCAGTGGCAGGATTAATCTCCCCATATGTATTACACTGAGTAGTTCCTACATTTTCTTTGTGATGTTATACCTAGGAGTCATTCTGCACATTGCAATAAGAGTAGGGGAGTGCCAAACTACAGCAGCCTGGCTTAGACTGCCCTCAAACCTTCCCTTTTCCTTCGACTTTGTGGTCCAGGCCCCTCTTATGCCATTTCTTGCTCTTGTATGACCAGATGGTAAGTAAGTTCAAGGAACTGAGCCAACAGGAAAGGAAAAACGAGTAATTATTTTGCCTGGCTCAGATCACTAGACTTGCTCATAACCTGCTCATCTGAGCGTGAGTTCCAGTGCAAAGGAAGAGGCACGATTGCATGGCCAAGGGCAGGGAGAAGAGCAGGAAGCTGCAAGCCTTCATTTAGGTGTTGCTATGGTGCTGTACAGTCAGTAGTAACTTTTTAGATGAATGGAGGGGCCAAAAGCTGTCAGGACTGGTAAATACGTTCTAAGAGATTTTTCTTGCTATGTAGTTGGGAAGGGGAGGGAGGCAATTGTTTTCCTTGTAAATCTGCATCTAACTCTTTCTAATAGAGTATGCTTGACCTTTTATTGCTAATACTGTCTGTTAAAAGGGTTGATTTGGCATTTATCTTAAGGAGTGAAAAATGTACCCCACATTACATTGAGAATATCACACTTTGCTATTTTGGCATCCCCAGAAGTCTTCCCCTGTATTGTTGCATCTGTGAAGAATCTTGACCGTTTTTCTACTTTTGGATAGTCATTCTTCTCAGTGCAGCATGTGGAGAGACTAATAACTTGTAAGTGATTATTATACCAGTATATTCACGCACAGAAGTGAAATGAGTCTATTGTTCCATGCTGTAATTTATCCTGACTACTTTATTCATCTGGACATTGATGTAGGTCACTATGCAACTCACCATGAGCTTATGCAAAAAGCTGATTTCAGGGGAGCCAAGATTTTATGCCTTGATGCAGTTCCTTGTAAACCCAAATACCTGTTCAGAAATATTGAGGACAATATGAAGATCTTCTTGTCTGTACTCTGTCAAATAGCACTTTAAGATTGCTAATTTTAGAGGTCCATATTAAGTGTGCTCACACACAGTAAATGGTTGAAGTCGCTTCTGTTCACTGGTCTTTCTTTTGCTTCAGTACATAGCACCTGAGAACAGGTATTCTTGGCTTCAGACAGCATGCAAGAGGAGAAACAGGATGGATAAGTAAATAGCTTTCATTCAACTATTCAGTTTCTAGTCTGCATTTTCAAAATAAATTGGTATTGGCCATTCTTTTTTTTTTTTTTTTTTTTTTTTTTTTTGTTTATGTCAAATATTTATTATAGTGCTAGGAATATCAACAACTTTTAGTGACCTTATCAGAAGCTTTGCTATGTCCATGTTTTAGTTGGACTTGAAATTTGTCTCATGAATAATCATTAGTGGAAAGGTTTAAAATCAATGGGAGTTGTGTTTCTAAAATACTCTTTTTGCATCAGAGCCTTACAGTTAAGCAGTCAACACATTCTTAACGTTTTGTTTGTGCTGCGCATGATCCTTACCAGTATGATCAGGACTTCCTTTGCGGTTGAAATTCTAGGACTACCCCACCTTTCTAATAGAGAAGGAACAAAACTGAGAAGCAGATAGGACAGAAGGTGGACTTGAGTGGTGGTATGTGAGAATGAGTAATCCTAGATTACACTGTAAAACTGCTTTTTTTTTTGGACATGGGAATTTAGGAATTAATTTTCTTTAAGTTTAACCTGTGGACTTTTTTTACTGTCATTGCTTTGAACCTGCTGAACTGAATCGACATATTTAGTATTGCTTCACCTGGAGAAAACTGTAATTTACTCTTATTACAGATATCTCAAAATGGCAGGTTATTCTTTATGATACAGAAATAATGCTCTTCATTTATAAATAAATCTGTAAGTTTGGTATTACATCTGAATGCCTGACAAATACATTTAACATAAGTACAATGTGACAAATTCAAGGTGTGATCTCTTCACACCATCAGTGTTATAAGATCCTAACTGCTTTGCAAGTCAGATCCACTGGTGTATCTAGTTCTGCTCTAAGACGAGGCAACCAAAATCTGTTGTTTCTTACTTATCCATACCTGAAGTGGCCTTTTGAAGACTGTCTGCTGAATTCCTTGCTGTGTCGGGAACAGAATCCACGAGTCCTATTTCAAAGGGATTCGCTATGTATTCCACCTAGGTTCATCTCGGTGTTGAAGCATTTAACAAATACAATGACATAAACCTTGCAATTACCTATCAGACGGCTAATCTTAGAATATATTATTTGTTTCCTCTTTGCTAGTACAACAGACAGCTTTGCCAACGTTGAGTAAGTCTTAGCTGGTGAAATTGGGGATGGAGTTTACATCTTCAGGTTCTGTTCTTCCTTGGAAGCCAAAGGCTGATTTTGGAAGAAGTTTTCCTGCATGTTCAGCTAACTGTCTAATCTCCATAGTGAAGCTAAAATGAGATGCCTCAGTATTTAAGAAAAAGTTTTTAAAAGTTCTGCAAAGTACTGAATTAAAACTACCAAAGTTTTTCAGAAGTTATTTTTTATAGATAGTCTTGAAAATTTTCAAACCTGGTAGACCCGATGCTTAAGATATTGTCACTCAGCAATTTATTATTCTAAGCTCTAGCCTATTTCCTCTAGGCAAGCAGTTTGTCCTTCCTAAAATAAACTTGGATAGTGTTACCTATCAAAAGCACTGGCAGAGGTATTGGTTGCCTGGCAGTTAAAGTGTTGGGTCTAATATCATGTTTCTGATTAAACTTAAAGGAAAATAGCAAAATGAGTACTGCTTCTAGGAAAAGCCATAAAAGCCATTTGATGTATTCCATAGGCTTGCTTATTTCTTTGTTACCCTGTTTTTGTGATTTACTAAAGCTTTGGGTACTAATTTAGACTCTAAGAGTCTGAAAGAGGGGAAAGCATCAATGTGCATTGAGTGAGCATGGTGTTTTTTTGTTGTTGTTTTTGTTTTTGTTTTTTTTTTTTGTTTGTTTGTTTTTTTTTTGTTGTTGTTGTTTTTAAAGGTTTCCTCCATCTCCCTCAAGTATTTTGATGCAGATTTTTTCTTCTTCTCTGTCTGGGGAGGAAATGTGGAAACCTGGAAAAAAACACAGGCTTTGTAAAACTAAAAAGGAAATATATGATGTAATGTGGCCCAGGGCATGAGACACGATTGAAAACTGCTTGTGGTTTTGCTTTGTCTGTATAGCTCTCGGTGTTTTGCTGTTATTATGGTGCCTTTTATCTCTTAGACCATTTGACTGAGTGCTTGCATTGAGAGTTGTTCTTTAATGGAAGATGGTGAATGTTTATCTTGCTCTGTTTGGACAGCAAATCTCAGAAAACAGATGGGAACAATACACTAGTGGCAGTGGTCAATTTAAGACTTAGGATCCTTCCTTGTTTGTTTTTTTTTTTTTTTTTTTTTTTTTTTGGGGGGGGGGGGGGGTTTGATAAACAGAAGATATTAGTGTTATTGAAGTTCCAGACCTTAGACAAGGGAGGAAGCAGGCTGTGTAAATCCAAACTGAAGCTTGGGTTGGACTTGCCCAATAATCAGTTTTTAATGCAGAGGTAAAAGGACCACAAGCTGCAGCTCAGGAGGGAGCCCTCATCATCAGGCAAACCGAACTGCTGGTGGGTGCCCCCACGCAAAGCAGATTCGTCATCACCTTGGGGGTGAAGCTATTTCTGTGCAGAGCCAGCAGAAGAGTTATCCAAACGCTGTGTAAACTATATTTCAGGGATTTATGCCTTGAGCTTAGTGATTTAGTTTTTACTTCATGGATGTTTTAAAATTAAAGATAGATTTTTAAGAATAGGTTTGCATGCAGAAATTATTGAAACTACAACCTCCATTCTTTGTCTATAGCCTGTTATTTCTTTTATTCGCTTAGTCAGCATTACCAGGCTGACAGACTGTACTTTAAAACTTGAGAATTATACATGGGATTTGGAAACAGTATAATTATTTTGTATCCTTTTCTATCTTCCTGTCTTCATTTCATTATGTCATTTCTGTCTTTTCATGAGTAAAATGTGTTTGTTAAAGCATTGTTAATAATGATGTTGTTAATGCTGCTCGTTAAAACATTTTGTTCCACTCACACTGAGCTGAAACAGGTTGTAGGAGAAGATGGTAACTAGAAACATCTAATTACCATCAATGCTTCTGTTTTCTGTCACAAGGAAGATGGGGACCAGGCCAAAACATAATGATGCCCTCTCTCTGTGAAGTCCTGAGAGGTCTGGTTGCAAGGTTCCATTGAAGGTGTAGAGGGGTGTTATACCTGGTATCAATTATTAGTTATTATAACATGTAAAACTTGTCTGAAAGATAATTTATGGGCACTATATGGTTTCAGATGGCAGATTTTTAGCTTAAGGAACAGTGATTAAAATCTTAATAGGCCAATGTTTTTAATGAGTTGGTCTGATAGTGGCTTTGCTCGTGGCAACTATAACATTTTATGCAAAGTGCTGTCCAAGCATATGTTTGTACTTATCAGCACTGTAGTGGCTCAGGCGTGTAACTCCATTGAAAACTTTCTGGGGCTTTTAATAAAACGACAAGGGGCCTTTATTATTAAAGAAAAACAAGTTTCCTCAAAAGCCAGCCTCTCTTCGAATGAAGGAAATCCTACAGAATTTCATACTGCAATTGCCATACAAATAGTGAAAGGCTTAGCCCTGACATAGATGCCAAAAATTGTTATATCAGAGTGCTGAGAAGAGGAAAATGATAGACACCGTACTCTTCAGACAGCAGCTACCCGTCTCAAGGTAACAGTATTCACTGTAACCCCGATACCCACTTTAATGGGAAGGCAAATGAAATAGACTGGCTACTTTTTGAAATACAAAATACCTTGAAAAGACATTATCAGTACAGTATCTACTTATAAGATTGTAATTACTGTGACTCAGGTTTACAGTGCAGCCCTGAAGAAAAAAAGAATGGTTATAGTTTATTAGTTCATAAATCCTCATTTGATACTGTTACTGTGAGCTTTTGAACTACATTTGAGACTGTTCTATTTATTTTAAGTTCATTTATTTCTGTCACATCCACCTTTATCCAAGCATCCTCTGACAACTTTATTTCAGTTAACAATGCATATTGAAATTTGGGCTACTAACTTGCTGATGAATGTTTGGATTTATAAGGTAATACTTTTATCCATATACTTATTTCATCCTATTTAGAACTTCTGTCTGAACACAAATGCACACCTTCATTCCACTCAGTAAATCTGTCACTCACGCAGAGTGCAACCCATATTGCAGAAACCTTACCTTTCTTTGTAGGGAAGAAAAATAAATACATATGGTTTTGTTTTGTGTATATATAATCTGTTTGTATAGACATAAAATATTTATAAAATAACAACAGAAGCCCTCACTTGCCAGGAGGAAAGTTTTGTTTGTAACACTTGAGATAGTTTAACTCCATCTTGAAGTCATCTTGAGGTATATCACTTCTCAGATATGTTTGAAACATGTTGCATATCCTGCCCATGAAAGGAAGGATAAAGATTTGTCATAATGACACAGCCATTATGACCAAGTAATTTCTCAGATGGTAATGTGGTTGGTAAGAAGAAGGTGCACTTGTGAGACTTCATAAACATGGGCTTTTAAAATTCTTTTCTAAGAATTGTTTATTGGGAAGGTCCTGATGATGATCGCTTCAGCTTTGTTTTAACAAAAACTAATTTCCAAATAAAATACAATGTAATTCCATTTTTATGGAAGACTGACTTACCGGGAGAAAAGGGAAAAGGAATGTTTGTGTTTTTCTTTTTCAAATTTTAATCATTTTTTCTTATTCAAGTTTGAATTCTTTGACATGACTTCCAGGCTTAGTTATTTTAATTCTTAAGCATTACTCGTTAAGCATTATATCAATCTAGAAAATGTGAATGTGAGTTCTAATACAAAACTTACACACTGCTACTGCTAGGTTTTACTGAAGTAATACAAATTATCAGAATAGGAATTAACTTAGGTTTTGTATAAAATGATCAAAAATATGCTTTTTTCTTTAGAAAAAGTAACACACAGAATTGCTTTATTTGCATCTTCACAGACTGTTTTCTCTTGGACCAAGATTGCTGACACGCATTAGAATCTATCTTATGTTGTTTTTTTTTTTCAAATTACTATTTGAAATGTTTGTTGTTTTTTTTTTTTTTTTTTTTTAAAAAAAGAAGTTACTGATCAGAATAACTTTTTGATGATATTCATCTTCTTTGTACTTCTATGTAGGTATTTGAAAATGGCTATCAACTTGTTTAAACAAACGAACAAAGGAAAAAAAAAAAAAGAAATCCCTTCAAAAGTAGAGCAGCCAGCAGGGTATTAGTGTTTGGATGATTGGCAGTCAACTTGGAGAAATAACAAATGCATCATAAAGCTCATTTATGAGGAGGGGGGAAAGAGGTGGGGGGTAGGGAGGAAGCCCTACAACAAAACAATTGATATGCACACCCCACAATGCTACCTAAACTGTGTTATGAGACATAAACATCTTTTCTAATCTTTCTGCTCAAGGCTGACTTTCTTCTTGAAAGTATAATAAAGTAGCAAAGTAATTAAAACTTAAAGCACAAAAGATTAAGCAACACAGGATTCTAGATTAATTCCAGTTGTTCCAATTTCAACACCAATAACCCATAGTACCTAACTGTTCCAATGATGAAGTATGCCCTCTAAAAATCATAACAGAATTATGCAACTAGAAAAACATTAAACTAGAGATAATTCTGGTTGCTATTTTTCACTATGGTTCAGCATGCTAATACTTTGGCAGTAGGATACCAGAGCTAGTATAGTTATGCTGCAGGAGTTGCTAAGCTGTTTACGCACACAGTCATGTTTTTTCCTTGTTAAACAAAAACTTCTTTTCATGCATTTATACTAATCAAGAAGTGTCTTTTAAAACAATTATGCCATCTACAGAATTGTTTGTAATTATGAAGTGCATTAATCAACTGTTCTGATCTCTCTGATTAGTAATTTTTAATCATGAGCAAAATGGAAGAAAACACAGATGTAAATAAAAATTGAACTCCGTATTCTGGGTTGTGTTCAGGTGTATGTAAATAAATAATCAGTATGGCCTAGGTTAGTAGATCAAAGATATAAGAGCACAGTGGTTTGTACGTGTTTTAAATGAGAAAGGCATGTACGAGTGAATGTCAGTCAGCCACCCCTCCATGCTGCTTTATTATTGTCTGTGTACTGTCAGCACCAAAATAACCTCTTAAACTAGTGCCTGAATGGGTATGAGTAAGTTTCCTGTTTTGGTGGGTTTGTTGTGATGGTTCTTCTTTTGATAATAGAAGATAAAGCCTCCCAAAACACTTGTCTTCTGTTTAAAAACCTAGTTAGTCACCTTGGTCTCTTCTACAACTGGTTTCTCTCCCTTTGCAGTATGGCTGCCTCCACTGTTCAGCTTGGTTCAGTGAAAGTATGCCTTCTAGCTAGCCTTCTTGGGGGCTAGGGAGGGGAAAGTCTTTTTCAATACATTGATGTAGATGGCTGACTTGGCCAATAAGTATGAAGAGGGAATTTTATTTACTTTTTGTTAAAGTAACTGTTCCTTTTTTTTTTTCTAATTTCCTCGGGCTTTCCCTTAATCATAAGCCGTGCACTGGCATGGAGCTCTAAGTAAAATGTCATATATTGGCTACTGATTTTAATACTTTGTTATAATGCTAGGAAACATTTAACTTTATATTACATTTATTCTTTTTCTTATGAACCCTCTGAAAATGGAATTTACTCTAATCCAATGCATCTAATTTTTTCTGACAGAGGATAATTTGGCAATGCCATTGCATTAATGAACAGTGAACAAAACCAATCATTAGAATTCACATATTTAATGAAGATATGTCTATTTTATTTCTGTGATGCTGTAAACTTTTTTTAGTGAATTTTGTGCTATTTTCTGAACTGAATAAATATCTGTTTATTTAGTTATTACTAAATACCATTCTAAAACTTAAATCATGTGAAGAAGTAGTCATGCCATTAATGCTAACAGCATTCTTGCTCAGAATGAGTTTTTACTAGCTTTGGGACATCATTCTTTAATTTATTTTCCCATGGTTTCCCAAAAGGTTATCAATGAATTTGACTTGATGTTTGGATGTCTTTAGAAAGAGATCTTTCTTGCCTAAAAACGAAGCATCGTTGTGTAAGAGTATGTCATCCCACAGTTTTCTGGTGCTGTGTTGTGATGATTGTATGTTTTAACCTACTTTTCCATTGCTCTCAGTAGGTAAACTGCTGTTCCCAAAAAGACATGCTGTCTGTACAAGCAATCTAAGTGAAATGGTCAGCCACTTTTGAGATCCAGCTATGCAGTTGTGTGCATAAAAACAAACACATTTCTCTAATTACCTGATGTTTGGTTACACTGTTTTTTCCACATCTGATCCCTTTGAAGACAATGATATTCACTGAAATCAGCGTGAGTAAAGTGTCCAAGTCTTGAACAAAGTAAATGTCACACTACTACCGAGTAAGAAAACATCCTAACCAATTTTGGTCACCAAGCCTTTTTGTTAACAATTTATCCATATAACGTGTTTTGAAGTATGAAGGGCAAATTTAGTTACTTTCTCTGACCATGCACTTGGCTAAGTTTAGACAAAATGGATCTACAGGCTGGTCAGTAGTACGAAAATGCATCAATCCTCTTGTCTTCTATAACTGCACTTATTTCATAGTAGTAAAATAATCTCAAACACCCAGGTTTGACTGGGCACAAAAAACAGAAAAAAGAATACAAAGCTATATTTCTTTTGTAAACTGGTAGATTTCAGTGTAACTCAAATCTTCTTTTTCCCCTCAGTCTTTTATATAAACATTATTTCCTTTGCACTTTATGTAGTGCTTTTAAGGTTCAAAGCCCTTTACACAAATTATTTTAATTAGTTTTCACATCTCCTCTGAGAGAGGTAAGTAAATATCATTATCCTCATTTTTACAGACAGGGACTCTCATCTGGAGAGGTTAAGTAACTTGCCCAAGGCCACAAGGGGAAATATTGTCATAGCTAGTCCTGGAAATTCAAGAGGTGTTATCCTCACTTTCCCTTTGTTTGCTAGGTGGCAACTTAAATTGTTAATGGTTACTCCTGTGTTTCAGAAATATGTTCTGTGATTTTACCTCTTTGGTCTAAGCCATAAATTGAAGCAAGGAAGAAATCAGTTTTTCTGTAGTCAGACTGTAGAATAGTAACACAATTTCCTTCAACGGAAATGTCAAGTTACTTTCCTGTAATGTCTGTAATTAAGTAGAAAAAGTTGTAGACATTTCTGTTCAGAATTTTACCATAGGAGGCTGCACAGTCAGTAGTTTCTTTGTCGGTCCAGGTTATATTAGGGCTGTAGCTCTGGTTTACGGGAGATGCTGAAAATGCAAGTTGTGGAGATGTTTCCAAGCCATGCATTTGTAGGACCTTGGGAAAATAAAAATACTGACCGTATGTACTTTCTAAGAGAAGTTTTCTCATACAAAAAGATTCAGAAGCAGAGAGTTGTGGTTTTATATTTAAGAAATTTAAAGTACCACACTGCTTTAATTATTGTGTTTTAGAGGCTAAAGTACCATGTCTGCAAAAATAGTTCTGTCTAGTTTTCAAGCTAGAGGGTGTTTAAGGAACTGAGTTTTCTGGTTGAGTTTTACGTTTCTTGAACTTTAAGAGAAGGTTAGTCCCAACTAGTGTGGGGCTGCTTCATTTGTATGAGTAGAGAATTTAATGAACTCAGTAGATTAGTCAAGGTACTATTTCGAAAGGGTAATGGATGGAAAAGAATAGAAATGTATTACATGTCTCTATTGAGTATACCATAAAAAATGGAAATGTACTCAGGTTGTGTATTATGTATATGATATTACTACAGCTAGTGACCCTTATTCTCCATGAAGAGGCAGGCACTACTTAGACTGGGCCAACATTGTATTACATTGCAGGATGTTGACTCTCAGGTTACCAATGCATGGGAAATGGGTGAATACTCACAGCTGTCCAGTCAAGTGATGGAGGACAAATGAGAAGAATGGGGGAGAATATTTGGGAATGGGGAAGAATATTTCAACAGTAGTTCTAAGGATTAGGAAGAACTCAAGCTTGGTTTTTGTTGTCCCAATGGGTGTAGACCTTTTGCTTGAGTGTGAATTACCGTGACATTTTTCTGTTTTCACCGTACGTTTTTCTTGTTGCTCAATTAGAAATGTTGGACTTGAATCATTTGCCCACACAGAGGCATTTTCTTCCTTTTGAGATGTCTTAGTTTATGTGAGATTTCTCTGTGGGGCTGACAGGCACTACACAACACTTTTGAGAACTCCATGTCCCACCGCAGCGGCAGGTGGATTTCTGGGACATGCTTCATGTACCCCAGGGTACGTCAGAGAATACTGCACACCTTACTGGGGGCCTCTGTGACTGCAGTTTTATGTGTCCTGCAAAACACAAGATTGTAAACCTTACCTCAGTTACCTTGCACAGACATCTATACCAGAGTGAAAAGATGAAAACGTGGAAGGAAACCAAGCAAGACAGTGACATAACATGCTTTATGAATGCGACTGAAAGAAAAAATACTGAATATTTTGCCAGACGTTTTGGAAGCTATGTGCACAGCATATGTGCAGCAAGAAAGAATTGATCTACTAACAGTGGGGTGGCAAAATTAGTCATCAGTGGAAGTGTCAGGTAATTCTTCACGATAATGATCAAACTAACGAGAGCTTTAGGGATAGTTAGTAGGTAAAGTTTGAAAACTGTCACCATCTAGCATGCTAGCCCCTCTTCCTTACAAAGAAACATACTCCGTTTATACTGAGCTATGGATTATTTTCTCTTTAGACTCAAATCTGTCCAGGAAGAATCAGATCACATAAAACTGTTTATAATATCTGTTATCAAAAGCACCTTCTTTAACAGTGTCTCACTCCTTGTTTTTAAAACATCTGTGTTTATTTAAATACTATTTGCAAGTGTCATATTAGTTAAAATGAAAACATCCTTTTTATCTTTTAACAGGATGAGTATGGTCAGTGAACAAGGATTAAATTAATCTGTTTGTGGGACCCAAAAGATTTTGTGTCATTACATTTTGCCAATAACAAGAATTAACTATACAAATTGTTATTAAAATATCCCTGTTTCCCAACAATGAAGTTTCCCACTTGGTTCCTTCTAAAATATCATCTAGAATTTTTCTTAGTAAAACTTTAATGATACATAATTAATTACTGTGAATATGAAGTAAGGGTATCTTTCAATCTCCTTTGCTGCAGTGATTGGCGTGATTTTCTGTATGAGATTACTCAAGCAGTTCAGCTTTGATTTACCTTTTTATTTTTTTCATTTGCAAATTCTTTATTGAGCATTATTTAGATAGTGAATATACCTCAGCTAGCAAAAAGCTGAAGATTTGTGTGTTAGTGGTGAAGAGGTGAGAGTGATATCATGTTCTCTGGCTTCTGACACTCTCTGTCCCGGCTCCACGTCATCGCTGGCTGTGGATGATGGTGTCAGCCTTGCACATCCTGAAGTTGTAATATTTTAACTACTCAGAATTTGTGGAACTCTTGCTGTCTGAATTTTGAACCTTAAAATGAAAAATACCTGTCCTAAAAGCATGTGAGAGAAATTAATAGTAAAACAAATAGTTGTCTCATCAGTCTGGTGACCTGTGTTATTCCCGTGTACTTACAACAGCATACAGCACAAGGACAGATTTTTTTTAGGTCTGCTGAAGAGATGGACAAGAAGGGGAAGTATGTGGGTAATAAAGACAAAGACTGTTTAGAAGAATGTTGAGAGGAATATTTTAGAAGCAATGTGTCAGATGTAGCCTTATTGTTCTGCTTAAAACATAAAAGAGAATTTAGAAAAGAAACTGTGCTTCTGTCATCTCCCTGGTTTGAGCTGCTGCTGGTGGGCAGGCTGGAAGGCCCCTTGGTAGGAGAGCCAGTGTCCCCTTGCCAAATGCACCACCAGGGTCAGGAAGAGAAGCCAGGGAGCCAGAGACAAAGAGAAAAATACTTATGTTAACAAGATCAGGAATCTGTGATAATGGATCCATAGGTTAAATCAGAGCAAGAGATAAGATCACAAGTCTGATATCTTTAGCTGGAGCAAAAACTAGAATCAGAGAGGAGCAAGGCAGAGAAGTTAACTTGCTCAGAAGTCTCCCCTGTGGCCAGCAGCTGACTCCTTGGGGAGGTAGGTCTGTTTCTCACAGGAGAAGTCACAATTATTTGACACCTGATTCTCCTCAGAATAGAGAATGATTCACTATTGTGCGTTAGTGTGTTAGGGCCTTTAAAAGTCATAATAGCAGAAGTTACTGTAAGATTGCATAAGAGAACAATTTCTGTGCAAAACCTACTTCTGGGCTACCGCATGAAATCCCAAACAGATGCTTAGACACATGTTTTTCAGTGTTATTTCTAAGCAAATAGTATTTGAGGACAAATAACTGGGGAAAGTAACAGCCTAAGCTGTGAAGAAAAATGGTGCCATGTTCAATGTTATATTCACTTTTCACTGAAACACTGTGTTCCTGTGATTTTTTTTCACTGCTGAAGCTTCAGCACTGCTCGGGAAAAAGAGACAATGCCTAGCATCTTTTGTTTGGATCTCTGATGCTTCCTTATTATGCTTGCTGAGTAATACTAAAAATCTGGCTTTGATGTTTAATAGATAAGTTACTCACATAATAATTTAATCAGTTTTTAGCATCTGCACATTCTTAACATGGTAAATGGTTGCATCTCTCCAGGTGACATTTCCTTGCTTGATAATACTTGGAAAAAAAAGGTAAATCAAGCTAACCTGACCCTATAGTTACTTTAATCATCTTTCCTTTTCTTAAGGTCATGTAGTTCTAGTTGAAACTAGTATTCATCTCAGATTGAGTGCAAGAGGCCATAACCCTCCTGTTGCCTTACTTCAGAGGAAGAAATACCTAAAAATATTTAAATGCACAGAAATAATGGACCAGCCAGTCACTTCTAAGACTTTAAGGACCAATGCAATTATTCTTATAAATATTTTGAATCTTTCCCCTGATTTCTATGAGAAGTGGATCAAACTTCAAATGAATTGTTTCTGAGAAGAAAAAGAACTACTGAAAAATAGTCAGACATTATAAAAAATATACCAAACTTTAAAAAATGATTTGCAACAACAGGAGTGGGAGCTGTGATTACTAGGTTTGGCAAGGAAATTGCCGTTACAAGGAAGAGTCCAATTACTTGAACAGGTCTAATACATAAGTTTACGTCTTCTTCCCCCTTATAATACGATGGGGAAAAGTTTAATTTCAGTTTGGAGCTAGAGCCCAATTAATATTTTAAGTAATACTCCTCAATTTTATCATATAAAAACTTAATTTGATGTGCATTATGGATGAAGTCTTACCTGCAACAGGAATTCTATCCTATGGTAATATTAAATAATTACTCTACTGATTACTTTAAAGAATTTCAATTTGATATAGCCTTGGCTGGCAAAACTACATCTTGTGATGTATGCTAAATTAAGGTTTGAGATGCACAGTGAAAGGGGAGGCAGTTTTTGCAGTACCTTGTTTTATAGCCTTTTGCTTTAACATAGCAATATCAATTTTTCCATAACTATTTTTTTAAAAATGAGATATATAATTTATACTTCATTTATGTAGCTAAATGTTGACAAGAACTTTAAAAATCTGATTATGCGATATATCTGGAAACTAGGCTCAATATCTTTTATTATAATGAAGGTGTTTTTTTCTTTGCAAGTAAAAAATTATTTTTTTTTTTAGGAGAAGGGGAAAGTATGGAGTAGCATACTGCTTTATTTGAAGGCTGTATTTTCACTTATATTCAAACAGCTAGTCTCTATACTTAGTAAAAGGTGAGCTGTACTTTATTTGTGGTGGATAATGTAGGTATCATTTTGCAGAATGGAGAAGCTCATGTTGTTCTCAGGTGGTTCTTCTCACAATATAGCATGCATATATGGGATAAAATTACATAGAGAAGATTAGTGTTTTAAGCTGTAAAGCCAAGCACTAAAACCTAGTCAGTGCTGATTATAATGTTGCCCAGGCAACTTTATTTCCATTATCTTTACATGTGTTTCGTCTTCTTGCAGGCCTTGGCACTGTTTACTGCCCATCTCATTGCCAAGCTGAGGCACAGGACTGGAAACTTTATATATAATTAAAGATCCACAAGAGGCTAAACTAAGGTTGTATGTATATTGCTCTGTATGGTACCAGTAATGTGCAATGAAGAATTGGAGGAAATGGATGTGGAGTTGATGTTGTCATTGGTTTGGTGCGAGCTTTCTATTGCAAGAATAACAAGTCATATTTAGGAGCAGCCACAGCTAGCAATTTTTAATAGCTTCAGCCTGACCAAGTTTGCACGTATTTTTATTGGTCAGTGCCTTTGACTCCTTTCCCATAGGCCCTCCTATTTCAAACAAAAGAATTGTACTGGAAATAGGACAGGGGACATGGAATAGGAAGGTGAGAATGCTAGAACTTAAAAATATATATTTATTCCTCAGCTTAATTTTTCAAAATCAGTGTTTCAACCTAAAAGCTTGTCATGTCTGACTGCCCCCCCCCCCCCCCCCCAACCCTCCACCCATGTCTGCTCGGGTAGGAGATGAAGCATAGATTATTCTGGTCCCCTTGTTCAGTCTCCCAAAGCTATAAGCATTTAGCAATGGCGGTCTAATTAAAAAAACATTAGTTAGTTGTAATGTGGGTGTCACCAGCTCTGCATTATCAGTGAAAAAATAAACTTAGTTATATTTTTAAACGTTAGTCAACCGGACACCAGCAAAACTGGATACCAGATGAAGAACCTATTTCTTCTAAGAACAAACGTCAGAAGGAAGAGAAGATCCATTAATAATACTGCTTAAAGAGGGAGGGAAAAAAAAAAAAAAAGAAATTCCAGATATGATTATTTTGCAAGTCATGGGGAGTTGTTTGTGATGTTATAAATAATCAGCAAGACTAGAAAACAGTAAATGTGGTCATTGATCAAACATTAGTAATTTAGTTTCAACATAGGATGTATAGGGTCTGATTCATTGTGCACTAAAGTGGAACTTTTAAATAACTCATGGAATTGTCTGTAATAGTTCTGGAATACTTAATTTGGTGTAGTTTTTGCAGTATTATATGGAAACAGTAGTATCATTAAACAGATTAATTTAACTCCATTATGCTTCTTGTTCAAATGCAAAGAGAATAGTTTTAGATAGCTGGTTCTTAAGCAAAATGCAGTTTAACTTTTATTATATGGTCTAGTCAGATGGATTAGCAAAACAGCAAATGCTTAGACTTATTAAGAGGCAGTGCTAGGACCATTAACATTGACAAGTCCTATCCTCTAGTTTCAGGCTAATCAGAGAATCTGATCTGGCAAACAAAGGGATAAACCACAAAACTCAAAGGTATGGAGCACCTTGCTGATTTTTAAAAGTACACAAAAGGGAAAGGGAAATAGAAGAGGAGCAGGGAATACTGGCAATAGTTGAAGAAGGCAAGCCTTACTCTATTGCTTTAATAGGATAGGCAATTCATACTTGCACAAAAATACACTATTTAAAAAAAAATTCTCTACAGATTTGCCTTAAAAAAAAAAAAAAAAAAAAAAAAGTAAAACAGTTTCTCCAGAGGAATGCTGTTGGTGGTGGTTTAAGAACCAGGCTCTCAGAGAGAGGTTAGTTGGACCTTTGGCTCTTACAACAATGGGTATAAGCAGGTCATTTTGCCTATATTATTTTCTAAATATGGAAACAGAACAACAGGAACAAAAAAAGTGTGTGTTGTTGTTGTTTTTTTGTTTGTTTGTTTGTTTTCCCAATACAAATAGTCCCACCATTGTGATAAACCTCTGAAGTCCAGAAGTTGGGTTGAGTTTGGAAATGATTATTGCCTCCTAGGCAAAAATTAAGCTGACTTAATTGAATTCAGACCATAACCTGTAATCACAATGCATCTGAACTTTTAAAAAGTCGGTATTCAGGTAAGAAATTCAGACCTTAGTACATTTTGGTTCCATACAGAGCAGATGAAATTGGTTACAGTATGTAGCTGGCACTTCAAAGAACTGTTGTCTAAAACTATTTCTAGACAACATAATCCACCTGACTATGAAATGCAATAGCAGCTGTGATTTCTAATAATAATACTTTTTTTCTGTACACCAGAACACATTTGTGTTGACATTTAAGTATTGCTCAGCTAAGATGTTTCACAGCTTGAGGGAGAGGAAAATTTTCTCTTCCTTGACACATCATGATTCTTTTTTTCTGAGTGACTAACTTTGACAATAGAGAAGGGGAAATGACTGAGCAGCAGAAGGGTCACTGAAGGATGAACATTGCATATGACCTTCCCTCTGGTGTGTTGTTCTGCATTTGAGTTCTGTGGCTGCTCCATTCTCACTTTCTCACTAATTGGCCCCAATGTCCCATTGGAGTCCCTTGCTGTGATAACCCCTCCCACCATCCCAAATTCCTCATTTGAAAGACTGGTGCCAGCAGGCAGAATGCTTTGTCCAAATAGTGGATACCATTGCTTAGAGGGGCTGGTGACTCTGGGCAAGGAGAAGACATGGTGTAAGATCTCAGTAGATATGTCCTCCACAGCAGCACTGGCCATCTGCATCAGACACAGTGCTCCATCATATCTCCAGGTTTCAGAAAGTGTTTTGGAAGGCCAAAGGAATTCCTCATGACTTTCCACACTTGTGTGACCTTACAGAAATACTTCATTCAGAAATACCAAGAAAATTTGTTGTGATCCCTATCTTTTTCTTTATGGTCATGAAATGTGGACTCCACAAATAATAAAAGAGTTTGCCAGGATCTGCTTTCCTCAACACATCCAATGTAATTTATTTTTATGTCCTTTGAGATTTTTCAACCTGGACATGATATACTTTTATCTACTTTGATAATGCAACATTAAAATAACCTCACTTATTAACTGGGTTGCTTTAGGCTGACATCAAATACAATCAAACAGGATATGTATACAGGAAGGATGTAGCTTATTTGAGCTATGCCTCAAGGAAAGAACAGTAGTAAAATGACTTCATTTATTGTTTACAAGAGAAGAGTGAGTTGACGTATACCAGTCACTACCATTTCTAAACCCTTTTTAACGTTCAGATAACAGCTCACAGTGGCATCTGGAGCTCCTCTACATTTTGTCAGTGCAGTCATAAAATTTTTGGAGATTAACCTTCAGCACTGTTCTGTTATGTATGTTGAACTATTTATTTTTTTTCCATTTGGGGATGTTGCAGGAACATCCCCAGGGCAGTGGGTCTTGGAGATACTAGTAAAATCACATCCGTTTTTAGTTTTTCAATTGTGGGGATGTTCCTCAAAACTGAGGCAAGCAGGATGAGTAAGGAATACTTATTTGTCCCTCTTGGTTTTGTCTCCTTATTGCAACAAAAGCTTTGCAAAAGCTGATAAATAAAGCTGATATTGCTGAGGCCTCAGTTTGAAATAATGGTAGCCTCAGGCCTAATTAACTTGCACAGAGTTTGTCAGTGACCTTGAGATAATTTACACCAAGTCCATACTTCTGGAGAGCCAGCATTTTCAAACATGGATTAAATAGCTGTTTTTTATGCTGTGCTCCTTTGTTGGGCATGTATTCTGTGGACACTTACACAGTGTAATATAAAATACAGGGGCACAAATCCCAATCTGTCAGGGGTTCAGTTAATCCAGGTCCGCCAACCCTCACTGCATCAGGGCTCCAGTTTTGTGCATTTCCAACTGAATGGCAGTGATCTTCTAAGCACAGCAGAGCATTTGGCAGAGTGAGCAGCTGTAAGCCTTGGTTTCTGTCATCTGTCACTAGTACATACGTGTATGCAGACATACTACGTGCCCTCAGACTGCTTCCCTCCCCTTCCTCACCTGTTGCATGTGATCCTTTTAGCAGAGTCTCATGTCACCATGTGGGAAAGGGGAAGGTTCATGGAAAGGATGTGCCTGCTTTTCCACTTTGGGGAAAAAGTGGCTAGGTGGAGTTATTGTTATAAAGGCTATGGTGACTTTCTTCTTTAAAAGATACTGCTTCTATATCAACTATTTTCTTTGTCTTGTAACTCTAACTTTCTAGCAGTGACAGTAACAGATAACATTTGTCAGTCTATTTGTTTTCAAACATGTTCGAGTAAGATTTATAGGAGTGAATTAAGATGTCTTGTAAAGCTTTGCGGTTTTTGACAATTTGATGCTGAGAGAAGTAAGCAGTCTCAGGAACCTTGAATCTTTATTTATTTATTTATTTATTTATTAATAGCAGCTTTATTCTTGTAGATAGATTACCCAAAACAGCAAATGCTGCTAAATTTTGAGGAGACGTGGTAGAGCGTGGTGATGAGACCTATATATCTAATCTGTTGAATTTGAAAGAAGCCACAAACTTTTTGGGTATGCTTTTTTGTTGTTGGTGGTGGTTGGTTGGTTTTTCTCCTTTTTGCTGTTTTAAAGCATGGAATTAACGGATGAAGATAACAGGGTCACCGCTTAAGAATTACTTCCAGATAGTTGCAAGCTTCTTAAGAGTTAAACAGGGAGGTAAGGCTACTGTGTGTTCCTAACTTGCCCTGTTGTGCCTAGGTAATGCAGCACATATGGCCTTCTTTCTGGAGCGGCAGGAGCAGTGGGAGAGCGTACGTGCCATATGTTCTGCTATACCTAGTCACTCGCAGGAAGTTAAGGACGATGTGGCAGCTTTAACTTATAATTTCCTTTTATTGGTGTGTCTCAGCTTTAATGTCCTCATTTGCATAAGTTTAAATAACTATGTAAATTATAGCTTTGAAACTGACATATGGTATTTTATGTGCACGTCTATCCTCTAATGTATACTTAAGGAATACAACACTTTAACTAATGGAGCCAAAATGCTGCACTAGAGACATGTTGCCTGCTTCTATCATTCCTACATTTAATGCCTGAAAAAAAAAAAAAAAAAAAAAGTCCTTTTATTCCAGGACAGTTGCATTATGTAGGAGGTTGATGAGTCTATCTGGGATTCAAACTGAACACAGTATAACGTAAACAGTATGTCATGCTGGAGACTAATGATTTCAGTAAGTCCAATTTTTCAGTGTATGAACTTCTGAGGAAGTTATTGATGTAAAATAAGTATTTCAGCAGTCTTGACAAGTTCCTACTTTGTCATCTCTTTTTCACACTTGTAAAATTACAAAAGAAACCAATAGTAATAATTCCTGCTATAGTTTTTCAAAAAACTTCTACTGTGCAAATTGTAGTAAGGTGGATTCCATGATATTTAGCTGATGCGACTGCCTTTATTCTTTTGGAAATGGCAATTTATTATATTTAGAGTTCACAGACCAGTCTGTGCTTGTCAAAAGGGACTCATTAACATAATCCAATTGCCTTTTTTGTTATACACAACCAATATCATGGGTAGCTTACAAATACAAAGGAGAAAGCAAATACATATAACAGTATTATTTTATATTTTGATGTTACAGCATTTAGGTTCTTGCATCTATTATGCTGTTACTTGATTTACTATTTCATTTCCTAAAAATGCAGCTGCTGAGCAACTTCTTAAATAATCAGAGGAATGACGCAGGATACTTCTACAGCTAAAACTGTTGCTGGTGTCACAGTTCACAAAGTCGGTCTCTGCTCCTCTTGCTCATCCTGTGTAGGCTGAGAGACTCATCAGTCAGCCTCCCTTTACAGTACAATCCAGTCACTTGCAAAATCATAACAGGCTTTTGGTGGGACTGCAGAACATGCAGAAGTTAAACTGTACATGGAAAATTGCCTGGAGACCTTCACAGGTTTGGCACGCTGCATGCCAAGGAGTCTTGAAGTTATCACCATGCTGTACCAATAATTCTTCTGGACCAGTTTGATGCCAATTCTCCACATATGCTTTGCAGCATGTGTGTGGGTGCACGCACTCCTTTATCATTTAGCTACTTGAAGAATATAAGCTGGAGACCTGGATGTGAAATGCTTATAAGATGTCTATAAAATATTTATAAAAGGTGTGAAAGAAGAAATGGAAGATATGTGATACTAGGTCTCTTTATTATTAAAATTAAATTGGAAAGCTCTCTTTCCTTTCCCTGTTCCTCTCTAGTCCCTCTCCTTCACCCCCTACCCCCTTCATCCAGCGGACTTGCTGTAGACTTTTGAGCTTCTTGCCTGGCAAGAAATGCTGTATTCTTGTAACCACAGACTGCGTCCATCTTTTTGATTAACTTCCTCCTAGAAATCCTTCAAGGGATCAATGCAGATTGATACTTTCTCCCGAAACTTGTCTGTTTCTTTTGTAATCAGCGTATTTCTTAACTACAATAAAGATCCTTCTATTCCTTTGGAGACATTAATGTCTCTTTGTTAGACACAGTGTTACTTTCTGTATTGATTAAACAGTTAACAATTCATCAGCTCGATGAGAGATAATACTCTCCCCATAGCTCCTTTTAGTGATTTGGGGCGGGATTCCAGACAATTCACTGCCTGCATACAGGTTTCTGTACATCATATCTGCCTTTTTTTTCCTTCTTTTTCGCAGTGGGAATGGGATGGTACTTACCAAGAACTGATTCAGCCCACTGATTGCATGGAAAACTGACTAGGCAAAACAGCAGTCCCACTTCAGCCATGTTAGGGTGGTCAGCTCGGCTTACAGAAAGAGACAGGGAAGCGAGGGTGTATGGCCAAGAGGAGGGGAAGGAGAAAGACAAGACTTCTTTTCAGCCCACACCCCCTTGTTAGATTGCTCTGTGCTTATACTCAAATTTCTGCTGCTGTAGAATCCCCTTGTTCATTCAACTTTGATTTATACGCCTTTATACATTAATAATTTTGCTTAATTCAGTAACAAATTATGTAGGTCACTACTAGTTTCTCATTGTCAGGAAGTGTGATGACAATTAACCAGTTTGGGATGATCTGGAATTTAAAATGACTGACACCCTTCATCTTTCTTCTCAGGATACTATGGCACTGGGATAGAGGCAAAGGAACAAATTAAATACCTCCTGTTCCTTCTTATACCAGCTGTAATGTAATTTGCTAAGCAGACACAGAACTTGTGGGTAAAAATCTAGAGTGGAAAAAATATCTACTTGTGACTTCTCCTATGAATGAAAAATGGAGCTTTTCTCTTAGCTAATGTCTTAAATTCCATTGCAGTCCCAGTATTTGTGAAGAATATGTGATAAAAACAGTGAGTCGAAGCTTTCAGAAAGGCTGCATTAAGTATTACAATTAATATATACATAAGTTTTTTTTTCTCATAACTGTGGTTATTTAATTTAATAAATTTGGCTGTGTTTTATTAATCTAAACACACACACACACACACAAAACACCTATATATTGTTTCCCTGAATATGGGTGGCAATATCCAGAATAAACAGTTTTTATGTGTAATATTTAAGCTGACTTGTATTTGTCATAGTAGGCTGTTTCCCTGCTGTCTATGCTATGCTCTGATTGTATTGTAGGAAAGGAAGTATTAAAAGAGGGGATAGACTGTAAGTTGACCAGAAGAGTATTGACATGTTGGTTTGTGCCAGCAAGGCAACTTGTAATCATAAACATCAAGTATCGCAACAGTAACACTTTCTTCAAATTTATATTGATTGTAGCTAAAAAAGGAGAGTGACCCAGCTTTTTTTTCTATTCCAAAATCTTTCAAATAATAACATCAATATATTTACTGAAAAAATGAATGTGAATTTAAGTAGCCCTCAAGGAGCTCCTACTGTTGGTGTTTTGTGGTTTTTGTTGTTGTTGTGCTTTTGTGGTTTTGTGGTGTTTTTTTTTTTTGTTTGTTTGTTTTTTTGTTTGTTTTGTTTTTTTGTTTTTTGAAATAAGATGTCAGTCTAGTGTTTTTGATTTCTTAAGTGGAAATGAGATTCCTTAGTTGATCTGAGAATTTTTATACCCAGAAATCTGAATAAATTAGAATTCTTCATCCTAGAGACTCTTCTGTGAATTGTTTCAAATAGGAAACTGTATTTAAGTTTTTAAAATACAGACTATAATAACAATATCAGGTCAATAATAAATGATTGTTTTTGTTACATTTCTTAGGTATTATAATGTGATTCATCATGTATATTCAATGTCTATAATGCTTTCAGATGTTACATGATAAAAGAAAATGGTTGCTGCTTGTTTCGATCTAGTTTGATCTTAGTATACCAAGCTGGTGTTCAAAAGACTCGAGTTACAATCCCAGCTCTACTCTTGGCCTGTGCTGACCCTTGGGAAATTACTCATGGTCTCCATATGTGTTGTTGAGAAAGTAGTGCTCCCTCCCTGGTACAATGTTTTGAGATTGACTGTTGAATGTCACTGGAGAGTGAGTTACTGCTACTTCTGTATATAAGCCAACACACACATTCCTGCCTTTTAGTAATACTAGGTAGTATAGCAAAGAATTTCCCTGAAAAATGCACTGCTTCTCTGCTTCCCCCCCGTTTTTACTCCAGATTTACAACAGTAAATCATGACATCAGTGTCATGTCGCTAACTGTATAAAGATGGACAAAGATTGGTATGTCAGGCCTATGGTGCATTTCTCTGTATTGTACAGCTGTATTAATTCTTCCTTCTTTTTGCCCACAATCATTAAATGAGCATTTATTTTACTTGAAGCTTTAATAAGGAGAGGGCTGGGAGGAGCAAAAATGCTCATATTTGCTTTCATTCTTATTAACAATAATATTCCTTTGCTGAGGACTGAAATGATCCTGAGCCAGTTGTGTATGCAGAAGTCTCCTCACCCTTCTCTGATGGGTGCAGTCTGCTGTACCACAGTTGCCTGTGGGCAGGAATGCCAGCTGCTCTCCGTAGATGCACGGGTAGTACAGAAATACAGATCCACACATTCCCATCCACATCCCTGACCTACTTGAAGTAGCCTCCCTGGGACGTATGTAGCTGGGTTGTTGATAAGCAGATGCTTTCATCCTTCTGATGCAGCAGATACAGAGTGTAAGGGAACTGTGTGGATATGGTATACTTGAGTAGATTTTATCCAGGTTGAAGTTACAACATTGCTATGAATCCTGTGCTTTATTTGTTTCGATACTTTTTTATAGATACTTTTAAAATGAGTAGAACACACTTTGATTGTGAACAATCTTGATTAGCTCTGCCCATTATGAAGTAATCAAATGCTTTTAATTACTTTCATTACTATATGTTTGTTTGATAATCTTTCAAACTGAGGCTTTTAATTGCTTCTTTAGTGGTTCATTTCTCTAGAAATGTCAACTATATTTTTATCTCCGTTTTCCCATCTCTTTGTGCTTGTATATAAATTCATGAAGTGCAGCTTTGCTGTGACTTGTATTTATGCCTAAGTCAATATTTTTTTAGTAGCAACAGATTCTCCTGTCTATTATCTTTCCTTGACAATGACTATAGAAATAGACACTGAAAAAAACAACTGCAAGGCTGCAGTTAACCTCTTTGTATCACCTGTCCAGTGAAGGTCCTTGTCTAGCACATTCTGCTGCCAAATCTGTGTCTCGTGTTTTTCTCTCTTTCCTCTAGGGAAAACTCCCCTGTGGAGCAAGGGGAGCCTCAGAAGCCAATGACTTGCTTGTAAACATCATAGTTCTTACTGGTATTGCTAGGAAAAAAGCTCAGCAACATCTACCAAAAAGCCCTGCAGTTTTTCAGATGGTGCAGGACTGTGGTCTTAGCTTCCTATTATTCCAGCCTTAGAGTCAACACAAAAGGTGCCATCAGGAAAAGAGAACCTGACTAACTGATTCCTACCGTTTTTTTCACAGCACTCAGTAAAGATCAGTTATCACATCACCATGTTGAAGTGACTGAGAAAATAAATTAACCCAACCAATAACTGCACAAAACAGAGGTCTGACTTCGCCAGTCTTTTGGGTAGTCTTTCAGTGAGACTGGTCTGTAATGATGCAAAATTGCTGAAAGTCATGGAGTTAGATACTTCAGAAACGGACATCTGAATTACTCTGTTCCAGAGAGTTCTGTATCTTGGAAGCTCGGTCAGTTTCATATAAATGCTCACCTAATTTTCAGGAGTAGTATACTAACAATGTGTGTTTCAGGCTTTATTATTTGTTCACATAATCTAGTCTTCTTGGGATAGAGAAGATATATTTTTTGTTCTTTTTTTTTTTTTTTTTATCCTTCTGTTCTTTTTTTTAAATTATTTTTTAAGCACAGGTACTCTGTTCTCTGTGTGGGTGTGTAAATTCTTCTACTTCCTTACTCACTTGCATCTTAAATAGCTGGGCATGATCTGGGCTGATCATAGAACGGCTTGTGCTGAAAGAGACCTTAATGACCACCCAGTTCCAACCCCCCTGCAATGGGCAGGGACACCTGCCTTGAACACTTCCAGTGGATGGGGCATCCACAGCTTTTCTGGGCAACCTGTGCCAGTGCCTCACCACCCTCATAATGAAGAACTTCCTAACATCTAATCTAAATCTCCCCGTGTTCTAGTTTAGAGCCATTCCCCTTGTCCAGTATCTGACCAAGTAAAAAGTTGCTCTCTATCTTTTTTATAAGCCCTCCTTAAGTATTGAAAGGCTGCCATGAGTTCTCACCAAAGGCCTTCTCCAGGTTGAGCAACCCCAGCTCTCTCAGCCTTTCTTCATAGGAGAGATGCTCCAGCCACTTGATCATCTTGGTGGACCTCTTCTGGACTCATTCTAATATGTCTATGTCCTTTTTGTGCTGGGGATCCCAGAGCTGGATGCAGCACTGGAAGTGAGGCCTCGCAAGGGCAGATCAGAGGAGCACAGTCACCTCCCTTGACCTGCTAGCCACACCTCTGTTGATGCAGCCCAGGCTGGAGTTGACCTTCTGGGCTGCAGGTGCACACTGCTGGCTCATGTCAAGCTTGTCATACACCAGAACCCCCAAGTCCCCCTCTCTAGGGCTGCTCTCAATGAGTTCTTTACCCAGTCTGCCCTCATGTCTGGGATTTCTCCAACTCAGGTGCAGCACCATGCAGTTGGTCTTGTTAAACCTCATCGGGTTCTAGGATATGCTATTGATTTTCATTGTTCTGTGAAGGTCTGAGATCTACAACAGCCATGCTACGCATTTGAGCATGGGCAAGAAGATGCAGCCATATTCCTACCAGTAACAACAGTGATGTATTCCCGTTCACTCTGGTTTCCATCCAGTGCACATGTACAGAATTTGTACTTAAGAGCATGTTTTACACTGAGTTTGTAAACAGTAAAATATATTTTTATTATTACTTGTAGAAATTTGACTACGAACTTAAAGGAAAGGTTGAAATACATATTTATTAAGGAGATTTCAAATATTAGCTTAAAGTCTTTCAGACTTCAGTGTGCTCTCCTTTCATATTTGACCTATCAAGACTTAATGAAACTTACAATGTTCAGAATTATTCTAACACATTTGCCATTTCCATTATTTTCTGTACTTGCAGAAGTTTCTACTGGATTTTTTCTCTGTGCTTGTTTTAGTGTACTGTCAGGGTGGGAAATAGTAATTTATTTAAATTAGGACAATGACTACTGGTGTTTGCTTAAAACAGGTTCAGATTAGTTGTTACAGTTTATTTTAAGGCACTCAGTCTCATCTGAGACTAATTTTGACCATGATACAGGAAGATTTTTTGCTACCAGTTGGTTGCATATTGGTCCCATTTTGATTATAACAGCATAAATGCCAGGAGAAGGACCATTAAGTGTTCCTTTTCCTTCTATCTCCATCAGGGACATAGGGAAAACCAGCAACCATAGCTAATGTTAAGGGGCAGGGGGAAATAAGCACTTAATTCCTATAGAAGCACTGTATAAAAATTCCACATAAAGAGACACAGGCAACATACACAACAGTTACCAAATTCAATTAATTCAAGTGTTAAAAGGAAATTTAATGGAAAATTTGAGATGGCCAATACATTCATTTTCCACTTCTGTTGCAAAACCACTCAAGCTATTTTAAAACCTGGAGAGTTTGAAAGAAAAAATACCACAGTAGGCTGAAAAGATGAAAGGAGAAAAGAGAGAGAAAACAAGGATGTATAAAGAGGATGTGTAGGTGTGGGTTACTGTTGAGGATCAATGCACCCTTCCAGTGTAAGAAAAGAGACAGTTAATTCCTTCTACACTGGAAAAAATTGATTGCAAAATTTCCCTGAAAAATACTACTGAGCAGATACCAAAGCTTGTTTTGTGTTCATGGGAAAGCGCTGCTTTTTAGAGATTTTTCAGATAAAATAGAACATTTTTCGAACTTGCAGAACTTTTCTGCATTTCCCGTTAGAAATGCTATTTTGTTTTGGTAGGTGGTAAGAATAGCAAATATATTTGGTTGATGAAAATGTATTGACACAGAGGAAACAAAGAGAAACTAGTGCCTCTCGTGTCCATAAATAAGGACTTTCCATGCTCCTGGAGCTGAGGGCACGGTCACTGACACAAGGAGACTTGATGTCTTTTGTGAGGATGAGGGACACAGGGAAGTACTAGTGGTGGTGAGAGCATGCCTAAGTGCCCTGTGTTGGTGTGACTGTGTGATGATGATAGGGGGTTGTGAGACGGAGAAAGGTAAAATACTGGCAGCAGTGGCAATGGCAGTGAACACAAGGTATTAAATCATTTCTGGGACTTGGAATATGATTAGTGAAGTTAATGGAAAATTAAGCCACTGTGCCAAATGACTGTTGCTAGGTTAAAGGAGGCTAATTTGCAACACCATAATGAAATTAGGCATGCTGCCTTTGTTTCTGACACGGAACAGGGGAAAAAATATTGTGCATTTGTGGACCCTCAACTTTTCTGCTGGAATAGTGCTACCAGGCTTGGGTGACAGTGATTCCTGGTGTCTGGTGGGCCTTTAAAAGTACCTCAGGATAGATGTGTATGCAAGACGGATATTGAAGTGATCAGCCAAGTATCACTTCTAAGGTGGAGGGATTATTAAGAATTTTTCCATTCTGACAACTACATGTTAAACAAGAATCATTTCCAAGAGGTGTCAAGTCTTTTAGCAAAACTTTGGGGTGTGGAGATTTCAGGGGCGTCTTTATGGTGTCTGCTTAGGCATCGACAACAACTAACTGACCTCTAAGAAGCCTGTCCTCAGTCTGCATGGCTGTGATTTAATTACTATGTGTTCTGACCTGGGTGAACAGGGAAGACATTTTCTCTCTTTCCTTTTATCTTATTGCACCTAAATCTTGCTCTCTAAGCTAAGCAAGTTCTACTTACCAGATTTAACTTCTGTTTTTTTTATTTATTTATTTTTTTGCTAGCATCTGGAATCTAGGTGGAATTCAGTTTACTGGCCTTCTAGATACGTACAGTTATAACCATCAGAACATTATCTAACATTTGTTTTTGTAGTCAGGAGAGAGAAACATTCACTTGACAGTTCATCTTAACCTAGAGTAGATTTCTGAAGTAAGCAAAAAGAGCCATCCTCTAAATTTGTTTCTTCCTTTCTGACTGTAAAAGTGTGGTGGTTTTACTCGGATGGGCGACCAAGCTCCTCCACAACCACTCTCTCAGTCCCCCTCCTCAAAGAGGAATGGGGAGAAAATACGATGAAAAGGGCTCAAGGGTTGAGATAAGGGCAGGGAGATTGCACAGTAATTACCATGATGGGCAAAACAGACTCAGCATAGGGAGATAGTAAGATTTATTGCTTATTACTAATAAGCTAGAGAAGTGAGAAACAAAGGAAAGAAAACCAAAAGCACCTTCCCCCCCATCCAGCCTCTTCCACCTCCTCCCCCAGAGCGCCACGGGGGAATGGGGGTTATGGTCAGTCTATAGCGCTTAGCCGCTGCTGCTCCTTCTTGGTCACTCTTGTCCCCTGTGCTGTGGGGTCCCTCCCACGGGATGCAGTCCTTGCTAAACTGATCCGGTGTGGGCTGTTCACAGGCAACAGCTCTTCATAGAACTGCTCCATATGTGGGTCCACACCATGGGGTCCAACCCTCAGGAGCAAACTCTCCAACCTGGATCCCCCACAGGCGGCAGCTCCCCTGCTCCTGCGTGGTCTCCTCTCTGGGGGCTACAGGTCCAGCCTGGAATCTGCTCCAGCAGGTGTCTTCCACCGGCCACAGCCTCCATTGGTGCAGGTCCACCTGCTCCACCGTGGTCTCCTCCACGGGCCACAGCGTGGAACCCTGTTCCACCGTGGTACTCCATGGGCTGCAGGAGAACAGCCTGCTCCACCAGGGGCCTCTCCACAGGCCACAGGAGGGCTTCTGCTCCGGCACCTGGAGCACCTCTCCTCATCCTTCATCGCTGACCTTGGTGCCTACAAGGCAGTTCCTCACTCCTCTCACTCTCCCAGCTGCTGTGTGGCACAGCGCTTTTTTTTCCTGTCTTAAATATGCTCGCACAGAGGCGCAAAACAACATCACTTATTGGCTCAGCTCTGATCAGCAGTAGGGCCCTTACCAAACATGGGGCAGCTTCAAGATCCTTCTCACAGAAGCCATCCCTATGGCCCCTGCTACCAAAACCTTGCCGCTTAAACCCACTGCAAAAGGGAACCTCAAGGGCTCATGTCTGCATGTTCATTTACTGATTCCTGCTCTTTACCACCCTTCCATTCTGCTTAGAAAATAGCTGTGGAGTGTTTTATTTCTTTTTGTTCGTTTGTTTTGTGTGTTTTTTTTTTGTTTGTTTGTTTGTTTTTAAAATATGCATTATTTTTTTGTATAGGTTTTCCAGTTAATGAAATTTGTTTTACAGAAATAGTAGAATCAGAAAAATACAGCCTTTTCAACAGAGGTCACTGGACTGTCAAGAATTTCATATATGTATATTGTATTTCAAAAAAGTATAAATGAAATTAGTATTTTAATGCATCATATGCATATGCCTGTTAAGACTTGTTATAGCTAAAGTTAAATAATGGTCAGTGTACATAGTTATGTTTATTACTGTTGACCTGTTGAGATTGACCTATTACATAATCTTTCTCAGATTTGAAGCTGCTCCTCTTCCCCATCGTTTTCAGTCATAAATAATAATGATATGGCCTAAATGTTTTAAAGAGTTAAAATATTTCATTAAACTTGAGTGATTATTTTGATGGAATAACAGAGGTTGAAGTAGAGTACCTCTTTTGTAACTTCTCTGAAAAGCTAATCACTTGACCCACTTGCACATTTTCTTTAACAAGCAAGTAACATTTGTCTAAAACATCTCGACTTGTTAGTATATGTGGATGCTCCTGGCTTGTACTTGTTTGCCTGCTGGGTTATATAGGCAATGGGTATGATTCTCTTAGCAGAGACGGATTTAGGCTAACTAGTTTTTAGGAAGGGATTTATATATGAGGAGTGAAGAGAATATTTCAGATAATGTCTGTTTATTGTTACATGTTTCATTAAGAAACTCCAGGAAAAAATAAACATGAATTTTCCATAGCTAAGAATGGTGGTTCTCAGAGAAATTTGGGCAAGATATATACATGGCATGAGACAGAGAGAACATACTACTGTTTTTTTCAGTCTTTGTGCAAATTATGTACCAGAGCAAGAATGACAGCCAGACCAGATTACAGCTCAACAGGAACAGTTCCAGCAACTCAGTAAACTTCATCCAACTCTAAATTATCATACTTTTTTCTTACCTTTTCCAGGAAAGCTTTTTAGTTCTGTGTCCTTACCCTACAGGCTATTGCCTAGGCAACATTCCCACACAGAAATTATCACCAAAAATTACTTTGTGTCACGAGCATATACTTAGCATAATTTATATTCTCACTCAGATAGAAAGCATTTTAGATTTTATGTATATCCCTCGCACTGAAGGTGGTATAGTATCATTTGCTTTAGGGGACTGATTCTCTCCTTCACTTTATCAGCTAGTGGAAATGGGAAAAAATGTAATTTTAGTCTCGTACAGAGCCACTCAAGACTTTCTAGTATGTAGATAAAAATGATATTTTCTGCCTCTGAAGATGATGGGCCTGTGCCCTCATTGTGAGAAGCAAAGGGAGGGCAGGGAGGATGGGGCAGAGCTGTGAACATCTGGTTTGGGCTCCTTCCTGCTGCCAGGGGCACAAGCAGGGGGAGTAGGCCGGGGGCACCCACTCGTCATCCCTCAGTTGTTCCCAGAGCATCACCAGAGGCCTCCCAGGGACAGGATGGCTTTCTGGGAGGATGAAGTGCTTTCCAATCACAGCCAGATCTGGTTGTATCTCTCGGGGCCTCCTGCAGCATTCATGTGGCGAGCATCCGCCATGGGCACCCTGCTGGTGGCACTGGGGCCATCCCCTCACCGTGCAGGATGCAGCCACAGCATGCCACCAGGATGTCGACCACGCTGTGCTAGATGGGTACAATTACAACCTTCTCACATGTAATTACTCTATAAATAGAAGTTTAACTACAGGTTTGCTCTACATACCAAAAATCTAAGTGCTAGCAATTAACAAAACTGCTTTCTATTTGTGATATCTGAGGATATATAATTGACTGATTTTTTTCTAGGTACAAAATACTCTGAAGAATATCAAGTCTGTGTTTTCTCAGTGAAACGGGTTATTTTAATTTATACTTCACTGCAATTACCAGTAACAGCAATTATGTAGGTAACAATGTATAGTTACTTTATTAAATTCAAAATGCATCTGGATTTGAGTCTTGCAATGGATTTTTATTGTGATTTAACTCAACATTTCACTGTTCAATATCTTGTTTTCTACTTACATGTATTTAATAATGTATATAACTTGGATGATCTACAGCTATCAAACTGAATTAAGACAGCACTACGTACTCTTCAAATAATTTCTGTTGATGACTAGGTTACAATGTGTATAAGTCACTGTAGAATATGCTTAAATTCTTGTTAAAATCTACCTAATTTGTTTTAGTCACTGTTTTGCACACTAATACAAACCACAGCTATTTTTAGATAATTTCTTTGCAATTTTCAGGGTGGCAACATGATTATCTGTTTTTTACTCATTCTAGATAAACTTCACTGTGAAACATATGGTATAAAAAGCTTCCTTGTAAACAAAAATAGTATTTATTTTAAACCCAGTTGAAGTACTAGGGAAAAAATGAGAAGGTATCCAACTCAGTAGTTCATCTCTGGTGGTATTTAAAAAAAAAAAAAAAAATCAAAGTATTTTCATAAACACTGTTCTTGTCTTTCACATATTTTTGTTGGGTTTGTTTGTTTGTTTGTTTGTTTGTTTTCTTTTTTTACAATGGAGGATCATATGTGTTTCTTGAGAATTGAATAACTATGAATGTTTAATTTCTTGAGCAGTAGAGGTTTGGACCAAGATTTGTCAAATTAATCCATATGGCCATATCTCTGTCACAGGGCTCTGCTGACACAAGGGATCTTCACTGTAGCAAAATACAAAAAGGCAGGTTCTTTCTTGGGAGGGAATAAGTTATTTCATTTGAAAATCCCTGGAAACCCTTACTAAAACATTGAAACTTCCCTTGAAATATTTGGGGTTCTGTGTTTTAGTATGCTCAGCTGGAGGTATTTCAAAGAATCAGCATATCAACAGCTTCATTGAGTACCTGTTTTATATCCATATATGTTTAAGCACTTTCATGTAGACCTGATTCCCTGCCTCCCCTCCTCCCCACCTTTCCTTCCCCCAGATTTAGAACATTAAAGAAATCACATTTAACAGATATGGCCTATTTAAAAACTCTCCAAGTGTTACAATGTGTAACGAGATGAAGGAGTATCAGCCTAGAAGTTCCATTTTAATTTTGAACTATCCTTTTTTTGTGTTCAGTACTAAATATGTCTTCTACCATTGACTTGTGATTTAGAAAACACTATTTTTGCATACCTGAGTGGATATATCTACCTTAATTATACATCTAATTTTGTTAATAATGTTCTGTTACCAAATGTTTTGGTGCTTATAATACTCTGGTACAAAACTTGTAAAATATTACAAAAAATGAATTCATTATTATTTTTTAAAATATCCTCTGTGTCTTTTGATCATACTATTATTAGAATGTATCTTCAAAATGTTTTGGGTTTTCATGAGATTAAAACCTATATTAAACTGATTATAGGACTTCAGTTGCTCATGCTATAGGATGAGAGGTACTTAATTTGGGGTGCAAGGAAGCCTTAATCTGTGTTAGCAGCCACTTCTGGCTTGTGCCTGCAACAGCATTTGCTGCGTGTTTGCAACAGCAATGGAACAGCTGCTCTCTTTGTGTGTTTTTGCTTCTCCCTAAACAAATGGTTGATTAGAAATTGAGCAAAAAACAGTATTCAGCAGAAAACAGAAAGGTGTCTTGTGCTTCTGAAGTGTACACGTGATATTTATGGTGAGAGGAAACGGAGGTGCTGTAGGGAAGAAACATTTTTTCACTAAAGAGAATTGGCTTTTCAGAGCCACTGAAAATCAGTCTTGTTTTTATCATGGAAAGCCAGGCACCAGCACACAGCAGCAGCTTTTTGTAACAAAAATATCAAATGAAGATTGTAGCTGTATGGCTGAGAGACTACATTTTAGGGCTAACTGCTGTCAGTTGCTTTAATTAATGCAAGCTTTCCTTAAAAATAATTTTTTATTGTTGTGTTGATTTTGTTTTTCTGTCATGTGAAGGTACTCTTAGAGATGAGCACTGGTAATTCAAGTTGGATGTTTCTCATGAGTTCTGATGTGAACACCACATATCAAATTCAGTTGTAACAACAGAGCTAAACTTGATCTTTTAGGTTGTTTGCAAACATTATCCTAGGTATTTATGGGTTCCATCTCAGTTTTAGTGAAGCCATGGGGATAGATGTCTCCAGTTTGTGGTGAGCAGCAACCAATTACCATTTACAGAGAATGGAAAAGGATGGACGGGGTCAGGAAAATGGTTCCTTTTAGTAGAGGGCACCTTGCCATCAATCCACCTGGGCAACTGATAATTCATCTGGCAAGAGACATAGCAGAAAGTACCTCCTGGTTGAATAGAGAGATGTGACAGAACAAAAGCAAACTGGCTTATAAATACTAGGGATTAGTATAATACATTATCTGCTCGCCTCATGCCATCACCTTTTCCTATCAATCTCCTCTGGAAGATGGCAATAATACTTGCCTTTTATCATGGAGATACTATGATGACTAAATTAAAAAGGCAATTTAGATTTGTTTAGAAATCTTCAGTGACCCTCAGGCCACAGTCCTGCAATTAGTTGAAGCATTTTTTTTTCTTTGAAAACTGTTTTAATTATTGGCATTTGTGCTGTCATGCATAATCAGCAGGATCCCATTTGTGTTTCAGCTGGAGCTGCCTCTTGATGGCCAAGTAAACAGCACCTTTTTTAGTATGGAATAAATTGTTGGCATCAGATGCTAATTCAGAATTAACATTATTTAAAAATCCTTGGTGCTGTAATCCTGATCATGACTACGTTGACTATTTTTGTGACACAAAAGCTATTGTAGAAAGTAGGGCGAGTGTGGAAAATAGGTTTGCAGACCCTTTTCTCTGCCATCTTCTTCTGTGTATGAGAAGTCCTTCCTCAAAAGCCAAACCTCAGTATGAACACAGTCCGGGCTGTTTACAATAAGAGAGTACCTCAATTCAAACAGCTGTCAGGGAGCGGGTATTAATCATGCCAATATTCAGCAAGCCATGTCTGAGAGCTTCCTTGCTCCTTTGAGCTTAATATGGATAAAGCAGGTAGAGAAAGAGAAATTGGAAAAGGTGGCTTCACTGATAAGAAAACCTACCATAAACTTTGAATTAGTGACAACGTACCAGATTTGCCTCTGGAGTGTTTCATTAGTATTGTGTACTGCCTCTACCGCATGTTAGCTTTCTGCTGACATGTCACCTGAGATAACAACATCATCTATTTAACCAGCACAGGAAAAAAACAAATTAGCTTCCCACCATCCTAGGAAAAATGTGAAGACTCAACACATTCACAGTGTTTCCACACTCACTGGAAATTGTTCTACTTTTATGGTCTACACATTTTTCTTAGTAAACCAGCAATTTTTTAATTTTTTTTTTTGTTTTTTCCCAAATTATATGACAGATTGGACCAGGGAGATAAATCTTGTTCAGGAAGTGAAGCAATGTACAATAACATGATGCGAGCAGCTGCTCTCTTTGTATAGTTTGCTAGGTAGACTACTATTGCAGAGCCCAATAATGACAAAACCAATTAGCTGATTAGAAACTGCTAGAAATAAAAAGGAACAGGAGAAAACATTTAAGTGACAACAGAAGTAAATGCAGTTCTCCATTAATTTTGTTCAGTGCTACTGCTCTAAGGATTTCTAGGGAAATCACTGAGTTTATTTTACGTGAGATTATAATAATCCAACACCTTTTTTTCAAGCTTATCTAAGAGATCTTGATGAAACTGCAATGCTAAAGTACAAATCCTGTAGATGAAATGGAACATTTGAATAAATGGAACATCTGAGCGTTGATCAAAGTTAATACTCAAGAGCTACGTAAAAGAAGGCAAGCTCTAAAACTGAACATTTTAATAGTTTTAGAGCAACATGGAACAGTTATTTTTTCAAGAAACATCTCATTTAAATGTAAATTTGGGGTTCAGTTATCAAAGTGATTTTTTTTAATCATTCTGTGTTTCTAGGGATCTAGGATCAAAGTCATATATAGCACATATATAGCAAGCCAGCTTTTCAAGATGGCTGATGGTGAGATGTGAACTACCTTGAAGGTAGAGTTCAGAGCAAATACTGAAAAAATGAATGAAAAGAAAGTAAATTCTGGAAGGCTCCGTGTTTTAAAAATACGATCTGTACTTTCAGCTCTCAAATGAGGTCACGGAAATGATAATTCATCAGATTCTTTCTAGACTCGTCCCCCCAAGGGAGGGAGATAAATTGGGAATGATGGTAGGTTTTGCACTTAAATAGTGCAAAAGCACAGCAATACATGCCGTGACACCACTTATGTCAATGGGCACAGAGCAAGCCATATCTAGGGTGGAAGAAATGAAGCCAACTGAGTGTAAACAGGAACCTTTATGGCTCTCTCTTCAGAAGTAGCACGGTGACTGCAGTGTAGCTGTTGATAGATATCCTTGAACCCTGCTAGAGCAGGGTTTCATTAAGCACAGCACATGCATCCTAGGTGTAAATGAAGCTCTCTAGGAGGCCTCTGTAAGCCAAATCCAAATGTTTTTTTTCAAGTTTGGTGATAAAAGAGGATGAACAACTTTTTATTCAGAGCAGGTTGAATCGAAGGCATTGAGCTGCAGTCTTTTACCCCCTTAACACATATAAATCCTGTGCAACTTCACTGTAGTCAGGAAGCATTGGAAAATAACTGTCATAATAACAATAAAAGCACAAGTTCGAATACCTGTTCGTTGCAGGGCAGTGTTGGACACAGAAGATACTTGTATATAGTCAACCAGAAAATTGTTTCCTGAATGAAATTTGTACACAGTTGTTTATTTTTCCTTTTCTATCTATATAGAAAATAGGTGTTCTCTTATGTTGGTGTTAATGTTGCCTTTCCTCACATTATGCTAGCACAGAAACAAGCTCTAAATATCACTTGCTAATGGTGTATTTTTTCCCTTCTATCTGTGTTTCGATATAGGTGGTTTCTTATGCATGTATTTAAAATAAGTTTAAATACATTATCAATAATCATTGCAATAAGCAATTAAATCTAAGGCATGTGCTTGTGCTGGGAAGTGCACAGCTGACTTAAAAGAATAATGCCTAATGATAGTATGAAGCAGTTTGTCTCCCTTTCAGTCAGGCTTCTGAAGATCTGAGCAGCATGCTCTGGTGAACACTCCAACAATATGGCAATGCAAAACATAGAGTATGAAAAAGTGTTTTTAACGGCCCACATTCTGGGCAGAGGATGATTAGCTGGGATGCTGTTCAGTCAACAGCTGTATTACTAAGTACTAAGCTTTAAAAGGCATCTCCTGTGATGGCTTTCCTTGGCTCTTCAGTTGGCCCAGAGCCTTGACCTTATCATAAAAGAAAGCACTGCCAACATCTCACTGACACATTCCTCTTTCACCGCACCCCTCTCCTTGATCCTCAGTCATTTCCTTTTAGACAAATGAAAAGGTTACTGCTCTTTAAATATCCCTTCACAAGGGTCTATGGTAATTGAACTGTCTAAATTCATGTATCCAGTTAGATTAGTCTCTTTCTTTACAAAAATAAATAAATAAATAAATAAATACTTGACTTTTGTCAGTTCTTACCTTCTTAGGAATAAATTGCATGTGTGATCCTGTTCTGGAAGGTGGCTGTTAGTGGAAGATTGGTACAGGTACAGAGTGGTGTTATGAAAGCTCCTTTTTCTATATTCATTTGGTTTGCATCAAGTAAATGCATCTTTTATACTATATCTGAAGTTATATAAAACAAACCAACAAAGAAAATCTCCATGCCTGCATGTCTTTAAACAAGCAGGAATATATATATGTATTGAGAAGAGGGTGAGTTGTAGATTTGAGAGCTGAGAATTGGATTCTTCATGGCTGGTACTGGATGCCATCTTTTCTAGGTATTTTGCTTTATTTAAGGCAGAGTTGATACTTAAGTATATGAAAATGTCACCTAACAGTTCATGATCCTGTAAAAAGATATCAGTACTTATGAAAAATCCTGGTTACTGTTCAAGGAATTTTGGAAATGTAAGATTGGTAAGGTTGCCATCTGCATCTCCTTACTGTTTCAAGTAGCTCTTTCTATTGGTCTACGTTATGAGCTTCCAAAAGCACCATGCACCTAGTTGTTAGTCTGAGGAGAGGAGAGGATAGGAGCTTTTATTTTATACCAAGACTGTTCCAGATTATCATTGTTCTAATGTTTAGACTTCGTTTTTTAATTTACAGCCTAACTTTATTCATAGCAATATTATATTCATTCTTTCTTGTGCCAGCTGTGGCCCCTAGACTGAATAATTATTTTTCTCCATCACTGTTCAGTTCCCTGGCATATTTTCTCATACTTTTCCATTTCACTATACCAGATATGCTTAAGCACTTTTAGTCTCTTTTTGTCAGATAGATTTTCCATTTCTCCGATCATGTTGGCAGCTCTTTTCTGCACCTCTTCCAATTTAAGCTTATCATTCTTTAACATGAGTGAGCAGGATTCTGTGGCATATTAGAGATATCAGTGATCAGATTTCCCCCAGATCTTGTACAATAGCATCAGTATTACTTTCGCTCCAGAAAAATCTTGTCTGATACAGTTTAGGATTGCATTGTCCATATAACAATAACAACTCATACTTAAATCCTAGGACTGATCCTTTTCTACCTCAGTTATTTGCAACTGATGAGCTTCTGGCTTTTAGAATAAATGTTTTTATTAGACCTTAGGGAGATGTCCTTGCTGTGTCTTACAGTTTCATTTTGTTTAATAATATTCATGTCCTCAAGGTCATCAGGTCTTTTGCATATGGATATCCTAATGCTCCTCAGTATTGATTACTTCTCAAGAAATGAATTATCATAAAATTTCACCAGGATAGTTCTGATACTTTTGCGAAGGTCATTATGAAAATGTTTAACGAGATTGCTCCCAAGACTGGTCATTGAGAAACTCTCTTAATAGCTTCCCTCTAGCCTGAAACTTTTCAACACTAATCACTTCCATTTTTCCTTTAGTTAGTTTCTTATTGACCTAATATTCCTGGTATTATTCTTAATTTCCTCTGGATTGACTAATGATTTCCCATGTTGGTACTCTGTGAAAATGCTTTTCTGAACTTGAGCTATGTGAGGTCTATCACATTCCCAGTGTCTTAAAACAAACAAACAAACAAACAACAACAACAAAACACCACAAAACAAAAAACAACAACAAACAGAACCCAGAAGAAAGCTATTGAATTGATCTAGCGTGATTCAACTTTTAATCCTCCCTTGACCTGCCTGTCTTTAAATATATGTTTTCTGAAAGCTTCCTCTAAAAACACACATTCTTGATGCTTATTGGCCATCAGTTGCTCACATTGCTCTTCTCTCATACTTCACTACTCTAAGTTATTCTACTAACTAATATATATATATTGGATAAGATAGGGATCTTCCTACCTGAAATGTCATGTTCTTGTTCTTTCAGAATTTGAGCTGGAGGCTATACAGTCACTGTCAGCTGGATTTGTTTGAGCTTTTCTTCTGAGTTGTATAATTAACATAACTGAGATTACCTCATCTGTTATTCATCTTATCTTCATCCCTTCATTCAGTATTTTCAGCATAATCAAGCTGCATTAGTACCTCTGCACCATCCTCACTGTATATGATCCCTTTCTCATTTTTTGTGTTTGTATTTTATTAGTAGAGGTGAAAAATCTTTTATTGTTTGTTTCTGCTCAAGTACAGAGTTTTTATCTTTTTATTAACAGCTACTTTAACCATCTTGGGAACAAGGCTAGTGTATTTATTGTTACACCTTGTGCATATATGTACGTGTGTATATGAAGAACAAATATTTTTGAGACCTCTGGATTTTTTTTTTTCTTATTTCCATGCACAAAACCTTGAACTTTTTACTTACAATGTATGTAGATAGGGTTATGCAGATATTCAAAGGAGCAATGGGATTTTTTCATTCAAGTTTTAATCTAGCCTAACCTATGCAAATAAAGAATACATTTACAATTTCATATTATGGTATTTCTTAAAAGAGGTCATTGGCTTCTATTTTGTTGCTTAAGTCGAGTTAGTGCTCAAATTGAATGGGTTTAAGGAAGACTGAAAGGAGGAAATGGAAAATGCCAGTCAAATCGTAGTTGGGAGAATGTTCCCCAAAGAAAAGTTGAATGCATGAAATCAGTAAGGATGAACTGAAGCACTCCAGAATCACAGTTTTTAAGTTCAGCACAGATACTGCAAGAGAAGAGAGAGAGAGAAAAAAAAAAAAAAAAAAAAAAAAAAAAAGTGATGAGCAAAGCTATTGCTGGATAGGTATAGACAGTAGTGAGAGCTAGGCAGATTATGGGTTTTAGGTATTTCGTTGGGGTAGGAACAAGATGTCTGTTATGAGAAGATTGATGAATGAAATTTCCCATTTAAAAGAATGTGAGAAGGCAAGGTGAAAAAAATAAGAGGGAAAAGATTTTGAGCCTGAAGGAGAAAGATGAATGCACACTGGAGACAGATATAGGTTCAGTGATAAAGCATAATAGGAGACTAGTGTAAATTAAGACAATGTGCTAATAACATTGTAATAATTTTTTTTCAGCTGAGAGGAAAAAGTGGCAATGTATGATTCTAGCCATGTTTAAGTGAAAAAGGTTAAAAAGAGAAAAAAAAAAAAAAAAAGAGTGAAAGGTCAAAGCTTAATTTACATTTAGTTGCTTTGTATGTTTGTATGTTTACCCACCAAAACATTAGGGAAACTTCTACTAACTTTCATAACCTCCTTCGTCTGTGTAATGTTAGTGGGGTTATTTTTTGCCTTTTGGAAGGAGTATAGTATTTTTCAAGCTTATGAATAATTCAAGTACTCCACAAAGTGTTGCATTACTTGCCAAATGCTGGGTCACTAATGTAATTCAGCTTGCTGTTTAAAAAAAAAATAAAAAAGAAAGAAAGAAAAAAAAGTTTAATAGTTTAATTGCTGAAAGAATTCAGTACTAAGAAAAATTCCTACTGCTTTTGTGTGGATTTTGGTAATGGATGCTAGACATAATGATGGTAATGGATAATAGACATACAGTGTTAGAACTCTTCAGTATATTAATTTAGGAACAAAGCCCAGAAGTGTGTATCTCAGGAGATTGCAGGATTTCTTTTGAGGTTTCCTTTTTCTATTTTTTTTCCTGTTTTTTGTTGTTGTTTGTTTGTTTGTTTGTTGTTTGTTTGTTTTGCTTTGCTTTGTTTTAGTTTGTTTGTTTTTGAGCTATGGATGACTTCCAATTTTTTTTGCTTATATGTAAAACAACATTGTCTTGATTTGTTTGCAGCCAGGTGCCTAAAATAACAGTATTGATGACACCAATAATAATGTATCTATTCCTGAGTAGTAACACTGATTAATTACATCTGCATGGCCAAGAAAGGGAATCATGAAAGTATCATGGGACACTTGGGTTGCTGTGTATTTGTGCACATGAGTTTGTTGTGTGTATGCATGCATTTGTCAAAGTTCTGTTGAATAACATCAACAGTGAGAGGGAAGGATGTGGGTGTATGTTTTAGAACAGAGGTGGCCAAGCTTTCACAAAGGTCCAGTGGCTTTTCTGGTGTAGCTTAGAACAATCTTTAACTTGTTCAGAACTGCATGTAGTCCACAATTTCTCAGTGTGCCTTGTTAACTACTTTGAAGTACCAGCTCCTTCCTCCAAGCAAAAGTGAAGGAGCCATGATGGGCATATTGCTACTAGGCCATTACCTAGGTGAGGCATTTCTGTCTTATTGAGGGATATAAAATAATTTTGTATGTTTTAATGAAACTAAGAGTCTAATCTTAGAAATAGTGCCAAACATATTTTGAGAAATAAGTGAATGAAAACTTCAAAACAGAAAAATACTCCTGTGCTTGTTGGAGTGCCTGAGGAAGTTCCCTTTGAACTTCATGACTATTGGACTTCTGAAATACCTAGTCAAGAAATGTAGATCCATCATGTGAGGTGTTAACTGTATGTAATGAGAAGACAACACTGACACAGAAGTCCAGTTTAAGACAAGAGACAGTAGCTGGATATAACAGCTGAAGAAAGTAGAAGTCCTGGAAAGCTCATCTTAAAGAATGCATGACTTTTAGTTAGTTTTGATCATAGCCTGAGTTAAACAGCTCATTTCTGTGGACTTTGTACCTAATAGGCTTTAGCCAGGTTAGCAGTACTACTGACTGCTTTAACAAGTACTATACTTGTTGGCACTGTGATTTGAGGCTCTAAAATTTGAGTAAGCACTGCTTTGCTTTCTGAATTTTGGCCTCTGTATCTTTGGAAAGATTCAGAAAATGTGGCTCCATTCCTTGTAAATTTTATCTTCAGCAGCAGCTATTGCTTTTTCAAAATTTTGTTTGGAACAAAAAATATGTAATGAAGACTTAAATCACTTTCAAATATGGTGTCACAGCCTCTGTTATTAGTGAGCTTTTACTATCCTTTTTATTAGTAGGACGTATGCTCAGTAGGAGTGATTTGTTACTCTCCTGATTTTTGGTATTTAAAGAATTCTTATAAAGGTTATTTAAGATTTGTGGGGGGAAGAATCTCTGCAAAACATCTAAGTTCCCAAAGGAAAGATAACAACAGGTGATAAACTCTTTTGTGTTAATAGGAAGGCTTATAGCTATATGGGGCTATATGGCACTCTTACGCAAATCTACTCTCTCATTAATCATTGGAGATATTAGATTTAGATGAAAAGGATGAAGATGTTCAGCTCGCTAGATTTTCAGCTGTATCAGTCATTAAATCATTCCTAAGGAATTTTATAGATATTAAAGTGATTTAAAGGACTAGGGTAAAAATACCCTTATCTTAATGGCACATCAGTTTAATGAGTAATGTTGAGTATACTTGTAAAGAAACAGGATCTAATGAAATAAATTCTTTTTGCACAACTTTATCAATGTAATTGGAAGCAAACAAATAGCATTTATGGAAAAATCTGTTGTTAATAAACAATTACAGTAGCTTGTTTTATTACATTTTTTCATTGAAAGAAAACACAGGTTGGCATTCAGTTATCCTACTTGCAACAAAAATGTTAGTGATTTTTCTTACATGGTCTTTTTTTTTTTTTTTTTTTTTTGACCCACCCACCTATATTTTTCACCTTTACGTTAAGAGCTATTTTAGCAGAAATAATCATGTCATTTTTAAAATTATTTCCAGCAGATTGTTAGTGGAACAAAAGCTTACTTTAGTTTCAGTCGCAGCTCTGCTTTAAAGAAGTTTACTGGATTGCATGCTGCAAAATGCTTTTGTGGCAACATAATGCCCTCTTTTCCAGTATTGCTCATTGTGTATCCATGTACTCTTTCGCTTACAGGATGGTGGAAGATCCTACCCTGGGATGTTAAATTCTCATAATGTTAGTATCATTTTGTACACGTTTCAAAGAATACATAGACTGATGTAGAGATCGTGATGGATTTAAGTATATCCAGGACAGCAGGTGGATCTTAAGTGATTCTTACTTTCACGAGCTGAATGGCATATACTAGAATAGCCATTAACAGAAGGGATCAGTAATTTCAAAGTGATACACATAAAAATAATATCTACACAGACATGACTTTGTGACTTATTGCTAGGCTTTTTTGTTTGTTTTTATACTTCCTCAACAGTTATTGTGTTGAGATTCTCTCTTTATTTACTGGCATTTTGTGGGATCATACCAGTAATTCACCTGAAATGACTGTGTACAGTCTTAAAGGGTCATAATGCTAAGGTTCCGTTTGACTGCTAATGTAGGTCATAATTAATCAATAGTGATTATGGAAAACATAAATAATTTATAAGATGCTCGTAACTGACATGTAAATTCTCCACAAGAGAAAGCCTGAAATAGTAGCAGAACTTGGCCTTGCATCTCTTTGTTCTAGGCTCTTCCCATTTGATGTGCTAGAATGCATGCCTTAAAATAGACTCAGAGGTAAGTTGTTTGGATGTGTCATTTGAACTGAATGTAGTTTTGAATGTTCTTATAGTGTATAACAGAAATAATGCCAAAAACATTAAGTACATACAACAAAAACTGAAATACCTTTATTTTTATTGCTAGTCTTCCAAAATCCAAATCACAATCTACCCATAAATGTTATTTCTTGAAATACCATTCTGAGGAATTAAGAAAAAGCTGGGTATGTTTATTAAAGGATTTGTGTTTTCACAGAATCATAGAACTGTAGGGGTTGAAAGGGACCTCAAAAGATCATCGGGTCCAACCCCCCTGCAAGGTTCCTCAGAGTAGGCTGCCCAGATAGCTGTCCAGACGGGCCTTGAATATCTCCAGAGAAGGAGACTCCACAACCTCTCTAGGCAGCCTGTTCCAGTGCTCCATCACCCTCACCGTGAAGAAGTTCTTTCGCATGTCGGTGCAGAACTTCCTGTGCTCTATCTTGAGGCCATTGCCCCTTGTCCTATCCCCACAAACCACTGAGAAGAGGTTAGCTGCATCCTTCTGTCTCCCACTCCTCAGATATTTGTACACATTGATAAGATCCCCTCTCAGTCTTCTCTTCTCCAGGCTGAACAGACCCAGGTCTCTCAGCCTTTCCTCATAGGAAAGATGCTCCAGGCCCCGTATCATCTTTGTGGCTCTCCGCTGCACTCTTTCCAGGAGATCCCTGTCTCTTTTGTACTGGGGAGCCCAGAACTGGACACAGTACACCAGGTGAGGCCTGACCAGGGCAGAGTAGTGGGGGAGGATCACCTCCCTTGACATACTGGCCACACTCCTTTTAATGCACGCCAGGATCCCATTAGCCCTCTTGGCCACAAGGGCACACTGCTGGCTCATGGTCAGCCTGTTGTCCACCAGGACCCCCAGGTCCTTCTCCTCAGAGCTTCTCTCCAGCTGGTCGTCCCCCAGCCTGTACTGATACTTCCAGTTGTTCCTTCCCAAGTGCAGGACTCTACACTTGCTCTTATTAAACCGCATCTGGTTTCTTCCTGCCCACCTCTCCAGCTGGTCCAGGTCTCACTGAATGGCAGCACAGCCTTCTGGCATGTCAGCCACTCCTCCCAGCTTTGTGTCATTGGCGTACTTGCTGAGGGCAGACACTATTCCCTCATCAAGGTTGTCGATGAAGATGTTGAACAAGACCGGACCCAGCACCGACCCCTGGGGAACACTGCTAGTCACAGGCCTCCAGCCAGACTGCTCTACCGATCTCCACCCTCTGAGCTCAGCCAGTCAGCCAGTTCTCAACCCACCTCACTGTCCACTAATCTGCCCCACACTTTCTCAGCTTTGCTAGCAGGATGTCATGGGAGACAGTATCAAAAGCCTTGTTTTGTTTCCTTTCTATGTATAAAATCCAATCTTTTTTCCAGGCTTTTTCCAGCTGTCCTTTATGTTGTGTCTTTACACCTAGTAATGTATAGCCTTCTTACTGAATTGTCTTTGCTTGATAGGAATTCTAGTAGATTTTCTGGTAGAAATAGGAGTTATACTCACATATGGGAATTTCTGAAAGTAACCAGGTACTATGTACTGACTCCAATATGTTATTAGCATGTTTAAACTCTTTGTTTTATTGCTATAGTGTTTTTCTATTTGCATATTTGTACAGTTCCCAATACACTGAAACTCCAATGTTTATTGAACTTCTGGATTCAGCTTAAAAAGGAATGAGTTTTAATTTTCTGGGGAAAATGTGAGAGTACAAGCTGGGATCCTATAAAAACACATAAGATGAAGTAACAAGTTCCCTTCTTACTCTCCACCTTACCCACAAATCAACCCACCAGCAATTAGAGGAATGGTTAAAGAAAGAATTAATTTAGTTCCTTAATTCCGTAAAGGAACTTGTAAGACCAGGCGGTTAGCAGGCTTATTAGTGTCATTTTTTTTGTCAGCAATGAATGACATAAATCTACAGTCCTGTGACTACTTAAAAAATCAATCTTCCTTATGATTTAGTTGCAGTTCTTAACCAAGGGTGACCCAGAAACTGAACTCGTGACAATGAGGAAAAAAGTATATCGTAAGCATTGCATAGTAGTATTTCTTGCAGATAGAGTTAAAGCTACACATATACCAGAAGGAATAATCTTGCAGTCACAGAACCTGGAAATTTAGCCACTTCTGTGACCTAAGATATTTTTGCTGAAAGTTAGAGCTACTAGATTTCTCATACCCTGGTTTTAAGGTTTGCTATATCGCTATGAATGTTACGTCTGGTTGGTGAGCCTACCAGGGGAGGTTCCCCGCTAGACCTTCTGTTCACTAACAGTGAAGGACTGGTGGGAGATGTGGTGGTCGGGGGCTGTCTTGGGCAGAGTGACCACAAAATGGTAGAGTTCTTGATACTTGGCGAAGTCAGGAAGGGGACCAGTAAAACCTCTGTATTGGACTTCCAGAGGGTTGACTTTGAGCTGTTCAGGATACTGGTTGGCAGAGTCCCTTGGGAGACGGTTCTGAAGGACAGAGGAGCCCAGGAAGGCTGGGTGCTCTCCAAGAAATAAATCCTAATGGCTGCCCATGGCTTGGACTGGCCCACGCTTCATTGGGTTAAGAACTGGCTGGATGGCCGGGCCCAAAGAGTCTTAGTGAATGGAGTCAAATCCAGTTGGAGGCCGGTCACTAGTGGAGTCCCCCAGGGCTCGGTACTGGGGCCAGTCCTCTTTAACATCTGGATGAGGGGATCGAGTGCACCCTCAGTAAGTTTGCAGACGACACCAAGTTAGGTTCGTGTGTTGATCTGCTCGAGGGTAGGAAGGCTCTGCAAGATGATCTGGATAGGCTGGACTGATGGGCCGAGGCCAACGGTATGAAGTTCAACAAGGCCAAGTGCCGGGTCCTGCACCTGGGGCACAACAATCCCAAACAGAGCTACAGGCTGGGAGATGTGTGGAGAGAAAGCTGCCTGTCAGAGAAGGACCTGGGTGTTTTGGTTGACAGTTGGCTGAATATGAGCCAGCAGTGTGCTCAGGCGGCCAAGAAGGCTAACAGCATCCTGGCTTGCATAAGAAACAGCATGGCCAGCAGGTCCAGGGAAGTGATTGTCCCCTTGTACTCGGCTCTGGTGAGGCCGCACCTCGAGTACTGTGTTCAGTTTTGGGCCCCTCACTATAAGAAGGATATGGAGGTGCTTGAGTGAGTCCAGAGAAGGGCTACGAAGCTGGTGAAGGGTCTGGAGAACAAGTCTTACAAGGAGCGGCTGAGGGAGCTGGGACTGTTTAGCCTGGAGAAGAGGAGGCTCAGGGGCGACCTTATCGCACTCTACAGACAGGTACCTTAAAGGAGGCTGTAGCGAGGCGGCAGTTGGTCTATTCTCCCACGTGCCTGGTGACAGGACGAGGGGGAATGGGCTAAAGTTGCTCCAGGGAAGGTTTAGGTTGGATATTAGGAAAAACTTATTTACTGAACAGGTAGTTAGGCACTGGAATAGGCTGCCCAGGGAAGTGGTTGAGTCACCATCCCTGGAGGTCTTTAAAAGATGTTTATATGTAGAGCTTAGGGGTATGGTTTAGGGGATTACTTGTTAGTGTTAGGTCAGAGGTTGGACTCGGTGATCTTGTAGGTCTCTTCCAACCTAGACTTTTCTGTGATTCTGTGATTGTGTCTTGATTGTCACCCTTTGGGAATAGAGACCTCTGATTAACATCATTAAGGTTATTGGTAAGAAATATTTGGAGGGGAGCAAAACTGAAGGGAAATGCAAAGTAGGTTTTCTAACTCCCATGAAGTTCATGGAAATAAAGCACTTACTCATTTAGACACTTCAGTAAACTCCAATAGGTGTTTATGTACATCTTCAGATATCTAAATACTTCATTCCCTTGTCCAAACAAAGGACTGCATGCACCGACAGTATTTACAATGGTGGAAGTCAGGTCTGATTTGACTGAAATCAATGGTCTGTGTTCATTTATTCCTCAGTCTGAAGATATTCTAGCTGTAATCTGTTTGGTTGCCAGCTGACCAAAGAAAAAACCTCAACTGAAAAATTACAATTCAAAGGACTAATAAATGTATTTTGAAGATAGGGAGACAAAAAGGAAAATTACTTCCATATGACACAAAGCTATTAGAGGTTTGATAAATCTGGCTTAGTTTCATCTTTAACAATGGCTGATATTAAAACCTTGGCCAAAAAAAAAAAAAAATAGATAATTGGAATCTCACAATACACAGCTCTTCAGTTTGGCATCAATCTTGTAATACAATAAAACTTATCATTTGTAAGCTTGTCTAGTTTTTAGCAAAAGACTGAGAACAATTTGATCTGTCTTGGTACATAAGACAATACAGTGCAGGTGGTTTAAAAACAAAACAGTTAATGAAACAAAATTTTACTTAAACTACCTGATGATTCATCATCCAGTCTTTGCACACTGTCAGTTGTGCCTTTCTGAGCCATTAGTTATAGAATATTTAAATAGCCTGGACAGCATTTTCAACTGTTGAGAATGCTATTGTGTTGTGAATTATTTCTCCAATTTGTTTCAGTTCAATATAGACTGACAACAGTGTAGTGAGTCAACCTTCTGTTTCCCTGAATGCAATGCAATATAATATTTATACTGGAAATTAATTTTTGCCTCCAGTAATATTTTGACCATGTTACAATATTCCTGAACTAACCTTTGAAGTGGTATGAAAATCAGATTTATTTATTTCATCATCTTTCTACTTTCTTTTATACATGTGTAATCACAACCTTGAGAAGTTGTGTTTATATCACTGAAGGCTACTATTCGTCTCTTATCTACACCACTCCCATTCAAGCATGTAATTGCTTGGAAGCACCAACAGAGGATATAACAGAACAGTTCCTTAATGGGCTGGGGTCTAGCTGGAGATTTTAGAGAAAGTGAAGAAATGTGTAGAGTAAAAAGGAGCCTATATAAGTTAAATACACAGATAATGAGATAATCCCTGCCTATGGCAGGGGGCTTGGAGTTAGATAACCCTTATGGTTCCTTCCAACCCAAGCCATTCTATGATTCTATGATCAAGAACTGGGCAAATTTTGGCAGGCTGCAAAATAAGAGGATGCAGTTGGATGAAGCAGAAAAAAAAAAAAAAAAAAAAAAAAAAAAGGTCGGGGGGAGTGACGGGAGGTGATACAGTTGCATATATGAGGTGTTTATTGTGTTTGTAACATAAACCTGGAGCTGAGAGAGTTAAGTATTTTTTCTTGTTGTATTGGCATTTGAAGAGTGGCATATCAAGGAGTCGGAAATGAGACTGATGGCAGCAGAGGTGCCATCTGGTTTGAGGACTGTGACCTCGATAGCTACATCTAGACTGCATGACAAGTGCTTTCTGGGATCCTGGCTGCCTGTTCATCAGTGTGCCTGGAAACCAGGGTGGAAATGATGTGAGAGAAAGTGGTGAGAGAACAGTGTTTGCACTCAGATCCCATCTGGATCCCTGGGCAGGTTGCCCAGGACCATGTCCAGGTGGGCTTTGAAGATCTCCAAGGAGGGAGACTCTACAACCTGTCTGGGCAGCCTGTGCCAGTGCTCAGTCACCTGCACAGTAAAGAAGAGCTTCCTGATATTCAGGCGGAACCTCCTGTGTTTCAGTTAGTGTCCATTGCCTCTTATCCTGCCACTGGGCACCACTGAAATGAGCCTGGCACCACCCTCCTTATACCTTCCCTTCAGGTGTTTGTGTACATCGACAAGGTGCTCCTTGACCCTCCTCTTTGGAGGGCTGCCAAACAGTCCCAGCTCTTTCAGCCTCTCCTCATAGGACACCCACTCCCCTAGCACTCCCACTCCAAACAGCTTTTTGTTGTAACTTACCATAAATTGACTGCTTTATTTGTGCACCTATCTCATCACTTGATTGTAGAGTTTTAGTGTATTTTCTGACAATGAAGCTTCCCGGATAGTGGATGAAAAAGAAGTGATGATGAACTTTTTGTTCATTCTAAATGTGAACAGCAATTTTCAAGGGAGCTAATTAAAATCTTTATCTGATCCCTAGCTGTGAGAGAGCTCTGCCTGGATGCACATGATAAGTTCATGCCTTTTGAGATTTGTAATTTGATTGTATATTTTTATGGTTTCATGGCTACAGCATATTTTATGTTCATAAGTCTTTGCCAGAGGAAATAGCAACTTTCACTTTAAATGTTGCAGTTAGGGAACACTTTGCAAGTGGATTTTTTTTTTTTCTTTGTGTATGTGAGAAGAATGGCAAATCAACTCATGAAAGTGGTTTGTAGGAAAAAAAAAAAAAAAAAAAAGAGATTATTTCCAATCTAATTGGATAATAAACTATTGTTTTGAAGATAATACAACCTGAGATAACATACAGGATCTTGGTAAACTGTAAACTCCTATTGTGAAAGCTTTGTGAAAATGGCTTGACATCTCAAAAAAGACATGCAGAATTTTATGGGTTCAGCATGGAACACTGCACATCAGCTGGATGTTGGCAAAGAACATTAAACTCTTAATTTGATATTATAATTTGTCAGCTGGTCACATCAGTTGACTTTAATAATTGCCAGTTGAGCGTATACACAGATATGGAAGACAGAACCTCAAAAACATACCCTTTCTTTGGCAGTTTGTTAGTTTTAGCTGTTTGGGTTGTTTTCACTTACAGCATGAAAAGTTTAGTTTCCATCTATAGTGAGGTCTATACCATCAGATTGATCTTGTATTTGATGTCTTTCATAAATTGAAGGTCACACTCATAGTTTAAGCTTGAAATTGTTCCTTAGTAGCAAGTAAATGAGTTGATCAGTATGGAATTAGGTTGGTAAGAGAGGTCAGAATGAAAGTTTGAGGATAGGACTTGGCACAATATAAGGAAATGATATAAAATTGATGTGTTCGCACTGCAGTGAATTATTGATTCATACTTTTTATTGCATGCTTCAGCATTAATGTGGAGGAAACAAATATATAGGATATCAGAACGTCTTAAACAGTCTGTTTTGGCTATAGTAAAAAAGTTCATGGTTACTTATCTGAGATGTAGTTAAAGTGAAAGAATATTACTGAATAAACTCTTTACATAAGTGGGAGAGTAATAATTATATAGGATTTTTCACACAGTCCAATCAGATAGGGCCATATTTATAATACTTTCTGACTCTCCTCAGTTAAATAACAAGATCAAGACTGATACTTTTGTCAGTTCATACTAAAAATTTTTTTGCATATATTTATTTCTTACTGCTTTTGGTAAAGAAGTAGAGAGAGAACAAAATTTCCTTCCTTAACTGTGTATAACCTTAACAGATATACAAGAATTTAAGATCAAATTCTCTTGGTGAAAATATCCCTAAATGGAAAGTCAGAAATTTCCTACTGAGACCAGAGAGATTAGAAAACACATATGATCTTGAATGGTGTCATTTGTGGATGGGCACATTTTCTTGAAGGGTGACGACTCAAAGGTGTTGGCCATGTATCTTTGAGGTCAGGTTTTTATATATGCATAACTATATGCTACAGTGTGGATACCTATAACAAAGCAGAAAACAAATTTGTCTCCGTTGCAGTTACCAAATCAGATGGTAACAAGTCTTTGTCTACACATGACTGTACCGCAGTCATTTCATGCACTGCATTTCCTTTCCAGGTGAGATGGATTCTGTGATTATACCTGTCTGCCTCATAAGAACATATGCTGTTAGGATGTAAAATCTTCTTGCAGATTTTAATCCCAAGGTACTTACAGACTAACTGTTTGGAATGTCCAGATACACGTCACTTGTGATATAGTGAAACCCTCATATGGGCTTTTTGAATTATGATTTTTTCTAGATGACAAAGAACTTGCACTCTAGGTACAGTTGTACTACGGCTAAAGGAATGATTATCATGAGCATACCAAGTTTAAGACATACAATTTTGTTCAGTAGAAATGAACTTACATGCAATACTGAGGATGACCGCTTGGTGCATATGCATCATACAGTGGCTTTGCCTAATTCCTTGAATGTGATGGCATCTGTTTCCTTGCCCTTGCTTAGGCAAAAATATAGGGCAAATTCAGAGCATCTTTTTTTAGAATGGAAGAATGGTCCCATCAGTTCAGACCAGGGATTCTTGTAGTCTGTGACCTATAGAGTGCAGCATCCTGTCTCCAACAAGAAAATATTACACATTTCTTGAAAGTTCTCCCAGCCTCTGACTGCTTTCAGCTCAAGGGATTCCTGGTGCAGTTTGTCTAAATATCAGTTAATTGCTCTTCTTAGTGTTTCACCTTGAAACTTTTTAATTTCTTGTATCCCTAGCATGTTTCTGAGAGTTTCATAGATCTGCCGCCATTGAACAAAGAACCACCTTCTTTTGTTTGTTTTGAACTTTGCTCCTACCAGCTTCCTTTATGGTTTCTGGTTTTTCTATATATACAACGTTATACTGAACTCTAAAATGGTATAAAAGTACAGTTTGAACACGCTGTTTGGTACAAATTAGTGCAGAACATCACGAAAACAGCTTTACAGTTGAATTTATTTTAAAACATTTCTGCTGTAGGAGAATATCATTTTTACAGCAATAACAAGGTAGAAATTATCACTTGATACTTTAACTCGCAAAATTCTATTGGGTCTGTATTGACATTGTACAATATTCCATACACAATTGGTGGAAATACTTAGGCCATTTGCAGACCCCATTTGATCACAAAAACAAGGTACTGAGATCATAAACCCCATGTTTTTATTGGTACTGTGATAGATTTAACTCATGTTTAACACAAGTTATGTTTGAAAGCTGCAAGGAAGGTGACATAAGCTGGATTTTGCTGATAGCTTGAACAGTGGCCAAGGTTTATAATGCAAGGTCAGAGGGGACGTGATACTAGTAATATGGGCTGGAATTATATATGTGTGTTGTAGTTCTCATTGAAGGTCATTTATCATGTAATGAATACTTCATAACATTTCTTGAGTTGAAGCTTAAAAATTGTGCTGCAGTGTAATTAAGAATCATTTAGAGTAGAATAAAGATATCCAAATCTCTACATATGCCACCTGATGAATTTAGGTCAAGGCTGATTGTAAGACTGTACTGGCTACAGAGGCCAGGTTTTTAGATACTCCTGTGCTTGTTGCAGAGAAGAGAGAACTTTAACATGCTTCAGACTGAAAGAAATGTGTGTTTATTTGTTTGCTTGTTTTAGTACAGGAGGTAGTAATGCAGTCAGAAGTCAATGGAAAAATAATAAAGAAGATCATTACTGTCTTCCAGAACTAATTTTTTTTTTTTTTTTTTTTTTTTTTTTTTCTGAATAGTGATACACCATGAAATTATTCAGTATCTTTCTATGATTATAAAAGTTATGAACTTCAAAAAAGGGAAACTGGTGCAAACAGTGCAGAGATATATTTTAAAAATTAGCTGAAGGGATTAAAGAATATCAATCTTAGACCACTGCCATTTGTGTTGGTAGTAAAAATATTCTACACCACCAAATTGCACTACAAGCACTAGCTAATAGGAGTATGTAATAGTCATAGATGTGATAGGTGGGCTACAGCTGTATTATTACCACCAACAGTGGAACAGACTATTATACTTACCAACAGGTGCAGATAAAATAAATTGTGTTCTTCTGACCATTGGTTAAAATTACTTTGTTGACAAGATGTCTTTATATTGCCGATCACAGGTAGTGTCAAACATTAAATAAAAATTTTAGTGAGAAAAAAAAAAATCTGAGCTGTCAGAAAACAAACATCCAAAACCATTATATTCTAATCATTTGTGATGGAGAAGGCAGAAAGAAGACATTGCAAAATTGCTCAAACAGACACTTTCACTTTCTGAATCAGCTTGTTATTTATAACATAGCTGCCAGCATTTTCAGAAGTTTGCAGATGTAAACAGCCAGTGCCATTATGGGTTGCATGCAGAGCAGAATTATACCCTTCAGCCAAAGAGTACCTCTTGAGGAGAAGCTACCTGGTGACCCTCATTTTAACTCAAATTGTAGAAATGAACAGTTAATCTTTTCTGTGTTTATTTTGTTGTTGTTTTGTGGTGTAGGTTGTTTCTTTCCCATCATCTTTTGATTCCTGCCCCCCCTCCCCCCCATTTTTTTTTCCCCAAATGTTTTTACTACTGAGGAGGTCTCTGAGAACCATACTCTTGGTGAAGAAAGACTGGAAGACTGTTTTATTTAAAATATATTACTAACTTAGGTATCTTCTCATACCTTTAAAAAAGCAAGATACAAAATACAAAATGATTTATTTTTTTTTCCCATTCATTTTGTTTGCATTTGGCATCACTGTGGAAGACACATAAAGATTTTCTGTAGTGTTATTAGTATTCTGGCAAGCTTTCATTTTTGATACATAGACTATCAAAGTGCTGACAGATGCAGTATTATACAGAAATGCAAAGATATTTGTGTTTCTGTGTGTACCCTGAAAAAAAAAAAAAAAAAAAAAAAAAAAAAAATTTTTGCTACTCTGTTCCAAAATGCTCAAGCCATCTGCTTGGTTTTCCTGCTGCATTTTGTCTCATTAGTCATGTTCACATGTATTTCAGTCTGCTTAATTTCATTACGCAAAGTATTATGCACTGTTCATCCCATAAGTGAGAGGTTCATTCTGCTACCCAAGGGACTTGTAAAAAGAAGTTTTAAACCTCTAAGAAAACCTGAAAATTCTTGTTGAAACATGGATCACGTTTCACTGTTACCTCTATTAACATACTAAAACTTACTTTATTGATTAAGTTATCCATCTTTCTCTGACTCCCAAAGGCTAACTGCTGTCTCCTTTGAAATATTTGCTTCTCACTAGGATTTTTAATGCAGTTAAGATCTCTACACAAAACTGTCATGTTTGAAGGTTTCCTTTTAGGTGGGGTTAGTATTACAGCCTCACAGTAAGGTTGCCAGTTTTGAAGAGTATGTGGCTGTGGCCATCCCCATGATCATCCACCTAGAATTAGCAAAATTAAAAGCCCTTAAAATGGTTTGGGATTCACAGAGGCAAGAGAGATCTGTTAACGCTGAAGATGCAAAACCTCCAGTATTCAGTATTGGGTGTGCTCAAGTTTCTCTCAGCACCTTAGGCTGATAAATACACCTCATTGCCACAGAGTGGCTGAACATAGTCGCATTGCAGGACTAATGGCATTGATAAACAGTATCCTTCGATGGCTTTTGGTAACTCCTCTGTGCAATGGGAAGGAGCTAGCCCCTGCAGTGGGAGCTGGGCTTGCATGTACCTGCTGGGACCCAGCTGGGACCACAGTATGTAGAAGAGTAACAGTAATGGACAAAAACTGTCAGCACTGGGCTGGGAGGGGTGTGTGTCGAGGGCTTAAGGGGCAGAAGCCCTAGACTATTGATGATTTGTCAACCTGGAGAATGGGAAGAAACATAAAAATTGGGCATGGAGTGGGAAACTGGGATTAACCAGGCAAAAAGAGAATTGGCAGGGATCTCTAGGGAAAACATTTTTAATAAGGAATTGAATACTCGGACAGCAGGCTAAGAGCTGCCAACATAGTTCCATTAGCAACAGCCAGTAATCGTAGCTGGAGAGAGCTGGGACTGGTTGAGAAATGAGCCAGGAACGCAGCAAAAGAGCCTACACTGAGAGCTGTGCTCCAGTATATAGGAACATGCAGTGTATGCTGAGTGCACTGAAGAAATAAGAAAAAAAAATCAGAATCCATTATTAGATGTTAGAAAAGAGTGGTGTTTTTTTGTTTGTTTGTTTGTTTGTTTGTTTTATCTTCCAAAAATTTCACAATGAAAATCAATTTTATCTTAAGAATCTACTCTGAATTCTATACAAATTAGAGAGCACTCATGGAGCAGGATGGGGGGACCCTTTAAATTCCTTAATCAGGCAACATAGCTACTGAATAAGCTTAGATCTGCCCTAAAATATGGTACTGAGAGATTGTCATAAAAGCCTCAGAAAGAGGCTGAATTAAACTTTGAGTGCTTGACATTGCAATAGTGTTCTTTTATTAATCTTGTGGTTTTAGTTTAATTTTACTTTGTTGTTTTGATAAATAAGTATATTCTATCCAGACAGCCACAAGGTACAAAATAATTGTCGACTCTGAGAGCCGGAACATTTTTTAACAAGCTTTACCTGATATTTCATTAAAGCCATAGATCTTGGATTAGATCTTGGAGTCATTTGGAGGATATCACCTCTTTTTTTTTTTTTTTTTTTTTTTTTAAATTCTTGTTGCCCCATGACTTTGGTGATGGTGACTCAATGCTCTTTGTTAATATGGGCTTTACTCCCTAAAAAAATTGGAAGGGTAATTATACATTTATAGAAATTTCCATTGTTTTTACTGCTGTGGTTAATAATACATAGTACATATGTATTAGTACATAAGTCATGTACATAGTCTTAGTACATAAGTCATGAAAAAATGTGTTTCAAAACTATTCAAAATACTTTCAATGAACTTTTGAATTATGCAATTAAGCATTTGCAATAAAAATTGCAATATGCAATAAAAACTGCAATGTGCAATAAAGTATCTTTATTTCTAAGTATTCTTACTGTCTTAACTATTGCCAAGACCTGCAAAATGAAATAATGATTGTATTTCACACTAAGGAAAATACTCAACAGCAGTACGTGTAAGAGATGGGCACTGAGAACAGCTTTTATGGTATATGATGAAGGTATTGATCAAGGATTCGAGACATTTATGGCTGAAAAGATTCCTTAAGCTAGATTCCTTGTCTGACATTCAGCATATTGGTTAATTTTGTGTACCTCAGCTTCCATCTGTAGGATAAATATGTTCATACAGCTTTTCTCCTATCCTTTGCATGTGTATAGGGGATTTGATTTACAAAAATCTTAAAGATCTCTAACATCTTGTTCAAACAACTTCTAGTACAGTAAGTATTCAGACTTCACTGGAGCGTGTAGTCAGAGCTGTGGGGAAAAGGCTAGGTAATTCTTTTAATTAACCATAATCGGAGACTCTATAGAATAAGAAGAATATGGGGCATAAGCTGAATTGTTTTACAAAATTATTTGAGTCTAAAGACTGAATTTTCTTCTGCAATTTTGCCCTTTAATGCAAACTGTTTTGAATTGTGTATGGAAGGAAAAAAAAATACAGAAGTACAAATCCAGGTCTCTTTAGTATCAAATGAGTTCACTGAGCATGCTTAAGGAACCTTGTGGGTCACTATAACTGACTATACTTATCTCACTGATTAAAACTACAGATAGATATCTATGATATGAGAGCACATTAAGAAAGCAGACCAAATGAGCCCATGCTGAAGGAAACCTGTTCATGTCTTTTTTTTTTTTTTTTTTTCTTCTGCGTATCTTAACAGTCTGGTTAACTCTCATGATAATCAACTTCTGACAATCAGCAGCTGAAAGGCATTGAAGAAACTAAGTATAATTAAAAGACTTTTTAAGCAGCAGTTGTTTGTACGCAAAGATGGAAAATACAGCTGCAGAGGTACAGGCAAGTGTTTATATGGAATGTCTTTCTCTTAAAGGCAGAAAAGAAAAGGGATTTTTTCCAAGCTGTGAAGAAATTAGAAACTACTGATAGAGCCTTCATTCAAGATTTTCCTGTGAAAAGAAAAATGTATTGACGCTGATGATATAAGGTATTTTCAACAAACATGGATTCTTTTACCTTCTGTACCTGTTTAAATGCTGTAAGGCATAGCACTTTCCTAGAAATAAAATGGAGGTTGTAAATTATTTTAAGTAATGGCTTTTTCAGAGGTAAAGTCTATTACATCAGTGAATGTGTAGTTCTGTGGAAATACATGGTATTTGAAATTCCCGTGAAAGGGAATATATGCGTTTGTTGACTGTTCATATAGCACTTCTATTTTTTGTCTGCTCTCACCATCAACTTGCATTTTATCAAATCCCAAGCTGTCATAGTTCATTATCCATAGATGATCTTGAGCAGCCTTGCGTCATAAAAAATATGCTGTGACATCTGCCATTGTGCACCAACATACAGATAATTTCTGAGTAAGGTTTGTCTCTGATTTATCCATTCATTAGTGTGCATTCTTATATATTAGCACGTGAATTTCTTAAGCAACAGGAGCTGTATATACATTACTGTGGTTTTTTCATGTTGTAGATATTTCAGCTATGCATCTTTAGCTAATGAGTTCCATTTGAGTTAATGTTTGTACAACTCAGTCTCCGCTAGTAGTCACATAGATGTTGTAGTCCAAGTTATTACATAAGCTCTTGTACCAGTGATGTAGACAGGACACTGAAATTGTAATAATAGTAATTGTAATAATAGAGAGCAATAATGCCCAGAAACACACACACACACACACACATATATATATATATATGTATGTATATATACTAATTAAGTCTTTATTTCCTGTGAGGTAATTTCATTGACAGGAGGCTGTTATTCTTTTTTGAAAGACAATAAGTGAAAATGCACAGAGGTCATAGATATTAGTCAGCAAAAGTCCTCTCCATCTCCATTTAACTATTGTAATGGGAAATGGAACATTTTATTTTATTTTATTAGGGATGCTCCAAGGTGATTAAGTGCTATTGTTTTGGTAATACAGTGTTTGGAAATTAATGTATTATTATTGCCACTTCTATTGCTTCATCTAAAAATGCTTCAACAATCAACACTGAATATTTATTACTGTGCTATTTAGCTTTATTTCAGTACTTCTTGAACTCATAACTATTTGAAATTAACCAAAGCTGTTGTTAGGAAATTGCGTGGATACTTTTCTGAATATGTTATGCCTAAGCAGCATTGCTTGCTATAGCCTAGATAGCCTGTCTTCACCCAATTGCTTTGATGTTTCCTCCAGGGATGAGGAGAGTAAGAGAAACAATCTTGTTCTGTTAAGATTCCTTATGATTGCCAGGCTTGATGCAATTTCAGTGAAACATTGCACTAAAGCCATCCTCTTAATAGATGAAAACAGTTGCTGTATAGTCTGAAGATATTTACAGGGCTTCTATTTGCATGTCACAGTTTCCATACCAATTAATTGCTTATACTAACAAGTGTTTCAATATTTCACTTGGGTTAGAGGTTTTTGTACTTTTTCTGTTTGTTTGTGCAGATGTTTCACAGAGAGCATATGGAAGTGGAGATCATTCACAGGTCAAATGAAAAGCAACAACATATAAAGACAATGAAATGTCAGGGCACCTTTCAGTGAAAGTTCACAAAACAAGTGAAAAGCCATAAGAAAATGCAAAGCAATATGTCCTCAAAGTAAATTGTCCCCAAGGAAAATAACTCACTTGGAAAGAATACTACTATTCTTTTGAGTTGTAAAACAGATTGTTGTGAAACTAACTCTTGATGTAGGACTTTAGTGGTGGCTGTCACTTTGCCCAAAGCCTACCTTTTTATTTTTGGTAATAAAACACAGTACAGCTGTGCTGAATGTGGAAAAAGAGGAGGGAGAAAGAAGATTGAAAAAAGATTTTATTTTCTAGTTCCCCAGCATCTGTTCCTGTTCCACCAAAACTTGCAAATGAATTTTGATTGGGGTAGTAGTGTGTTCATCACAGTGATAAAATTAATTTTCATCTCAGTTCACTATCCTGCCTGTCTCAGTTACAGACAGTTTCTTCTGAGAATATGAAATACTGTCTATGAATGTGTCTGGGAGTAAGTCACCAATGTTTAAATCTGTTATTATAGATAACTCAAATTAATTTAAATCTAGGCAATTATTTGGGGATCTGAATTTCCATTTGAACAATAGTTTCAAGGACTTGCATGCACATTGGACCGTCTTGTGCCCTGAGGTGGAATGCTACTAAAGAGATTGTCCACATAGACCCATTAGAGCCATAGAGTTCTTAGGAATGTAAAACAGAATAAAGTTGACTATAAGGTAAATACGAAATGAAGTAGCAAATCAAAGCAAAAATTCACTAAGAATGACCCCCAAAAACTTTTCAAAAAAATCTACAGCAAGCACTTTAAAAAATGCAATAAAACCTGAGGATCCGTTACACAAAACTGAACTAGAAATGCTTTTTAATCTGTCATTCAATCTGTAGAATTTCTTTGGTAACGTCTTATACATTCAACAACAACAATTATACATTCAACAATAACAATTCAGCAACATTGAGAAAACTACAAAGTGGGCTAAAGGTGATACTTCAATAAGCAGAGTCATGGGGAAACACCTTCTAAGGCTTTTGAGTATTAGAAAGTGTTTACTGAAACAAGAAATAATTGCAGATAGTTAGGCATTACAAGGGATCTTCCTATTTAAGAAATCCATTAAAATATTAACAATATTCCTTCAAGTGTTTTAGACGTAGTTTCTCTTCTTTCCATTTATACATATTTCTGGTCAGTTGATTTTGGTGTTATTTTGTTGCTTTTTTTTTTTTTTTTTTTTTTTTTTTTTTAACTATATTAACAAGGATGAAAGCTGTTCTCCCATTACAGGAGCTATTACTTTCACTGTAGTTTGTTTGGCCATTCAAGAAATGTAGTTTGGGTCACCACTAAGGGAATCCCCACAGAGCACAGGGGAAGGCTGTAAATGATGGAGGCCCCAAACCAACTACTTTCAGTACTCTGACCCCACTTAGTGCAAAAAAACATTCCGGTTTATAGCAAAGCTCTCACAAGTTTTTCTTGTTTTCTTGCCTTAGCAGTATTTTGCTTCTAGACCATTCAGGAAAACAAGAACAAATCCTGGAATACCCATTTCACTCTCCTGTTAGTAAAACACTAACTATGATGGAGCATGCAGGACTACAAATAAAATTCACTTCAATCAGTGAATTTGACCAGAGGAGAGATCTGATAATTAATTTAGGATTTATACATGGTATACCTCACTAAAAAGAATGTATCTTATAAACTAATATTAAACTCTTCAAAAGGCAGAGGATGTTCCCTGTGTATTCTCTAAGTTGGTTGAGGAAAAAAAAAGTTCCCAATTTATGTCTTTATATATATGTATAATTGTATTACATTTCTAGTTTTCCTGGACAACAAAGTACTATCTACTAGAAAGATGTTCACATATTATCATGGGAGTGTTCAAGAATCAAGCACTAAAACATTGTTCCAGTGAACACCAAAATTACAGGTGCACAAAGTTGCCACAGTTTTCAGACCTGTCTCAAGAGAAAAAGCTGTCATACAATAAATATTAGAACTTTTTTTTTTTTTTTTCCTTTATTTTAACCTTTTTTTTTTTTTTTTCTTTTTTTTTTTTCTTTTTCTGACATAATTTCTTTTCTGGGAGCCAACTTTCCACTGATAAATTAAAATCCCTAGGCTGTAGATGGATACATCTTGCCTTCTGTAATCACTTCTATCTTAAAGGTAAACCTTTAAGCAACAATGAAAATTGATTTTTATATAGGTCTGTGGTGCATTAATCTATTGAAAATACAGAGAACAGTAAAGAAAAATTTACTTCAGTTCATCTATTGAAATTTGTTTAACTGTGTATAACCTCCTTAGCTGAAAGTAGCTTAATACCTTATACTGGCAACATAGGTTGCAATGAGTTTTCTGGGTTTAGGCAATTGAGGATAAATCAGACATACCAAACGATTTTTTGTGGGAAAACTAAGATTTCATAAAGTAATATAAAATGCAGGTCTTACTATTCTCTTCCCTATAAGGAAGAGAATGAAATTGCTGGTGTAAAAAAGGTTTCTTTCTTCCCACCGTGCTGCATTTATTGTGTTACGGTCTAAAACAGCAGCAATTATACATAGCAGTTAAATAAAATGAGAACAATCAAACAGTCAGCTCACTGAGCCAGAGGTGGTACTTGGAGTCCCTGCTGTTTCTCCCAGTCAACCTCAGCACCAGTGATGGTCAAAAAATAGACTTCATTTTCATGCCCTTTTTTTTTTTTTTTTTGGTCAGGGGCAGGGAGGGGAGTTGGCAGGGGGGAACACGACTTTTCCTTACTTTTTGGCAGGCAGAAAAGAAACTAAAAACACGTGGGGGGAGGGAAAAAATATGGGGAAATAATATATATACAAGTGTACTTTATAGTGTACTTTATACCTGGGAAGAATATTACCATTCTTAACTGTCTGGATAGAAAGTCTACCGAATCCCTACAGGAAGAAGCCTGCAGAAATCAGAATCACTTGGAATTTGTATTATAACAAGAATTGTAACAGTAATTTCTTGCAAGATGACAGTGGAAAGAAGAAACATACAAAGAGCAAAATAAATGGATATGTTGATAGGATTTTTTTTCATTCAGCAAAGTACTTTCCGTATAACTACTTTAGGAGGTCACACTTTTTTTTTAAATAATTGATTATGTCAGTGGTCAGAAAGAAGATACAAGATTAGGTAGATCATAAGTTTAATATGGTTCAGAAAGTCCTCAGGTCTTATCACAGGTTTGGTCAAATGATACAGATAAAATTTTGTGACAAATCAGCTTAAAAAAAAAAAAAAAAAAAAAAAATCAACAGGATATATCTACCCGTCTTTGCATCTGAATAAATCAGGATAGATATTTTAAGAAAATCCAGTGTAAAAGTAGGGTAACAGCTATGGTCCAAATCTATAAAGGGCGAATATTTTCTGAGGTACATTAGAGTCATGATCTTGGAAAAGACCGAGGTTATAGTTTTACGATCATCTAAAACTGCACTTTTGCTGGAAATTATGATGTTTGTTCCAGCACTAAATGTTAACAGAGTGGTTTTCAGCCAGATCAGCCTTTCTGCTGACACACAAGGAATAGTATGGTGATGTGTGGGAAGTAGGGCAGGATCTCATTTGTTTTGGCAGCAGCAAAACCTTAAATATGTTTAAGCAGCTCCTGAAGGCACTCCAGAACTCTGAGCCTTCACAAAAGAAGGATGGAGGAAATGTGTCCAGACACCACCATTTACCTTCCGTGTAGCAAATGACAGTCACGTCACAAGCATGCTTAGCATTTTAATGAATAATGAACTCCATTTGCTTTCCTGTAATTGGACTATTTTATACCCAAATTAGTAAAATCAATTCCCAAACTTGATCCTCAAGTGTAGTGGGCTGATCTTGGTTGAATATCAGACACCCACTCAGCTGCTCTCTCACTCCACCTCAGCAGCAGGACAGGAGAGAAGATACGATGGAAAAGCTCAGAGGTTGAGATAAAGTCAGTGACCACTTTAATTTATTGCCGATTAAAATAGATTTAGATGGTGGGAAACAAACAAACAAACAAAAACAACCCACCACCACCAAGCCTCCACCCAACATTTTTTCTCATATTCAACTTCATTCCTTCACTCCCAACTCCTCTACCTCCTCACCTCCATGTGGCCCCAAGCCTCCTCCCTCCTTAATCACTGAACTTGGTGTCTGCAGGGCTGTTTCTCTCACATTTTTTCCCTCAGTCCTTTCTACTGTCTGGGATTTTTGCCCTTTCCCTATCCATTTGCCTTTAGGTGCCTCCAGGGTGGCTGCTGGGCCCAGCCAAGCCCTGTGGTGGGGCCATGGGAGCTGGCTGGAATTGTCTGTGTCCATCATGAGCCCTTGCAGCCCCCTGACAGTGCTAGGGCACCCACACGTAGTACCACAAGGCTCCCTTCAAACACTTTAAGCAGTGAATGAAAGCAAAGGTAACTTTCTCAGGATACTCATGAAAACTTTTTTTTTTTTTTTTTTTTTTTTTTTTACTAAACTTTGATACCTTGAAAATTTTTTAATAATGTGAACACCCAGACACCTATTTTATGTTAGCGTAACAATACTGATTGCAAGGGAACTCATCTTTCTAAATGCTTGTGTAAGTACAAACCAAGTAAATCCCATGATGTATTTTAAGAAGATATTATTTATTTTCAGTAGGGTTGTGCTTATGCTAGATACAAAGTTGTGTTTGTGTTTAATGTATTACAAATATTAAGTATGTCTGAAAATCTGTGCTGAAAATGCAAACTAGTAGGTTATTCATTTTTGCCACAATACAATTTGTGGACCATCTATCACGCTATGCAGAAAGTTCAACAGATCACGTTGTAACAAAATTTTGCCTGTAAGCTTTCACATATGGCACTCAAAAAAAAAAAAAAAATTCTTTCCTCTAAAATATTCAGAAATGCTTGCATTCTCTATTAGCATTCTCTAAATCTATATGTCCAGGATGTGTTAGAAGTGAAAAAGAGACATCAGTGCCAGAGAACAGGCAAACCCCCCAGAGCTTGCTGGAGGCACTCACGAGATGCAACATGCAGCTGGCCAGGTCTCTGCTCTGGGCTGGGAAGGTCTGCCATATCCCTTCTGGTGCCCATCTCTCTTCTTGTTGCTGTGTGTTCTCCAGATCATGGGGTAGGAAACTGACCTGAGACGAAGTTCAACCTCTGTTGTTCTCCCAGAACTTCTTTGATAAACTGTGTGAACATCGATTCCCAGTTTATTATTTATAATTGATGTCTTGTGTTATCAGAAATGTGATGGCCCAACCAAAACAGTGCATTGTCCTTTATAGCATGACATACTGTTTAGAACTGTTTGTGCAAACAACTAGTTTATTATGTTCTCACATTAAAAAAAAAAAAAAAAAAAAAGGAGGCACAAAAGAGACACAATATGAAACTTTCTCTATTTTTAAAATACAAATTATTATCTGTGTCTGACAGATCACATCACTATGAGAGGTCCAAAATTGGTGGTTCACTGTTAAATTTAATTATCTGGCTCTTTCCAACAACAGCTTGTCTACTACTGACATGTAGAATTTCATTTAGTTCAAACATCTTTTGTGTGTATGTCTCCTTCATATTGATAACAGTGGCTCGTGCTTATCTCCTTTTGATTCTGAAAATGTAATAAAGAAGGAAAATACAAAGTAATGGCTACATGCATTAGTTAGGTAGACATCCATCAAGGCTTGCGTGAGACTTAGCATTTCAGATATCTCAGGAAACAGAGATCATAAAAGCAGCATTAGGATGGCAAACGTGTCCACAAAACCAAATGAATCACTGTCCGAACAAGGATTGAGCCAAGACAGATTCTTCTTGTTTATTCATGGGACTATCTGTTCCATTTTTCCAGGCAGGTTTTTTTTTGTTTGTTTTGTTTTGTTTTTGTTTTTTGTTTTTTGTTTTTAATAAATTCTTAATTGCTAATCAACACAGTTATCTCTCTTCATAGCTACAGTAATTGGACTCTTCAAGGTATGTAAGGCTTGAGTCCATTCCGCAAACTCTGGAGGATGTGACAGCAACAGGAAGCCAGTGCAAAGAGGGAACATACTCTTTATAATCTATTTTTTACATATAAGAGTTGTCAGGTGGAAAAAAAAGTATAGAATTGCAAACACAGAACTTGAACTTGTTTGTACAACAGCCCTATCATAAAAGACCTGTGGGTATAAATAAAGCAACTGTAGACATATCTCTTGCTTTAGAGTTTCTAATGTAAATGTTTGAAACTACTGGATACTTTTATGTAGAACATGTTTAAATACATTACTTGTCTGTGAGATACTTGTGGATAATGAAATAAACAATAACTGCCTGGTGTACTTGCAATTACATATGGGGAGTATTAGGGGTAAGACATACATATAGAAAAATATGAGATTTGGGTGGGTTTTATGTTCCAATATATGCAGAGTTTCATTTGTCCAATAATTTCTGATTTTGTCTGACATAGAAAAGCCACTGTGCACTTATCAAATGTACAGTGCACTCTGCATGATGTATCTCAGTTGTCTAAGCCTCTTTGGCTCAGTAGTTCCACACTTCCCATGACGGTAGCTGTGGCAGCCAGAATATCTAGCTCTCTGGACTGTCGTTCAAAGAACAAGTTAGGCACCTAATAGTAATGATTTTGAAAAGTGTGTATTATGTTTGTTTTTTTTTTTAAAAAAAAGTAAAAGTACACTGTCAGTTGATAAAATACTATAATTTTGAATCAGAAAAAAGGTAATTATAGAAAAATTGGTGAAAAAAGTAGGTCTGGCACTGGGATTATAGAAGAATCACCAAAATATTTTTAAGGTATTTTTTGTTCTGTGTCCAACCCAATCCAGCCAAAAGAAACTGAGTTTACAGTGTTTGCTTTTCAAATTTTAAGGTATTTATTCTCAGAGATTCTCAAAATAGGAATTATCTAAATCATGTAATTTAAAAACTTACTCTTTAGTGCATCAGAAATCATTTCCATTTTCATTTTAAAAGCCTCCATTATAAGACCACATAATTGCAGAAAAACATAGTACAAAGAGATAACACTTTAGGCTAGAATGGAATTGATAAAACTTAAAATCATTTCTGAGGTTGTTGAAATCACATTACAAACCATGGAAGAAAATTTACTCTGCATGGTATATTAGATACTCCCTAAAATACAGATAGAAGCTATAATATCTTTTTTTTTTTTTTTTTTTTAACATATGTCTTTATTGATTTTACAGTGCTATATGTGCAGAGTGGTCTTATTACAGGGTTTTGACTTTGGCTACTGGCCTGGGTAGGTAGATTCAGTACTGACTGAAGATTGTATGGAGAGAACTGTATGCTTACTTAGCAGGACATCTAATCTGAACAGAAGACCAGTGTCAATCTGCTCTATATTGTGAGGAAAACTAATAGTTTTGGCTTTCTGATGGGCTGTTATATATGCAATAAACAAGTTTAAGCTGTGCTGTGTGCTACAGAAGAGTCTGTTCATGAGTATGGTGCAGCCTGTGTCTCAGGAGAAGCAGAGAGAGAAACAGGGTTTTTCTGAGTTAATCACCTTTAACAGTTTGTATAAAAGAAAAGGCGAGGTGGGTACAGCTGTGGGAAAACCATACCCTTGATAAATTGGTCACAGGTGAGGAAGATGTATACCCAGTGATAAGGGATGATATATTTTTCCCTAGACAATGGAAACACATACTGAGTATCTAAGGCTTTTAGCGTTTCTGCTCCCACACTAGCTCCAACTGCTGTGGTGGCTTCCAAGTGGGTTATAATGTCAACAGGGAATTTCCTGGACATAGCACATGAGGTAGTGTAGCTTGTACTAAACTCAAAAAACTTGGCAACAAACAAATGTCACTCTCCAACTATTTACCCCCAGACGGTGGTGTCTAGGAGAGGACAGGTGATATACACTGTACAGTGTTTTTTTTTTTAGTATGCATATATAGGAGAGGATGGACAGGAGGATCTGTTATGGTGATCGGAAGAAAAGTAAGCAAGGGGGACAATAATGGTCATCTGGTATATTGGCTTTTCCATGTAAGGTTTAAAGTGTAATGAAATAGTACTAAACAAAACAAAAAAGTTATGCAGGGAGCAGGTGGAGACAGGAGAGGTGTTCCATCTTGTCATCTTGGTCCATCTCCTCTGTATTAGGAAGAGATGGCTGCAGTGAAGTGGGATTCCTTTCCATTCGGCAAACCTGAATGTGGTATAAAACAAAAATAGCAGTTTTTATGGAGAAATTATAAAGGTAGAAATAGGGAATGTAGCTCTACTTTTCAGAGACAGAAGAGATACATGACAGTATGTGGGCATCCTTAGAATATGAGATTAGTTCTGGCAGCAAAGGTGCAAGGTACTCTTACTGTATTTTGTGAGAGACAGCTGTTATTACTTTTATTTGACAGGAGAACTCTAACCTGCATCAGTTAGAGTATCCTTGTACTGCAGGAAATAGCAACCGTTAAATAAGATTGACAAATTGTTTCAGCACAAACTAGTTATAAATGAAGGGTGTTGGCTGCAAAATTTCATTCCACTGCTGCAAATACATAATTCATATACGAGGGTATGCCTGACATATTTGTAAGGTCAGAAATCACTTAGCAAATAAACAGTTGTTTACCCCGCAGTAATGTACAAATATAAAAAATGTCTTCACTTTTTAATCTCTCTGCTGCTTTGCATTCTGCTACTTCTTTTTCCACCAGCAACCAAACTGTTAATTCTGTATTAATGCATTCCCTTTATTCCCTGTGTTCTTGAGTGGATAATGTTACATAGGAGGTATGAGAAACTTATATTCATGTGTGCAGCTGTGTGTGTATAATGCAGGCTTGTGCTTATGGCTGCTCAGGCATGCTTGTTCTTGAGCAGCATGAGGAAGTTGGATAGAAAATGCTAAGCTGCCAGTTTCTCAGTCTGTTTGGTTTCTGCAAGTCAGCTGCTTCTGTTACTAATCAGTACATTCCGTGTCAATGGGGAAGATGTAAAAGAGGTACAGGTGCCTGGGTGGCAATTTTCTATATAACTTGTGTCTGGTGGTATTCTTTTGAATCTGTAAATTCTTTGGTCAGGTGTTTCCTGAATTACAAAGTCTTTACAAGATGGGAGGATGCCTCACTCATAAAAGTGAGGCATCCTCTCTTCAAAAAAGGTTATCAGTTACTCAATCATATTTCATATAGGCATCACAGCCAGGCCTTCTGATCAACCATGAGGTTTACAGATGGGGATATGTTTCCACAAATGAGTAGCATAAAAGCATCCTAAATGAGCTTTTTTAATCAAACCCAAGAGTTGTATACAGATCTCTTGAAAGGATGACACCTTGAAACACACATTGTATCCCACCTGAGTTCTTGAGCCAACTTTTGCATGTTTGGTTATATTGATTTCAATGGGCCAATTTTTGGATTAAGATGCTAGCCAAACATGCTAGTTGCTGTCAGCAACTAATGAACTCAGTGCTTGGCTAGGGCTAGCGATAAATCTGAATCTAGTTAAAATTACAACATAATATTCATTAGCTTCAGCAAGGGTAATTTCTGAGATAAAGTGTTATTATCATCCAACATGTTAAATAAGCAGTTGGACTAAGCAGGTGGTGGGCAGAGATCAATGATTTCCATTAAACAATAGGTAATTTCTCAGTGGGAAATAACTCACATTCCCCAAAAGGGTCACATACCAAATTTCTTATGTTTGTTTATAGTTGTAAGAAATTTGCCAGTGAAGTATGTGAACTCTATAAACATGAAGAGGTGGAAAATCATACAGACTTCTTGAAGGGTGCCGTTATTTGATCTTATTTGTTCTATTTATCCATCATATCTGAGAAGTTGTGGCAATCAGGTAAAGTTCCCACTGACTGGAAGAGGAGAAACATAACCCCTATTTTTAAAAAGGGAAAAAAAAAGGAAGACACAGGGAACTACAGTCTCTCCTCTGTGCCCAGCAAGATCATGGAGCAGATCCTCCTGGTAACTATGCTAGGCACACGGAAAATACGGAGGTGATTTGTGACAGCCAACGTGGCTTCACTAATCCATAATCATATATGACAAATCTCGTGGCCTTCTACAACAGGGTTGCAGCATTAGTAGAGAGGGGAAGAGCAACTGACATAATCTACTTGGTCTTGTGCAAACCATTTGGCACTGTCCCACGTCATATCCTTGTCTCTAAATTGAAGAGCCATGGATGGATGGACCACTTGGTGTGTAAGAAATTGTAATTGGGTGGATGGTCATACTCAAAGACTTGCAATCAGTGGCTCCATGTCCAGGTGGAGATCAGTACCAAGTGGTTTTCCTCAGGGGTCAGTATTGAGACGAGCCCTGTTTAACACCTTTGTCAGTGACATGGACAGTGGGATCGAGTGCACCCCCAGCAAGTTTGTGGATGCCACCAAGCTGTGTGATGCAGTTGACATGCAGAAGGGAAGGGATGCCATCCGGAGGGAGCAAGGCAGGCCTGAGAGGTTCAGCAAGGCCAAGTGCAAGGTCCATCATCTGGGCCGGGTCAATCCCAAGCAAAAATACAGACTGGGCGAAGAATGGATTGAAAGCAGCCCTGAGGAGAATGACCTGAGGGTGTTGGTTGATGAGAAACTCATCATGAGCCAGCAATGTGTGCCTGCAGCGCAGAAAGCCAACCATGTCCTGGGCTGCATCAAAAGCAGCGTGGCCAACAGGGTGAGGGGAGATGATTCTCCCCCTCTGCTCTGCTCTTGTGAGACCCCACCTGGAGTGCTGTGTTCTGCTCTGGGAAACCCAGCACAAGAAGGACACAGAAGTATTAGGATGAGTCCAGAGGAGGGTCAGAAGGATGATCAAGGGGCTGGAGCACCTCTCCTATAGGGACAAACAGAGAGCTGGGGTTGTTCAGCCTGGAGAAGAAAAGGCTCCAAGGAGGCCTTATAGCAGCCTTCCTGTACCTAAAGGGGGCCTATAGGAAAGCTTGGGAGGGACTCTTTATCAGGCACTGTAGTGATAGGTTAAGGGGTAATGGCTTTAAACTAAAAGAGGGTAGATTTAGATTGGATATAAAGAACAAATTCTTCCCTGTGAGTGTGGTGAGGCACTGGCACAGGTTGCCAGGGAAGCTGTGGATGCCACATCCCTGGAAGTGCTCAAGCCCAGGCTGGATGGGCCTTTGAGCAACCTGACCTGGTGGAAGGTGTCCCTGCCCATGTCAGGGGGTTTGGAATTAGATGGTCTTTAAGGTCCCCTCCAACCCAGACTTTTCTGATTCTGGTATTACCTCAAGGCTTCATTGTGCATGACACTGAGTGCACGCAAGGACAGGACAGTAACAGTTTTACAGTGAGGTTCACAGCTAATTTATTTATATGCTGAATGTTTCCCAATACTACAGGATTTCTCTTCTGTGCTGCTTTTAAATACCACCCTTACAAATTATATTTATCTATGGAAGTATTGGCTTCTTCATATATTTATGTTTGCCTACATAGAATTTTGTGGAAAATGGGTGTGATATTTAGAGATAAAGATGGGGACTTGGATAAATTATTCAGCCTGTGTTTTTGATCAAATCTTCTACAGTATGCTTTATAAATTTTGGAAGAAAACTGTTATCTTTGCTTTTCATTTAGCTGTTTCATATCATAACCTATTTCAGATTGAAAACAGAAGTGTCAAACACTGTTAGAAACTTGCTCTCCCAACATTCCAATTTAGTTTCAGTTTAGTTGTCTCATGCTTTATTTTATTTATTTACTTGCTTACTTACTTGCTTGAAGCTTAATTGCTCAGTTCCTGAAGTTCTTCTTGGATTAATACCTTATTTTCATTTTGACGTCTGATGGACCTAAGAGTGGATGGAAGTGAGTTGACTTGAGGAGGGATGAGTTTGTGTCTTCACCCTTGAGGAATTCATGTCCAGCCAGTTCATTTGATTTAGCTGGTCTTTGGGTCACTGCAATACGTCAGTGTTATAAACTGGTGGGCAGGAGCTGGCCAATGAGCCCATCACTTAACTGTGCCTGGAACATAGCAAAAACTACCTGAAGAGCAAGGACCGAAGGCTGGAGGTGATTATACCTTCTGTCATCCACTTTTCCTATCTATCCAGTATGTGAAACTGGATAAGACTTCTCTATCTTTAAGCATGAATGGTCAGTTACATCTGTAAACATCTCTGTCATGATTTGTTATCTTGCACCTACCCAACCTGGTGATTTACAAAAAGCAGCAAGAATAATTGGATACGAATGAGGGGGTAAGAAAAAATAATTATAATGGGTAACAAATAATAATAGATAAATAGTAGAGCAGCTTATTTTATCATTTTTAAAAATTTTCCTATGTTTTTTAACAGACTTTTATTCTGTTTTAAAAACTGTAAGAATGTTTAATTTGTGTTGATTAAGATGGGTAGGATAAGCCAACAGGTTAGCATTAGAAAAACTCAACATTGTGTAATTTTTCCTTAAATATTCTCCTTTAATGTCATGCTTAATGAAAGAATTTACATCTTTACAATTCCAAGCACAGCAGAATTTTTCCAAATTATTAGTTAATAAATCTTGTATATACAGTGTCTGTTATGCTACAAAAATGCTAAATTAAAAACACTTTCAAATAGTTTAACTCTAGATATGAATTTGGGAATAAATTTTATGGAAGTGTTCAGTTTCCTAAGAGAATAAAACATGTCAGAGCAGTGTCCCATTAGGTTAGTTGGAGTTCTAATTTAAAACTTGCCATGCCATATGCTTTTTACTCATTCTTCATAATTTACTTTCATGAATAACTTACTCCGTCTTGCAGGTATGGTTTTGGATAGCAATGTTTCTAGCTTCAAGGTGAAGGATTGAGTATGCTGCATCTGACTCAATGAGTAAAATCTATCTATGCCTGTTCTTGAAAATACGTTTAGAATAATCTTTTTAGTACTTTCTTTGTTTGGTGATCTTGAAACTATGCGACCTGAGCATCGGCTTCAACATTTAGGTGACTATACTATAAACAATCTGATTCTCTATTTATTGAATTGCCCTGAACTTTTGTCTCCACCTTATTCATTTAATATTCCATGTCAACATTGGTAGTGCATGTATTAAAGCCTTGCTAAACACTACATGTATTTGATGATCACAATGTCTTTGCTGCTAAATGCTTACAGGAATCTCAGGAGAATTTCCTTTGCCCATCCTAAGAAATATAAAGGCAGTAATAACAGTAATTAAAGTTCTTTCTAAATTATTAGCTTGTTCATTAAAATCATGTTTACGGATATGTGTGTATGTATTGAATACCTTTACAGTTACATTTTTTCTGTCTTGCAGGAAAGTTATGTGTATGTACATATGTATATGCATACATTTTTCAACTGATCACATGTATATGTATGTGTGTGTATATGTATAGGCATGTGGTAATGTTTTGCGGTCTGTTGATTATATGGAGATATATGTGGATTCAGAGATCATTCCTTAGATTATATTAATTTTTTTCTTTTGTGCAAGCACAGCCATAACATATCACATGCCATATTTAAAGAGTTAATAATACAGAAAATAAGTAGTTCTTCATATTTATGGTAGATTTCAAAACAATTTCAGCAACAGGAATATCTACTTCAAATAAGTGAAATAAATATGCTTTACATCATATTATAGGAGCTCAATTTTCTCTTGGGTAGGCTTCACAACATTAAATTTAGATAGTGGTACTATGCACCTAATATGGTGCTAGCATTCAAAGTACATTTAATTTTAGACTGCAGATGTTAAACTTACTAAACTTTAAAAAGTTTGAAGTTGAGGTTCCTTCACCCAGTCTAGCTATTAATCAGCTATTGAATTTACATTTGACAAAAAAGTAAACATGTCAAATACAAATCCAATAATGTATCGTTAATTAAGACCTCTATGAAGTAAAAAATACTTCACATAACTTTGTTCTTTTTAATAGTCTAATTTTCTTTGTTGTGGCATGAGCTTTTTTTAGATTTTTATTAGCAGAAAGCTCAGGAATATTTTCAATGGGTGTGGAACAAGAAAGAGGCAATAGTCATGTATATACTGAGAGTTCCAGCCTCAAAAAATATTTTACAGTTAGAAATGACTTTTCACATACTGCATAGTGCCAATGTTTTGGCAGAAGACTACAACCTAGTACAAAATAAAAATAGCAAAGTATATTACAAGGTTTGTTTATACAGAAGAATTAGGAAGTGTTAACTAATGCATAGGTATCACCTGATCCGTAGTGGTATAGTCTATCACAGTTGTACATCACTCACTTTTAAAAGCATTTTTCTTCATTCTTGCTGTAACAAATGATATTTCTTGTTAGCAGTGCTTTTCATAGGAATGTATTTATAATCTCTTTTAGTTTTTCTTTCTCATTTGTATTAATAATCTTAGTTGATGATCTGAAGATAAGACCAAGGTTTTTGTTTGTTTTTCACTCTTCCTCTTGTGTCCTCTTGTGTATTTTTTTCCTTTCACTTTAACTGACTGTGGTTAATTTTTAATTTGATGTACCAACACTTCTGTCTCTGTTAATGTCTGGCAGCTTTTGATGTAAGGTTACGAAAGATAAGACTGTGTCCAAAAAGCTTTTCAAATCCCCTCCACACTTTTTTTTTTCTTTTTTTCTTTCTTTTTTTTCTTTTTTTTTTTTTTTTTTTCCTGTAGGACAAAATGTTGGTCTCTATTTTCTCTTTGTATGGTAAACCTCTACTCACCTTCCTTACCTTTGAGTATGTATGAAATACCTAAATACGTTCCAGAACAAACAGATGTAAAAATGTCCACAAATTACTTCAGGCTAGTGTTAGAACATTGCTTGCTATTAGTATGATGGGAATAGTCTTCTATTGTCACCAAAAGACTCACACTGGAGCATCATTACCTTATGAGTGGAATTTCCTATTGAGATTGGAACAGACTATTTACCAATTGCATCAGCCCAGCTGGTGCCTTCCAGATGCCATGTATTCAGATTCATTGTGTATTAGAACCCTCAGTAGATGCAAGACAATATTGGTTCTTTCTTGCTTCCCACTCACTGAAAACAATCTCCAGTTTTGGATCTTGCAGCTAAACGATGCACTTAGAAGTCTATGTTTCCTTTATGGTTTTATTTTTCATTACTATACAGTGTTGCAGTAGAAATTGAGCTTAGAGTTAAGAGTTTGTGATTCACAAAATGGATTATTTATGGTTATGTTGGGACCTGATAAAGATCGCATTGTTTTGGAGCAGCTTGAAAGAAGTTTTAAAATCAAGAACTAAAAAACATATGATCATTTTGACAAGCCTGTTTTTGTTGAATGAGTAAGAAACAAGATCTGAAGAGTAGATCAGGAGAGGCTTGTGAAAGGGTGAGCAAGAGTTGAGGAGAAAGGCAAGATTATAAATTCCAAGAAATAAAGAATTTAGAGAAGGCAAAGTTGTCCTGGAGTAGGTATAGTAAGTTGCAGCTGCTAACAGGCCATTTAGAGAAACACATTGGAAAGAAAGTCAAACATGCATAACAGAGAATGGTCTGGTTGTGGAGAAGGGGTGAGCCATTGACACAGTTATAGCTGAATCCACATAATGTTTGCCAGAGAGATTAAAAAGTGGGAGAGTACAGTACAACAGAGAAACAGAAAATGTAAGGCAAAAGTTAGGGTGAATGCTAAGCCACAGGATGACAGATCATGTAAAAGATGTTAAGAAAAAGAGTGTAAACAGCAATATGAAAGGATCTAGAAATGTTAGGCTAGCGCGTTTTAAGACGTCTAAGAACTGATCAGTATAGTAGAAAACACTGGTAAGGAAAGATTAATATATGCATTTTATAAGGAACCTGTAAAAGTGTTTAAAAATTGTTCAGAATGGTAAGAGATGAAGATAGGACTGTGAGATGGATAGTAAAATGGAAGGTGGAGTTGAAGGTCCTTTAATTTGGAATGCCTATGGAACAGCAACCAGAATTAGATATTATTGAAATAGGATGGAGTAGGAGCAAGAAATGGAGTCAGGACAGGAATGATAGTGTCACAAACAACAAGTAATAGAGCAAGAGGAAGATGCTTTAATTAATAGTAAAATAGTAAAAAAGTAAAATAAAAAAGTAAAAAAGTAAAATAGTAAACACACACACAAACAAATAAATAAAATAAAAGGTAAAGGAGAGTAGAAAGGTAAAAGGAGAGAAGAAATAAGTCTAAGCACATTGGATTTTCTTCTCATTAAAAGCGTGAGATCCTGAACAAGTTAGAAAAAGAGATGGTACAGTAACAGGTCCTGCTTTCAGCCATGAAATACCAAACAAATATGTATGTTGTGTAGTTAAAATTTCAGGCAGATAAAACTCTGCTTTGACAAACAACCCCAGTTGTTCTGACTATATACTAGCAGATGTGAAAGGAAAATACACAGATTCACAAACTCCATCCAGTTGCCTTTACAGATTTATAAGCAGCCAGTTTACCAGCTGGCAAACGGTGATATTGAAATTGAAGCAACCGTCAATCCTCTTAATTTTTTCACTACGTTCATATGTTCCAGTGCTTCCTGTACAACTTAGAGAAGTATGATCTCCCTTTCTTTGGGTATATTACTTCCTTTTCTATCTTCCTATCCTATCCTTATTTTTCATTCTGCTTCACTGATAATCTATGCAGTACTATTTCAGATTCACCAGTACCTTCTATGACCATTTCACACTTTTACATACTGAACAGATTCAGAACTCTTGAAGTCATTCACCATAACATAACCTTTTAACTTCCAGATAAGCTCTCCAGGCCCTCTCTGCTAAAGAATTTGAATGTCTTTCACTTTAGTATCCTGAACGGTTAACAGCACTTCAAGATTGGTATATAGCATATGTCTGTAGCTTGCATTTTGGAGTCGTTTGGTCTTTTTTTTAATTACCAGTTCTGCTCTAAAAAGGCAATTTCCAACTTCTTGTTTTAGATTCTGATAAACAGCTATTTTTACTTCTCTTTACCTCAACAGCAGTGTTTTCTGACTGACTCCAGTAGCGAATACTAGTCCAAGTCATCCATTTCAGCTTAAATAGATAGAACATTCTGACAACTAATGGGCAAAAGTTAGCAAAAGGTGCCTAGGTTGTCTTTACAGTTTTAGCTTAGAAGCCAGCCTGATAATCATCAGTTACAGTAGGTCTTAAAAATACATGACTTTCTTATTACCTGCTAAATGAAAATGCCTTTAGAAGAAGTTTGTCTTCAGAGAGATAAGTGTTTTGAACATGTAGAAAAGTAGCTTGCATGTCAAAGACTGAATAGTTTGGTTGTCTAAAGATGTTTCCTTTGCAATCAGTATATTTATTTTTGTTATTATCTAAATATTAGCTCATAACTTACTGACATAAATTTTAGTTGAGTTCATCAGATTTCTTTTTAATAGCTGCTACTATATCTTTCTGTCTCATGAGTATTTCAATTCATACATTCTCCCATCCTGCAGAATAAACAAGTTTCTTCCATTAAGTTTGATCCTGTCTTGAATGCTGTCTATCGGAAGATTGCCTTGATCACATTTTTGCCATTGAAAAGGTAAATGGCTAAGTCACTTTTATCTGCTATATGGAAGGCTCAACTCAGAAACTAAGCCTTTAAAATAATATATACAGGTATTGCAAAGATTAAAACCCAGAGAAGTTAGATATAGCCTCGGACATGAGGATTTTGTTTAATGGAACCATTATTTCTCTTGACTTATAAGTAATCCCCTTGCTTATGCACCCTAAGGCTGTAGTAGCCTTTGCAAACAGCTGTTACACATTACTCTGTACATGTGACCACTGGTGCTTTTTGCCATGTTACCTGAATGCAGGTCTATGGTGGTCTTGGTTTACTTTCACCAGATACATAGCACTTCCTATATGAAATTTCACACTGTCCTCTACCCATGTTCCTATCCAGCTTCCCCACTTTCACAGTATTTTCTTTACTAAATTCTTCTCATATGCAAACCATATTCACAAAGTTTATGTAATTTCAGCCCATTCTAACATTAATGTGAATGATAAATAAAATTGGGTTAAAATATTAGTAAAACCCAAGGCTGTGTTAAAGGGAGGGTTTTTGTCAGCTGTTAACTTCACGTGATTTGTGGGAAAATCATCTGAACAGGAGGAACAGCAGTATGTTTAGTAACTTTTGTTTTCTTTTCTTTAAATCTTTTCCTGATTTTAATTCTGTGTTCTGAATAAAATACCCTTCAGCACGTTAGCTACTAAAGTACTGTTGGTATTGTTCTTGCACCAGTTTGACTGATACCATTTTTAAACCCATTTAATGCTTAGCATTAAGCAGCTGTATGTAACTGTGCTAATATCTGTGATGGTAAGCATACACATTACTGCTGATTCTAAGGGAAACTTTCAAATGGAGTTAAAACTGTGCTTTGAGGTTTAAATTTGTTCTTTTATATATATATATAATATATCTGTCTTAACAGCAGCATGTTCTGTATTTGAACAGCTATGATTTTCAGCTGGGTATCTTATGTGCTGTTTGTAATTACAATGCTGTGCAAAATGGCTATTCTGTTTAATCTTGCTATATGAGGGATACTTTTAAAGTAAATAGGCAGGTTTTTCAAAATCAGAATTAATTTAAATATTAGCCAACAACAACAGTGACGGAAACATAGGCTTGTGACAGAGTCATGTATTCAAAGTTAAAACTGCTCTTCTAAACATAATGAGTACTTCAATAGGTGCATTAGTCTTTACTATTGTGACTAGACTTTGAATTGAAAATATTGCTCACTGGAAAAAAGGGAGTGTAAAATCTTGTCTTTTGCTTATTCTGAGTTATTTTCCTTTATGGCAGCTTTTGCAATTGATTCTCAAGTTTAATATTTAAGCATGTGCTTGGTATTTTAAAGTCAATAGTCACAAGCAAAATCTGCTACTTTTCTAACTCTATGGAAGCATAATCAATAACTGCCAAACTTCTGTTTGTCTAATAGCTTTCTTTTATTTTTCCACTGATTCCACCGAGGAAAACTGAAAACACAGAATTACTTTATTTTTTTTCCAAAATAGGGGGAAAAAAAGAAAAAAAAATATATATATATGCAACCACTCCCCTTACCTAGTTCAGAAATTTTCTTTTCCTTTTGTAATATATCTAAACCTTTTCACTTTTCTCTGCTCTCCTTTGCAACTTAGTGCCATGCATCCTTCTATTAACTTCTAAATTCCTGAGCTAAACTGTTTCTTCCTGCTCTCGATAGCTTTCACTTGTTCCCTTGCAATTTGGCTTCTACTACTTCTATTCCTAAATCTTAAGACCATAGAGAAGGACTTCTGCATTCATCCTTTGAAATGTTCCTCAAGTTTGATTGAAATACAATCTATTAAAATTTACCTTTTGCTTTCAGCAAAAGAATTGGAAGCTTACCAAACTCACTCAGTTTTCCAAGCCCAAGTTTGACTGCACTGTGGTTGCAGTCAAATGCTATATATGTTTAAAGAGTTTTATGAATGTATGCTTTATATAAAATAAGATTTCATGTCAAAGCCACACTTTTTTCCAGTATCCAGTATAAGCATAGGAACGGGTTGCCCAGGAAGGTGGTAGAGTCACCGTCCCTGGGGGTGTGTAAGGACAGGTTGAATGTGGTGCTTAGGGACATGGTTTAGTGGGAGATATTGGTGGTAGAGGAATGGTTGGACCTGATGATCTTGGAGGTCTTTTCCAACATTAATCATTCTATGATTCTATGAAGTGAAAGTATTTTGATTCAGCAGTTTACACTGAACTTTATTCAGGTTCATTCAGGTATTTACGTTATTCATGGATTCTTGGAATTGATTTGTTAATAACCATTCAGATTTACCCTAAAAGTAGTATCTGATGTGAAGCTTGTAGACAGCTGGAAAACATTTTTTTTGTTTGCTTTGTTTTTACTTAAAATCTGTTAAGGTACGCATAAACTTAAAAAAAAAAAAAAAAAAAAAAAAAAAAAAAAAGACACTGGAAATACATAATGAAAACATTTCCTTTGTAGCCCAGCATAATTCAGTTTCCATTCCCTCCTTTTCTTATTTATTTATTTATTTATTTTCAGTTTGACTAGAAATTCCCATGGGGTTAGTATACTTTCTAAGAGATTTTGTGATAAGATTGTGTGATATGAAATATCCAGTCTGTAACAGAAGAGCTGCATAGGAATATAGCAACAGTGCACTGAGATTGCCTATATGCTGCTGAAGCAATCCAGCTCAAGCATGGATTCTTTCTGCTTCTCTGCTTCGTGTCCACTACATGACTTTTGTAAAACCACACTTTTCTTCTCCTGTCTACCATCATCTAGTGGATCTTCCAGGTGGACACAGAATTCAACTTGAGCTCCTCTCAGCTGGAATACCAACTTCCATCTCTCAGCTTTGTAACTACCGCTTACAGCAGTTTAAGCATATAGCATAAAATCCCCTGAAGCATTTGAATGGTTCAAACTTCAAACTGTGCTTGCGATACACATTTATTTGCCTACTTTATGCAAAAGAAAAAGGGAATGACTTCTTATAAAACGCTCTAAGCACTCAAACATATCCTCTAAAATGTTCATATTCTCCATTGTGGATATGAAATTCTGATGCAATATTAATGACTTAGCATGATGGACGGATTAACTAGGGGGCAAAATAAAGGCTATACAACATTTCTAAACTTTCAGCTGCTTGACTTTGCAGCTTTGACAGAAACACTACTGAATTTTTGTTTAATCAGTACAGGTGAGTCTGTAAACAATTCTGCACATTGGTTGACTAACCTATGTACTAGACTAAAAGTGAACTCTTCCTATTGCTTCTCTATAAAATATAATTTCTTTAAGGTAACTAATAAATTACTGCAGTTGAGGGCAGCTGACCTAAGTCCGTTAGGTCATTAAAAAGATAAGTAAGCGAGTTATTGGAGCATGCAGTAACACAGCTCATCAGCATAAAGACTGAAAACCAAAGCATGTTACTGGCATCTGACAGAAGCATGGTACCTGCATGAAACATCTTAATGAATACTTACAGAATGCTGTAGTGCTGCCTCCAAGTTTGGTCCCAACAGCTTTATTTTTCCTTTCATTGTGGCAACTCTTTCCTTGCATTGCAGTACACAGAGAATAATTGTGAGAAAGAATACAGAAAGGTTATTTGACTCTTTATTTGTATTAAACATTTTCCTTTTCTATATATATACCTCATTTTAGTAGCAGCTGCTCCACATTGACATAAATAGAATAATCTTTTCTACCAATAATCTTACAAATTGCTTTAGAATGCCACTCTTCACTGTGTAGTGACACTTACACTCTAAACTTCTATAAAACCTCATTTTGGGAAACAAAATCCATGTCACTTTACATCGCAAGAGAGTTAATACTGCATTCGTAGCTCATATGGAATCTGTCAGTTCAAAACTAAAATTATTTGGAAGGTCAACTGTCTTCTTCATTGGCCTTGATATTAATAATGTTTGTGCCCTGCAATGTAAATGAAACACGTTGCCAAGATCCTCCTCCATCAAGATAAATTAACAGCTTTTTAATTTATGTATCTATGAACTCTGGTTATTTTCAAACATGTAATTTCAATCTACCTAAATCAATTTAACCAGGGACAAGGCTAGAATGTGACTCATTTGCTTCATACCAGTGGGTAATATTAAGCTGCTAAAAGAATAAATTCTGACGGATTTGTGTGCCTGAGAGCCTTCTTGGCTATTTCCAGTTGACAAAATTTCCACAGCAGCTAAGGTCCAAATGTAGGCTCTGGTGTTTGAAAAAGGTCTCATCTGAGGGAGATGTACACATTATTCATGCAACTCAAGCTATTGGGATAATTCTTTATAATAACTCTTCCTTTAACCCAAAGAGATTTTTTTATTATTTATGTTGTAGCTTTACTCTGTAACAACAAGAGGAAAACAAATTATGAAATGTAGGTAACTGTAGAAATGCAAGATGTCAATATAGCGAGCTGATCTTCAAATGCCAACAGATTAAGAAATGTAATTATATGAAGTCATTACAGAGTCAAACAATGGCATCTGTTCTCGCTATGTAGCTCTGCAAAGAGCAAGTTGAAAGGGATTTAGAAATTTGGACACGGAAGGTAGTCAGCACTTCTTGTAAAGAGCTTTTAGGCTTTCAATTAGGAAAATTGTTTTTGTCTTTACCTTGTTCTGTCTCTCCTTTCATGGCAGTCAGATGAAATTCTGGCCAAAAAAAAAAAAAAAACTATTACAACTTATGTGTTTGGCATCATAAGGCAAGCTTTTCTTATGTAAGGAGCTGTACACTGTGTTGTACAGATAACAGACAAATATTAGCTGGAACATAACTACACGATGAAGTGTAAAAATGGCTAGCAAAAAGTTGCTTCTATTTTTCCTGTGATCCAGTGTTACTAAAATCAGAGGTACTGTATTACAAGATCCGTGTGTTTAACTTTATGCTCAAGTGAACAATTTCTCATTGTTCCCACTAGTTTTTCAGTGAAATGTGCATCACTTTTTACAAGTTTGGAAATGGACATCAGCATGGTCATATTGGAAACTAAAGGCTAATAAATTAGGAAAAGCTATTTTATTTATGTCTTATCAATAGATTTTTGATTCATCAAAATCATGGCCAGTAGGGTGAGGGAGATGATTCTCCCCCTCTGCTCTGCTCTTGTGAGACCCCACCTGGAGTGCTGTGTTCTGCTCTGGGAAACCCAGCACAAGAAGGACACAGAAGTATTAGGATGAGTCCAGAGGAGGGTCAGAAGGATGATCAAGGGGCTGGAGCACCTCTCCTATAGGGACAAACAGAGAGCTGGGGTTGTTCAGCCTGGAGAAGAAAAGGCTCCAAGGAGGCCTTATAGCAGCCTTCCTGTACCTAAAGGGGGCCTATAGGAAAGCTTGGGAGGGACTCTTTATCAGGCACTGTAGTGATAGGTTAAGGGGTAATGGCTTTAAACTAAAAGAGGGTAGATTTAGATTGGATATAAAGAACAAATTCTTCCCTGTGAGTGTGGTGAGGCACTGGCACAGGTTGCCAGGGAAGCTGCAGATGCCACATCCCTGGAAGTGCTCAAGCCCAGGCTGGATGGGCCTTTGAGCAACCTGACCTGGTGGAAGGTGTCCCTGCCCATGTCAGGGGGTTTGGAATTAGATGGTCTTTAAGGTCCCCTCCAACCCAAACCGTTCTGTGATTCTATGATTCATGTCCACTTATTAATCAAATTCTTGAGAAAGAATGAACTGTACAGTGAGGCTCCTAGATGGGAAGCAAAAACAAATATAAATGCAAGTGCTCTTGAACTCCAGCAAAGAAAACTGAGTGATATTTTGGGATGGCTTGAGATAATGAACTGCACTTGATTTAAAGACATGATGCTATGTTTCCACCACATCTCAATGAAAGACTTATTAATGTGCAGTCTGGATTGGGTTGTTCACCTTTTATCTTTAAGACAGAGGGACAAAACATAGTTAGGTATCTTGGTGGTTTTTGTCTTCCCTACCATATATTACATGTAATAAAAAAGAGATAAATACTTGTAAATAATTGTCTCTGTACAGGGTCAGTTTAGTGTTATCATAACTTCTATGTAGAGAAGTCTGTTTGCAAATTTAAAAATGTTCCATACTGTTATTTTTGCATTGCACATTTCCATGTAATGTGCCTGTAAACCCTTTTGTCTTTCTCTGCCTACTCAAAATTACAGGTTGGTTGCAATCTTCTGCAGGCTAAAAATAAATAAATCCATATATTACTATATATCCATTGAGATTTTTAAAATGTATAGGGATTTGAGGTGATGTTTTTTTTTCCATGTCCAACCTTAAAACATTTTTTCCCACTGGGGAAGGGTGCTTAATATTGTGTAGCCATACATATTTAATTCATTTCTGAATATAAATCCGAACTGTGAGACACACAAAATGACTTATCACTTGTGAAAATCTTGGCTATTATATGGAGAACTGCACCACTTGCAGACTTAACAATAAATATGAACTACAAGCATTTCTGGTTTTGTAGATTGACATCACTTACCAGAAGTCTCTCAGTTAATAAACTAGGATGGTGAAGCATCCACACTACGCTGCAGTAGTTGAGACAAATATTTTCAGTAGTGTGATCATAGGAAAAAAGTACTGAAACTAGAAATTGCCTCATTCTTGCTTAGTATTTGAAAACAGTGAGTCAGAAAAACAGAAGAGATCAGAAGGTCAAAGAGCAGGGGCAGAAATAGCAGGAGAACTGAGCTGAAGGAAATAATTGGGGGAGGCAGTAGAAACTGGACGGAAGAGTCAACAAGGACAATGCATTCTGCAGCATTGTCAGGGGATGAAAATTCATGGCAAAGTGACATGGAATAGATGAAGGAATAAGAGTTTAAGAAGGGTTTGAACTGGGAGCAGGAGGAGGGAGGGAAATGGAACAAGAGAAGTGAAGAGAAAGTACACAGCAGATAGAAAAGCCTGAAAAGGTAGGCCGACTCCTGAACTGGTTGTAGAAATTCATATATCACATAACTGTAGAAGAGGTTGAGATAAAGTGAAAACTATATATAAGCAGAATGTGGGATATTCCTTAGAACTGGAAAATAATAGCTTCTTGGCCAGGACAGGAGCTGATCTGATAGAGGACAGAACAGATTTGTAGTGAAAGAAATTGATTTGGTCCCGGCTTTTCACCCAAGGGCATTCAGCATGAACAGAAATAGGAAATGGAATGTGGAGGTTATAGGTCAGAAGACGAATGGAGGAGGAGGAGGGACCACAAAATATAAGTTCATTGAGCTGAAAATAGTTCTATATTGTTTTAAAGGGAATCTCATATTTCATGAAATCCATCAGCTTTGTCCTGACCTCAAAACATAAATCTCTTGTATAGGCTGACCTAACAGAAAACTAACAGGCAGTTTAGTTTTTGCAGAGTGCAAGATGTCCTTTCAGACCCTGAGCCATGTTGTCACTGCTATTAACACATTAATCTCAAAACATTTATTTTCAGCAATATCAAAATAGAAGTCACTTTATAAGCTCCTCTTTAAAAAATTATCCAGAGTAGTTAATTAAAATAGATATTGTTTTTTTCTGTCACAATGTATGCAAACTTAAGGTTTTTTTTAAAAATCAAGCGAATTAATAGCTAAAGGGAGTGTAAGTCTTTAATTTTTCTGTCACGAGACCGTATGATGTTTAAGGCTAAGCATCCAAAAAAAAAAAA
>CM021765.1:41270523-41326555 GCA_011076525.1 Nettapus auritus
TTAAAGTAACTGATTTGCTAAATCTGATCCTGCCACTGTTGAAATGAGCTTTAAAATTCTCATTGGCTTCCATTGTGTAAATTGAGAATTCTTTCCAATTTGGAATTTCTACCCTCTTCTTTAATTTTAGAATAGAGTATCCCATATAACTTCTCAGCTTTTCTCCAAAACATCAAGTCAAAGAGGAAGCAGTAGCATTTGGGAGATAAAAGGTAGCAATGCAGTTTTATAGGATTTATTTGAATATGGTAATTAGGGTGCAGTTTTGTCCATATGTCAGAGAATATACAGGGACAGAGCTAGAGCTCATCAGTAGGTGAGGAAAGGATTGACAAATAGGTTTATTTCCTTGAAAAGAACATTCAGATATAAGTACATACATTTGAATTAATTATTTGTATTTTATAACTCAGTTACTTTACTTTACTATTAATGTACCAGATACTTTTATTTTCCCTATGTTAATTTCAATGACAAGAGCTATTGCTAGTTCTCAAATAAGAGAAATAGATGAATGAAGATAATTTAGAAGTGAAGGACAACACAAAGAAATTTAGGGTATTGGAATCTGCTCTATATTTCCTTTTACTTGACTAAAAAACTATTTTACATTTATTTTATTCAAAAAATATACCCAAATTTAAAGGTAATTGACTTGAAAATGTGGAAGATGTTCTGAGGGAAGTCCAGTTGAGTTCTTTTATTTCAAAATATACTACTCTTTTCTTGAAATAGCAATACTGATTGTTCCAGAACTGTTCAAAATTTAACTTTTCACAACATGGGATCATATCTAGTTGTGGAGTTAGATGACAGTTGAGATGAATGACTGCTTACAACTTTAAGAGCATTTTCAAGAGAGAGAGAGTATCTGCAGTATTTAAAAGATTTATATAATCATTGCAGACCAGTGGCAAGATAATTTGAGTCTGAGATACCAAAGAGCATAACCCAAAGTTAGCAGTGAAAGTTTGTTAAGCCTAAAATGCGCATAATCATCACAAGGTCAATGATAGGGTATTTAGAGTCTCTGTAGGGAAGATCCAGGAGGTGGTCCTGGCTTCTGTTGAACGCTAGTATTACAGGAATTCTATAATTTGTTTACCTTTTATTCACATACTATGAATTGAATTAATCTCAAGATGAGACAAAAGCACGTAGAAAGCTAATGTATTTGACTCATGTGAAAGCCATGTCTGAAGGTGCAATATAATAGTGCATGAGATGTCTTAGGGCATGCTTGGTCCATGTACAGAATTAAATTAACATGCAACCATCAAAAATCAAAACTGAAGGTGTCTCTGAGCAGAACAACAAGCCATAATTAAAATCCTGTGATCTTGTGGTTGATTTATTGTCAGAAAACATCTGGGCTTTCTCCACCTAATTTTACCATTATGGATCTCTCCAAACCTGACTATGAGTAGCGTTCATTGATTTAGTTATATAAACATATGTTTAATTTTAAGTAGAGAAGAGGTCTCAGACGTTTTCAGACAACTAGTTGAGTATGTTCTTAAGCATCTTGCTGAGTCTCTTTATCTCTCTACAAGCTATAGCTATTGTTAGGGAATTTGGCATCTCACAGGAAAATGCCTTCTGATCATGTTAAACTGGCTAAATATAAAGCAAAGGCTAAATATAAAATAAATAGCTGCTTCTTGATTTGGGGAGAAGCACATATGTTTAGAACTGTAAATGCAAAGCCAACTATAAATGTAAAGCCAACCATCCAAACATTTACTTTTAGTATATTAACAATGAGAGGGAATATTACCTGGGGAGTGGAACACAGAGAGCCAGTGCAAAGCAGAAAGGAAGTTTTGGGATGCGGTATTACACTGTATGAAAACTGCAGAGATCAATTTTACTGAACCATACTAAGATCTGGTGAAGTGAGCAAGGCCCTCCAGCTTTCCACTGAGCTGAATAAAAATTCTCAAAAGCTATATGAGCACTGTAAAAGGGCAAAACTAATGCAAAGAACTCAATTTTCCCCTCCACTCTGCAAATAGGAGTAAAAGATAGTAGAAATAGTAGAAAAATCCTGCCCATCCTCTTGTGCTACCCACTGGGCATTTTCACATAAGAAATTCTTGGGTTGTGGCAAAGTCTTATGACATTTGGGTATTTCTGAACTCTCCTTCATCCTTTCAATGATTTAGAGACTTAGACAGCTTTTGTCTCTTTCGTGTGTGTTTTATTTAGCTTTTGCCATGAAAATTGTCAAGTTGTTTCAGGGTAGCAGGGAGTGTTCTGCAACTTGTCTGAGCAATGCATAGAATGTTCCTTAAGGCCATTCTGGCCTAAACATCTCTTCCATGGTTGTCTGGGATTGAAGACAGCTGTACTCAGTGCCTGTAGCAATCCGTTCTATACCCTCAGGGATTTTTTTTTTTCCTTGTTCTAATACAGTTCTTCGATAAGTACCAGAAGTCCTAGGACTTTCTTGTTTTATTCTATCACTTCAAAGCAGTGCTAGCATCTTGTTTCTGTCATAAATTGTGAAGTTACACAGAATTGTATGGCTTTGCTTTAAACAAGGTAGGTTGAACTAAGCAGGAGGATGTCCCAGCCAAAAAATAAAATAAAATAAATTAAAAAATCAGACTCAGCTTTTTGTCGTAGTCTCTCTACTTTGATTCTCAGGACAAGAATGTTTTCCATGGTTTACCAAAAATTTCAGGCCAGGTCATTTTCCAATACTAAGGAGCAGCTAAGGCCAGCGGTCTGGCCAGCTCAGTGCTATTCCTGGAGCCTCCAAAGTAGAAATTCTTTCTGCAAGGCTCTTTACCCAGCTGAACTTGACTCCATTTTGTCTTGTATTTTTAATCTTAAAATGGAACATGTCTTTTGCCTCCCTCCTTCAGGCAGAAATCCATGCTCTATGGTGCCCAAGTCTGACTAGATCTAACTCATGTATTGTATAGTATGTGTAGTATTAGCATAGTGTTGCCATGTGGATATACTCTTGGTGCACATACAATAACTAAGAGCTGATAATTGGATTTGTTTCTGGCTCCTTCCTTTCTCGAAATGAGCTATCCAATTTATTCAGGGTACTCTAATGGAAAATAAATAAATAAATAAATAAATAAAATAGAAAGTTATTATTTAAATTAATTATGTTAAATCAGAAATTTCACAAGTGGAATTTTGTATTTATGTTTGGAAGATTAGTATAAGTGTTGTTTTTAATAAACTAGCTTGTGATACAGAATATGCCAAATCAATATATTTAGTGCACTTCCAAAAGAGGCGTTCCTGTACTCCTGCAGTACAACATTTTGGCTCCTGCCAAGGTAACTATCACTATAAATGACAGTATGTTACAGTCTCTATTTTAGTTACCCTGCTAAAGACAGAATAGAAAACTAGAACCCAGTTAAATAATATCTCTCACTCTGTGTCATATCTGGGCTTGAGCACACCATCTTCCTCTGCTATTCTTATGCTATACATTATATAGTGTTTGTTAAGGTTATTATTTTGCAGTGGTACACTGACCAAACTGAAGGTTTTTACACAGCCCTGGCATCAAAGGCCTCACTGATTTTGCACAGAGGGATATAAATCTCTTAACTTCTACCATGGAGGCTTCTAAATTGGGATCATCTCCTCTATTTCCTTGTGTAAACCAAGTCTGTGTAGTGCAGTATCTCAGGTATGGGTGATCCTTTTTACAGCATACATTTTATGCTATTCTAAAGACTATACATTTCTAAATATTGAGAAATGACAACAATTAAATTTCTAATGTGATGTTTGTTCACACAGTCAGTTACATGCAAATACTAGTGTGACTGCACTGTGTGCAGTCCAAAGTAAGTATTTATGTCTCCATCTTTTAATTATAAGAAGAATATAATTTATGTCTGCCATAAGCATACATCTGAGCTTTATCCAGTCATTTTATGGTGCACTTTAATTCATAACCAAAAATCCCCAAATAAATCTGAAACATCTGAATGCTGCAGGCTTGGACCTTTGTTTTCTGGGGGCTCTAGGTGTGTGTGGAAACAGCTTGACAGAGGCATACATCTGCAAATACATACATGTGCCTATACATAATGCACTTAGGGCTACTGAATATAAAAGTTAATTATCTTAGTATTTTAGTTATGTAATGTAGTAAGTGCAATTTGTAAAAGAAACAGTAAGCAAAATAAAAACTTTATGAGAGTGAAACAGAACCAATCCAGTAAGTACTGTCAGCTGATGGAGAATACTGTTCAGTCTTGCAGTCCTTTGGCCCTGTGCTTCTTCACCTTGGTTTAGACCATTCCATGAGTACGTTTACTTTCTGGTTGAATAATTCGTCCACTGGTAAAGAGATACCTCTTTGGGATTTAGCAGTAATAGTAGTGGCAGGTGACGCATGCTAAATTTATCATCAAACATGGTGTTTCTTTCTAATACAGCCTTGCCGAGAGAGTCAGATGTGATGAGCCCTCTACAGATGATTGGTGAGAAGCACTTGCATCTTCAAAGAATTTTGTGAAACAAGATGGTACAAAAAATAAACAGAGGGATAAAAATTTTATTGTTTATAAAATTTTCTTTAAAATTTTCTTATTTTTTTTTTTTTTAGAAATTAAAACATTTCTTTAAAAAGAAAAAAAAAAAGAAGAATTTCTATGGCCTTAGGGACAAAGAAGAACTCAGACTGTCCTGTGATTTAATTCTGGAAATCAGACAAGGTCCCAGAAGTAGAGACATTCGTTCCTTGTGGCAAACAGATGAGTAATTCAAAGGTGACATTTTTAAAAACACTCAAGGGTTGCCTTGATTCTCTCCTACTGAAGTCAGCATTTTTATAGACATAAGCTAATGTCTATTTTTATAGACATAAGCTAAGCCCAGTCCAATAGCTTGATCCTTGTAAGTACTCTAGGAAAATTAAAAGGTGTTATTGTTTATTCAAAATGCTACAGACTTTTAACTAATTAATTCTCCCAGCTTCTTCATAAGTTGGTTGTTATTGTGTCTGTGTTATTAGTAGAGAAACTGAATAGTGACTTGAACATGATATCAAAGCAATTTGGTGAGCTATCCAGGATTACAGCTCTAGCATTCTTGACTTCTCACCCTGCATTAGCTCCAATAATTCCACTTGCTTCCACAAGTATTCACTGAGGGGAAAGGTGGAAACAATAAAATGAATATTTAGCTCAACTACTTTCTCAGCTGATGGTTTCAACTGTCTACTTTATAATGCTTTTCCTCATCCATCTTTAAATTTCATGCATAGCTGAACTTTATCCCTTAAAGTATTTTAGAACAAAAGAAGAGTTTTTGATATCCAGCCAGTGCTCTCTTTCCCTGTTCTATTCTGTTTGCTTACAGTGCTGGTCATGTGCCAAATACTGTCCAAATTTCAATCTTTCAGGTGCTTCTTACTGTCTTTTCAGCCCTTTGTCTTCTGCACAGTACCTGTCTGCCTCATTTCCTCTAAATCTCCCTTTTGAGAATCATCTTTGCTTTTCTCAGTATTTTCAGTTCAAATGCTTTACTTCTTAATATTGAAAAAGCAAAAACTGAAATCAGATGTATTTTCTCAACAGGCCCAGATAGGGGAATTGTCTGTAATAAGCACGGAATATAGCAGTTGAAAGACCAAAAAGCATATTGGTCTGTTTTCTTGTTATATTTCATTGCAAACTCATCTTTAGGAGAGAGCACTGGGTAAATTACAAGACAGTAGATCTGGATTTCATTCTGAGCAGAAATTGTTTTGTAGTTGGGGTAACTTAACCTCTCTCTCCTTTTTTTGCTTATTCTTAGGGGTGTTGCAAGATTTAATATAAAAGTACTGTAGAGAAGTTTCTTACCATATGCTCAGAGGAACTGTCTAGGTGCAAAGTAGGGCAGTGGTCATGGCACTGAGCTTACCAGAATTCAAGAAGCATTTGGGCAACTCTCTCAGATATGTGGTCCAATTGTTGGGTGGTCCTGTGTGGAATCAGGAGTTGGACTCGATGATCCTTGTGGATCCTTTCCAACTCAGAATATTCTATTCTATGAAAGCAAGTTAGCAACTTTGCCTGGTGCCCATTTTAGTTTAGGGAGAAGGTGGAGAAAGAGAAAGGCATATCAAGAAGGAGCAAATTAAGCCAGGGCCAGGGGACCAGACATTTGGCTTCTTTGATATTTTATTTTCTTTCTGACTCTTCCTTATCTTATACAGACTTAAATTGTCTGATGTATGGACCAAACTTTAAGGAAAAGGTTAACAAAGACGTTTCATTTATTTCTATATATCAATGTACCTAATTGTAGCCCTAATGTTCCTGTTCTCAGCTGTCAGGTCGTTCTGTTCATAAAGCAGCATTTCACATTGCATCCTAGAATCTCCATGTATCACAGAGCTTCACTAATGACTGACACTGCTGTGGGTTGTTTTATTGTATTCCAGGGGAATTCATTTAGCCTAAGAGCCCACACTTCAGCAGCTCTTGAGACAGGACTGTAACCTTATAGGCAAAATGCTGATTTTTGTCAAAAGGAAAAGAAACTGACAGTCAGCTCTGACAGAGTTTGTTGATCATGCATATGTAATGTCACTGGAAAGCATAGATTAGAAAATTGCATACTTCATAAGTGATAGTAGAAATTGATTAAAGCAATTGATTGTACCCTGTGCAAGGAAGTATTTATGGTCATTACGTTAATGCCAAAAAGCACCTGTCAGCTTCAGAAAGGGCATCTACTGATTTGTTGACAGGCAATTTCAAATTTTCTTTTTACAGAAACTCTTAAGGGCTTCCTTGAACTAGATGATCTTGAACAGATATTTCGATATTTCCTTTTTTTTTTTTTTTTTTTTTTTTTTTTTGCCAGATGCCGAAATGCAATTTTAGATACATCATGTGGTGTTTTCTTGATTTGTTAAAATCCATGCTGAGAGGTGTTGAAACAATTGCTCTGCTTAGTGATGTCTGTTATGCTGTTATCCTACCCATGAATTCAGTTGTACTCTCATCTAGCTGTTTACCAAAGCCCTATTCACATGCACCTTCCTACTCACAATTTCTTCCCTTACATCTGGTCTGTTTAAAAAAAAAATACAAACCTGTTTAGTGGGACCTGTTAAATTCAGCATTGGAACATTCAGCAGAGAACTTCAGCATTTTGGTGTTAAGCACCTGCCCTCTTTTGAGGCTGCTGTGAGACCTCTGGCAGTGTAGCAGTTTGCTAGAGAAAGAAGAAAGGGAAATAACTGGACCAAGGGGACAGAAGAAGTCTCATAACATAACTAGTGTTGCTCCCCTGAATTAGTCTGCCATACATTTTCCTTCTCTAGGCCCCTCCTCAAATGTATAACACAGCTGGTGTTAACAATATGTTGGAGTATTAGGTGTTCAGTGGCCAGGCTTGGTTTGTCAGTTAGAAAAATATGAGACACATTTTGGATAATGATGTTCTGTGTTGAGGTAGAGTGCGTCCCTGCCTCAAGATGATTCAGACATTTGTTATGTTTTCTAACTCTCTGCTTCTGCCTCTTCTGGGCCATGGGTAGTACAGATTGCTTTTGTTTTATAGTCTAAGCTAATGTGTTTGCAAATTGCAATGAAAGAATCTCAGAAAATTACTCTATACATCAGCTGAGACAGAACAAATGTTTTTTGTTTTTTTTCTTCCCTTCAAACTGCTCCAGTGCGCTATTTGAGTGCAAATCAGTAGTTTTTATGAAGTGGCTAAAGTTAGGTCTGAATAAGCTATATTTGAGAGAATCTAATAATCAAAAATTTAACATTTCCTCAAGATGCATAGGAAGCTTAAATTAATGGGTGGTTTATGTTAACATTTGGCTCTATAAAGAAGGAGAAACATTGCTGCATGAAATACTTAGCTTCATTAGCAAAAGTAGCCCAATTAAAATATTTGCCATGTGGGTTTTTTAGGGATTTCAAATAGACCTTTCTTGAATTTTCCTTGATTCAGAGATGCTAACATTAAATGTGACACGTGAGATGATAATTACACGGTAATTATTTGATTTTCACTAAATAGACATTTCCATTAGATTCCTTCTGGCAATATCTAGCTGAGGAAGTTCATTTTATAGCCAAATACAATATCAAGATGTCTTTTCTTTACTCAACTACGTAAGGAACAATAACCATAACTACCTCCTTTAATGTTCCTAGCCATCTGTACCTAGAAACTCTGCAATGTATGATGTGCTGCTTTCTGATTAGGCTATCAGATTTGCTGAATGTGGACTTGATGTTTCTTCTTCCTTTCATGTAGACTTGCAAAACCAGCACTTGTCTTTTATCCTGCTTTTTGTAATAGTATCTTTGCATGTAATCTGCAAGGATTGGCTGTTAAGCTCTCCTGTCACAGCTCAGGGTGACACCTGTGATTAAAAGGTCTGCCTAAATTCCCCAGTCTCTAGGTTTTTGCTTCTAGTTTAAAGATGAAAAAAGTCACGAAGCTTCAAAATTTTGTCTCTGGGAGTATAAAATCAGCTGCAATTGTCAGGCATGTGCACATAGTATGTAAAAAATGCTTTAAGACACTGAAATGATATCTCTGCATGAGGTAATAGCATTATGAATTTAGACCCAAATCCCAGCTACAACTTTTACTTTGCTTCCACAAGTATGGATAAGAATTTTAATTTATCTACCCCAGCCAACCCTACTGAAATTATTGGTCAGGTAAGGAAGACAAGAGGGCCAGGTAGTATGTTACTGTGTGTGATCAACTCTGGGAACTGGCATGGCGTAGCCATACAACACCACCTGTACTTGGTTAGGAACTCCAACAACCAAATTCTTCTCTCAATTCCACATTTATCTCAGGGGTATGAGGCAATTCTATTGAACTGTTTAGCTACTGCTGAGTTGGTATTGCAGCTTCTGAGAATCAAGGTGGCATTCGCAACCGTGGCCACTAAGTATGCAGCCAGGGCTGAAAGCACAGCCTATTGTAATTTGTCACTCACGGTTCACTCTGGGCATTTAGGTTTTAAAAGTTGCTGCAAGTTGCTCAACAAGTTGCTGCCTGCCTGTAAACACCGTTTTGCACCCCTCTTGGAATTCATATGTTTTATACACAGACAATGCTTTTGGTCACAGTTTGTTTGGTTGTTGTTTGTTTGTTTTTGGTTTGGTTTAGGTTTGGTTTGGTTTAGTTTATTTGTTGGTGTCTGTGTGATAGCTCACCTACATCCAGGCAAAAAGAAAAGCACTGAAAAAGCAGACAGATCTGTATGTACTGGTCATCTCATTACTCGTGTTTGAGGATCAGTGATACTGATCAACGCATCTCATTTTTACTTCTGTAATGGCACTATACACTGCCCCTCCCAGGAGACAGGGCTGTCTGCTACAATGACAGTCATGGAAAAAATAATGTTCTGGATGATACTAAATAAGAATGACACTTGTCAGTGTCAGAAGTAGACTGTGGCAAATGTGAATACAGCCAACAGTTTTAAAAAACAGCTCTAATTTCCAAGGGCATCTCCACAAATCCTGTTATTTTCATGCTAATACGTTTTGTTTTCTTTAGGCTTCTGTGCTATAGAATCCTAACTTATCAAAACCCATTTTTTAACAATTGCTTAAGACGTTTTGGCTAACTGAAAGGAGAGCTAATCCTCCACTTATATTCCTGCAGAGGAAGAAAAAGAAGATGGTACAAGATGAATGCATATTTTTAACCAGTCTTTGCAATGTTTATACAACAGACTCGTAATAGTAATCCACTCTTGTTACAAATATATAAAAGATAAAAAAAAAAAAAATGTTTTAAAATAGATAATTAGAAGGCTACAAATATTTCGGGATTTTTAACATATTGCTCATGATTTTATCATCCAAGTTCTTTAGCTATGGTGTTGTAAAGTATTTTCACTGATGATGATATAGCTGTTTATTTGCATTATGTTAACATTAATTTAATGTTAAATCATAGCAAGTGATTAGAAACAATTGTTTGGGTAAATAAATTAATAAAATACATGTTGTAACTGGGAAAAAATCTTAAATCTGCAAGTATATTTCTTATTTAGTGATTCTAATATTAATACAATTTAGTGTTGGTATAAAAGATCACTGCTTCCAGTTTCGCTACTAAATTTTGAGTTTTTCATTTTTCTCTGCTGCTGACCACAGAAATGCACATTTTTTTTTATTTTTTCTAAATAAAAATATTCATTTAAGTTGATGATATTACAGTCTCTTGTTATGGTTCAAAAATAATAATTAAAAACAAAACAACAACAACAAAAAACCAGTGCCCCCCACTGACTCTGCCCTCTGCCAACTGTGACTATGTGAGTAGTGAAATTTCACATGAAGTGTAAAAGCAGTAGTCCTGGGATAAGAGGTCCCAGATAGTTTCAGGAAGATGAAACGGAGCAGAGAGCAGTTGGCATAGAGCAAAAGATGTTTTATGTTGGGTGCAGAGCAAGCAATGTTAAAAGGAATGTGAGAGATTGTGGGTGGCAGCTTTGGAAAATGATGTACCTGTTTTCATTGGATTTGTTTTGTTGCTTACCAGAAACCTAAGCAATTTATAAGCCATTACGTTTTGAATTAGTAAAGGAAACAGTACACAGTAACTTGATTTTGCTTGCATTTAGGCCTGGTAGATTTTCATTTTCTTTTTAATTATTTTCTTTAAAAGAATGAAAACAGCAGCATGAATGAAACTTACTTTATGAGAGAAGGTGTAGGCTAACATTATACCCACAGTGAATTATCATATCTTACTGCACATATCCGAGTGAACCTCAGAATATAAGCTGCTTCTCTAAACTGCTTTCTTTGGAGAGATGCATTTAGGTGGCCAGCAAAAACTGAAGTTGTTGCCACTTTAAGTCTCTTTAGGGTAGTATAGAAGAGGTATTAAAAGAACTTAACCATAGATTACATTGCTTATTCTGCTGATGTGCTGATACTCATGGGTGAATTGCTGGCTCACATTAGAACATTTTTGTAAAGTAGAATTGAGAAATACATTAAAAAACCCTCATGCCAAACTCGCAGAACAAAAAGATCAGCAGTGTTATGTAATGTATAATCATTTTCTGCAGTGGATATTGCAGCAAGTTCTTTTGTCCTGTGATAAAAGCAATTCTGAATCTCCAAACACTGAAATACAGCTAAGTACGTATCGAAGGTACTGAAGTTTTTGTAATTATACTTAGATGACTTATGTTAGTTCCATAACATACACCAGCTATTAATATAAAAATTTATGCTATCCATCTAGATAGGATTTGGGAGACTGATTAATAACCTTCACTAGACTTATAAATCTTGATCTATAGCTGAAATAAGCAACCTAAATATGTCTTCTGAAATCAATTTTTACTAGGAATTATTTTCTGATCATTTCATATAATCAAAGAAATACACACTAAATAATGTTACGAAACAACTTGTTAAGGACTGAATTTCCTTGTTCTGAAATGGTTCATAAGATAGTGGAATTTCTTTGTATTTTTTAGTCTAGGAAAGGCTGAAAATATTTGGAAGTAAATTTGATGAAGTTCCATGTCTGGTGTGCTGGTTGTTTCAGCTGAAGTCTTTAAAACTTTCATTTAGAAAAATGAAGTTACCCTCTGATTAACTTCTTAGTCTTTTTGTTACTTTTAAATGTTAGTGGTATTCTTGTGTGTTCATAGTTGCAAAAATGTATGCTACAAGTAAAGTTATAAATTCTACTGTATGCTAAGATGCTGGCCAAGAAAGCCAGAATAGCAAGCTATGCATGGTGAAGATTCTTCCCAGAGCAGCTCCATAGCTACTAAGTGGCAGATGCAGCAAAGTGGTTGAAGTATCTCTATATAGCATGAACACATCCAGCTTGTCTACTTTAATGCTTTGTCAGTTGCAGAGATTTCCTGGGAGCCTGTGCCACATTTGGTGCACATCCATATCTCTAGCACATCTGACATCCCATTTATACAGTAAGAATACTGTAGCTTCACTGTAAAATGGGTGTTCATAGGGGAAGAGCCAACGTTGTCCTGGATAGATACCAGAGGGAGCAATGGAACTGCCCAAAATCCCAATGATCATTTGATATTTCCTGTGTAGGGGCAAGAGCTGTCCTAGGAACACAAGCTCAAGTCAATTCAGATACTGATTTGTCCCTATATTGTCACTGGCCATATTATCACTGTTAATAGGTGATCTTTCATGAAAAGAGAATTCTTTGATGCCCACTGATTCATGTAACTGTTTATTGATCATGAAGTTAGGATAGTGCCCTAAATGGGAGTGATTGAAATATGAAAATCAATGGCTCTTATCAGTCCAAGCATGAGGATAAAGCAGAAGTTTGGAATGGTTGTTGATGAGTTTGTCACAACTAGTTTTTCACTCCCTCTTTGTATCCCTTCATTTTGATCTCTTTTCTTTATTTATCCTTTATTATATATCATTTTTATTCTGTTGCCCTAAATTTCTCCCATTTATTTGAAAAAAAAAAAAAAAAAAAAAAAAAAAAAAAAAAAGGCTCCTTTTCTTTGGTTATCCTCTCTTTCATTTTCCACTCCATAGCCATTTTCTTTCCCATAGTAAAACCAGCAGAATGTATCCACAAACTTGTTCTGTGTTGTGTTTTTTCCTCCTAGTTTTGAGAGGACAGAGAAGCTGGAATCCAGCTTACAAACAGAAGTTTGCTGTCTCTTCTCTGTACACTGACATCTACTGTCAGGCATGCAGCTGAGAATTATTATTTATTTTTTTTTAAGCTTTGGGTTGTTTTAAAATCCTCTGGACTGTGGCAGTCTAAAATGTGAGAGCTGCTGAGTTCATTTTTTTGTGGCACTCACTGACTTAATCCCATTTTGTGTACAGTCTCAGAGGCTTTCCAAAAACCATGGTTCATAGAAGTATTTAGCTTTCCTACTACTATTTTATTCCTTCAGCAGACTGGCTAATTACCAGCTTTCCACCAAATGTGCAATAAGGATGACAATAAACACTTTTTTTCCAGCTTGCTAGAGAACTTTTTGCTCTACGTTTTTGATTTACAAAATATCAGACTATTGTGGCTCTGTCCATTCATTATTCTGCAACTTGTTCTTGCACTATCACATCATACATGTATCTCTTTATCAAATAACATGTATATTGTTTTCCACTCTCCTGTACTGTTGTCCATCATTTCTTATTGGCAATGAGTAAGGGAGATGGGTGTGAGGTGAAGAATGCCGTCATCTAATACATAGTAACTTAGATGAATGCTATTTAGCTTTTTTTGTGGAGATGTATTTAAAATTGCTTTCTGTTTTGCTATATTACAGGCATGAATTCAGCCAGTAATGACCTCAATAGTGCCTGTTTTAATGTAATCCCCGCTTGCTGACTGCTGTTCCAAGAATAAAAATTTAAGCCAAAAGATTTAATGAAATCCTTTGGGATTAGTGCTCGCTGGGCTGGGGAAATTGCATATGAACCTTTTCTCTGTACTCTAACCATAAGGTTTGGTATTTGAATAGGAGGGTGTCCAAGAGAGACAACTCTGAGTTCATCAATAATTTACATTTTTGTTAGTTACAAACCTGGTATTTAGGATTCTGTTGCCATAGCAATCCATCTGGGCCTGAACGGATAGTGTTTTAAGTGCTGGTTGTATAGGGATTCACAGTGCGTGCTTTAAATCCCTTCTAAACTAATCCTCAGATCTGTTCTGTGACTTATTTGAGGCTTCAACAAAATCAATGTTACTCGCAGGAAAAAGTTTATGCTGAACAAATTAAGCCCATAAAATATTAGAATATGCATATGATCTTTAAAGGACTTTAAAGTTCATCATGTATGACAATTTCTGTTTCAGTATGTGCAGCAATTAATAAATGTCCACATTTCCTTTTTTCTCTAAAATACATTTAATTTGTTGCACATTATGCAACTAGAAATTATCCAGACTCAGTACTGGTTTATTAGCTAATTTATACTTCATAATCAAATACTAGCCTCATTTTCCCAGATGTCAGGTTTTACGTTTTACAGGATGTCGGTCTATTCATAATACTGTATAACTTCCACTTTCAATTAATCTGATTTTCTCTCTTATAAGTTATTCTAAGGCTGACAATAAAATTTGAAATTCCTATTTTCATTTCTAGCACTGCTGAAGCAGTTTTGAGGCACTGTGGCTAAATTCAGCAGTCTAAACATCAGCTGTTTTTAGTTTGAAGCTTGTTTTATATTTTTCATTTTGCCACCCAACATTTTAAAATGGTTTATTCAAAAGCTCCCAGATACACTACATGAAGGGATCTACTTAGGTTTGAAAAACAATCAATAAACTCCCCAACACACCTGGACTAAGTTTCAGCTCTCTCAAAACGAAAACCCTCCTGAACTTCCAGAGCTTTTAGTTCTTTGTAACAAAAATATTGCCCAGTTGTCCTCCCAAATGGTCAGAAAACCATGATACCAATATATATCATCAGCTCTTTATTACTTCAGCTTATAGAAATTACCTGTAAAATCATTCATCAGTGTTTGAAAGAAGAGAGAAAAAATATTCAAATAATAGCCATATGCTCTACCAATGAAGTTTTAGTCCATAATCCTAAACAGACAAAAATTGTTTCTTCATACAGTTTATAAAATATCACACGGATCTTCCTGGCTTTAAAAATAGGAATAGAATAAAAAAACTGCAGATGGCCTAAGAGATCTTTATTTACCATACAGCTTCACTTTTATCTTTTATAATATGCTTCATAGTGAATAATGAAGCATGTCATAGAAGGGACTTATTTTTGTCACGAATCTGTGATACTGAAAATGTTATTTGTCACTTGTAATAAATGTAGTTCTAGTGCTTCTGTAAGAGTTAAATACGAGTTTCCTGAGAAAATGTGCAAGAAGGAAGTCCTTTCTTTTCAGTGGAGTAGGATTTTATTTCATAAGCTAAGATGTGCATGTGTGTTCTTAAATTCAGTGTGGCTGACTGAACTTAATTTATTATAGAGGTCCCATTCTTCTCTCCTGGTTTAAGGAGTTATTTCCATAATTGTTTGCCACTAAATGTAACAGGAAACACAGAACTTAAAATTAACTAAAAATGTTTTGTTTGGATTGCTTTTGTTTATCCTTATGACTAACTGAAGTAAAAGTTGCAGATCTTTTACGTGATTACTTACCCTAAATTACATGTCCTAAAGTATCTTCTGTAGATACCATTTGTAAAATATAGATTATGCTTCAAAAGGATATTACAAGATGTATTCAGGCATATCAAAATGTGTTTCTGTTGATATTTCCAATGGTTTTCATTAGGGAAAGTCTTCCCCTTCAAACATTACTGAAATGAAAAGTGAGTCATGAAAGATGCTAGCAATATGACAGATGCTATTTGTAGCTCTGGAAATACATTTGTCACTGCAGGAGATCTCCTGCACTGAAGACCCACAGGAGTCCATAACCAAGGGTGAATGAATTAATCTTCCAACACATCTCATAAAAAATAATCTCTCTTTAATAGCAGTATAAACAGTTGCATTTCTCTGGTAATTTTATGACCTTTCTCTACACAAATCTTTGGTTTACTTTATTTCTATTTTAGCTCTGAAAATCCTTGCAAAGGGTGCTAGTATTTAGTCTCCTTGATTGTTGTTTGGTTTTACTGATTGGTTTTTACTCATTTATTCCAGATCTGCTTTATGGTTTTTGAATGTTTCAGAAACTCCACCTGTCAACTCCAAGGGAGCTGGCAGGCTGGCTATTCTTACTGACACACCATAGTTATTCATGCTTTTTTTGAAATTTTCTTCTCTAATCTAGAACACAACCTGTATTTTTGTTCAGTCATTCCCAATTAATGCTCCAGTAAATATATGTCTTTTCTTTCCTTTGCATTTTCTGTCTTTGCAGCAGAAGGAAATAGTTAATTTTCTAAAAGGCTCAGTTATAATATGACACAGCTTGACACAGACAGCTTAGAGAAACGGGAAGATTGAGACAGCGTGCCACAGAGCAGGTGTGATTCTGTGTATTAATTTCTCTAAGGCACTTGCAGCTACCTCTGTTCAAACGCAAGATGTACACAGGGACCTGCACGAAAGCCCTGGCTCTGAACCCTGAGAAGAGGTTGGGATTAGAGCTTTTAGCTGAAACCTGTCTGAATTTCAGATCCCTCAATTTGGGAGGGCTCTAATGACAGGGAGAGGCAAAGCTTGAGTTGAACCCCTTCAAGACGTATTTGAGTACAGTTCAGGTTTGGTCTGTCACAGCCTGTACCAGTATATTTTATACAGCTAATAAAGAGCACCAAGCTTTTAAGGCCTGCTAAGACTATTTTCAGATGTATTACAAACTCTAGGAAGAAAATTTGTTTATCCCACAGCTGTGTTCTACACCAGCTTCTGCATTATTATAAACCATTTCAAAATGGGGGTTTCATAGCATCATCCTCTTAACTTTGCATTGCTTGAGTACCCCACAGCTCTTTACAGATGTCTAGGGTATAACAATAGCAAAAGAGCTAATCCATGTTGTTTTAGCAAGTTTAAAACTTAATATCAAGATAATACAGTATGCTTCAGATTCAGGGACTCTATAATCCTCAGCTCAAACGTGTTGCCTAACAAGTGTCTTAAGTAGACTGACATGAAAAAGAGTGATTTCTGGGATATCACAGATATTGAAAGAACCATACAGAAGGCAACATTAATTTGTTACTGAAAATATAGGAAAAACAGACCTTTAAATCTATTATGTTCTGAATCTTTTATTATTTGTGTCATTGGAGATGGTAGCCTGGTTAATTTAGAGTGAGTTGCTGGATGAAATCATGATTTGGCCTTTTTAAAGAGCAGGCTAAGGGTTGATGTGATGTAGTTTGACAATTTCAGGTAATAACAATTTTGCTCTGCTCCAAAAAAGTTGATGTAAAATTAAAAGTACATTTACCTACCTTGGTAACTGTTCATTTGGCTCCCTTTTTCAACAGCATCAAACAAATTGGTCATCTTTGCTTTTAACCACCTTCACAGTTTGATCCTGCCTGCCCTTTCACATCACTGCTGCCCTTACCACAACCCTTACTGCCCATCAGTCCCAATTTTCTCCTTTCTCTCATGCAACCTTTATTCATGAAAATTGTAAATAGTAAAAATCTGCAAAGCTAGTATGCTGTGTTCCTTCAAATCCAGCCTTAAAACTCACCTCAGTTGTGATGCCTGTAAACTGCCAAAGAGAGGCTAAGCAGCTGGTGTGCTGTGATCACTGCTTATTATGCTAATTGTCTGCATGAAACAGTGGGAGTGAAGCATCAAACACCCCTCTGCTGCATGTCCCACTGTCCTTCGTAAGCTGTGGGGGAGGCTGTGGCTGTCTTTGGAGGTACACATTGTTCTTTACTTAGCTCCTCAGTCTAATAGGGTAATCCAGCCAAGGCCTAATACAGCATGAGAAATTAATTTTGAGCAGAGGATTGCCAACACGATGGGTGTGAAGGTCTCTCACCTCTCCTGAACTGGGAAGAGCCACACGTGTCCAAATGGAAATCAGCATTTGGTATGAGGTTTTAAGAGATTTGTCCCCAGAACATATAGATTTCCCCTCTCTGCTTCTATATATAAGACTGGCAAATTGTCTTTTAAGGAAGTAGCCCTATATGGATTTTCTTCTTTTCCAGACTCTTTCATAAAAATCCAAGGCTTTATATCTTGGAGTTTAACAAACCTTAATATAAAAATGGTAAGCTTCTTTGCTACAAATGAAACCAGGTCATTTATTTTATGTAGATGATAAATATTCTTATTTGTTTTTCTTACAGACACACGGAATCCTGAATAAAAAAAAAAGAGAAGAGAGCTAAGCACACAGTTTGTGTTGTGAATAGTAAGTGAATATTATTTGTACTTCCATTTTTGTATTTTTCCTGTTTGCAGTTCTTTTAACAAGTGTAAGAAATTAGTACAGTGAGCATTTCTGCACTTTATCCAACTCAGTTTCATTTCACAGGAGTAGGTTATTATTAATCCTATAATCACCTTAGGTAAGAAGCCCAGATAATCTGTGCAATGTATCTATATCACTGCCCATACTGAAAATATTGTTATTGCCTTTTTCTTCTCAGTCAAAGTGAATTGTAATGCTAGAAGGTACCAAGATAAAATAGTATTACACTAACGTTGGCTCACACCTGAAATTTAGCAGAAGAGTAGTTAGGTTTTGGATCAGTACAGACAGATTCTGTTGGGTGGGGACATGAGCACGAGAATGTTATGGTTTGAATGTTATGGTGAGATATCTCCTTAATCACTGATTAGTCGTTCTGAACTGTGCTGTTCAGAGCTGTGCTGTTCACTTCCCAGTATGACCAATTGCCTGCAAGCTTACAATGCATGGCTTCATTGTCCATTAAGACAACGAGCAATGAAAATACGCCATGTTTGTGGTGTGGATGCTATTACTGATGATGTCCTCTGGAAAATATCTCAGGTTCCTGGTGAAGTACCAGTTGTGATACAGTGGAGAACAGACACTGCTTTTATTGCCAATACTAAGTAATATGCCCTGGGAAAAGTAGCAGTGTATATTGTTGTACTACGTTACTGGATAACAAAAGGTGGCAATATCCTTTAAGAAGCAAAGCAGATAAATGTGTGCTAAGACATTTCTATTAACAGTTCAAACATAACAGTTCTTTTGTGTTACGTGCTAATAGAGCCTGATTCTTCGTGGGAGAAGATTGTGGACAGTATGTAATGTACTGAGAATATGTGCTGTTCAGCACTATTCTACTTTCAGACAATACGGTTGACAGTATATTATGCAGTAGAACTGAAGAAATTTATTGTCATTCATGAAATCCCTATTCATTTAGCCAAACTGATGTATGGAACAGACTAGATTTGGGTATAAATAAATCTTGGATATTTTTTTGGCAAGCATTAAAAACTAAATGCTTTAGTGGGAATATATATATATATATATATTTATAAACCTCAGAAGCTAAAATATGCTTAGTATCTCTCTGGGCAACCAAGATCAGCAGTGAGTTTTAATGTTACATTTAATCAGTCATCATGAAAGCAAAAACATGACACTTCACTGAATCCGAGGGCAACATGTTTGAAAAGCTAGTGTTGTATATGTACAATTATTTATACAATGTGCCAAAGTGTGCTACCTGTAGGCATTTTTTAGCTTATCATGAAACATTAGGGGGAAACAAAAAACAAACAACAACAACAACAAAAAAGCTTAAAGATCCCTGTCAAAACTCACCTGTTTCTCTTAGCTTTCCATTGCTTTTTCTGTCAATCATACTTTCTTTCCATTCTTTCTGCTTTTTCCCCGTCACATCTTGTGGTCTATATTTCCTACATGTGTCACACCTCTCTTCTTATATCTTTCCAGTCTTATACCTACACACCTAACCTGCTCCAGCTTCATAGTTTTTCCTCACATCTCCCACACAGTGCCACCTCATCTTCATATTTGCTGAGCTGCCTTGCAGTATGTTCCCAATGTTCGGTAAATTTTGAGCTTGCTATTTCTTGTATAAAACAGATACTTTACAGACCAAGAACATTATAGGTGTTACCCATAAATAATGTACTGAATAATGACATATACCTATACCTGAGGATTTTGTGAAGGGTTGCACTATATTGTACTATGAATCAGCTCTAATATTTTTTTATTTGTGGAAAGATATCGTGAAAGTTTGGACAGTTTTTTGATGCATGGTATACCTTCAAACAAACCAGTTATACTGTTCTCCAGGATCAGAAGTCTTGGCAGCAGATGACTGAAAGCGACATATATATTAGTAACATATACTAATAGATGACATATACTAATAGATGACAGATAGTAACATATAAATATTAGTAATTCCAAGTGATTCATTTAACTCAAATGATGTACGCATACCAAAAATCCTGGAGTTGTGATAGATCTGTTTGTAGAAAGCAAATCATTATTGCAGGCACTCAGACACTTTCTCTTCACTATTATTCCTCTGTCAAGTGGCCAGAACTCACAGGCAGCTGTTTCAGAATAGCGTGGATTTATTTGTGCACAGTGAGAAAAAATTAATCAACTATTATTGGTACTCTATCACATACAAATTCTCTCTTCTGCTAGCGGAATAGGTTGATGGAACCTTTTCATATTGTCCATCAGTTAATTTTATCAGTCATGGTATTATGATTATAAACTACAAATGACCTAACAATGAATATATAATTATAGAAATGAAAATGTACAGTGGTTATTTAACATTTTTAATGTGTAATTTATTTAACAGTCTTTCTGGAATATACATGGGAAATTAGAATAATAAAACAGAAATAAAATTACATTTAAATTTCATCCATGATCAGAGAGAAGCAATGTTGCTAGCATGAATCAGGCTATACATTCCTCTGTGTGGTGAGGTTCATGTGCGCTACCTTTGGGCCTGCTTAAAACATCCTTCTAAACATTGTTATTCATACACTAAGCTATAAGTCATTCTTCTGACAGTGAGATCAATTAATTGTGTCCTTGTTTTAAAGGTTTTTTACTGATTGTTTTCTTGAATTAAAACTAAATTTCCAAATATCCATTGCTGAATACAAAAGTATTGGATTACAGATATAGGAAGAAGATAAAATTGATATTAGTTCTTATTGAGAAAATTGTTTGAGTAAAAAAAATGGAACGTGAATTATATTTAGTGGGTTTTAAGAGTTCTCATCTATATTTTAAATGCAAGGGTCTTTCGTTTAGCTTTGATGCTGCAAGAGGTGAGGCTTTTTATGGAGGGGAAAAATCTCGCAGTGTGTTCCACAGAAGGTGTTTGTTGACCTTGTGTATTTAGCAGCAACCAAATTTCATCTGCCACATGTTCTGGTTTATGTTAGCATTGACATCTTTGGTAGCTGCTGGTTAATGGCAGTTTCTTCGTTATTCGTGGGCAATAAAGAGAAGTTCGGGTAATGTGGCATGGATTAGGACACTGCACAGCTGAAGAACTAATGCAAGGCAGGCCCAGCCTGGCTGCATTTGACTTCCATCGGGTGAGGCAAGGCCTGGCCTGCCCAGAGTGATTGCATGGGCGGTTTGACTCCAGTACATGGAGGGGAACTAACTTAGCATTAGCCCATGAGCATGCAATATTACAATTGTTTACCCTAATATCTATTTCCAAAGCCTACTGGGTTTTATATTTTACCATTTTCCATAGTATATCCAGAGGTGTGTAATGTACCACAGACAAAGTACCTAAATGAAGGGTTCCTTGGTTTTGGAAGGGTCAGTTCTGTAAAAGTTGAATTTATGAGCCTTCAAAAGGAAATGAGCCTGTGGTTTCTGAATGTTCTCTGCTAATCACAATAATCTTTCCTTACATTACAGTTTCAATCTTTCATTGCAATGCAATAATCTAGAAACAGCATAGAGGTGCCCTCATTCCCTGTGCTGCCAGGTTTTCTCATTGTCCATTAAAATTCATGTGCATATACTGTAGGTTTGGATAAAAGAGTTCATTTGACTGTTCACACTACCTGAATTCTTTAATGAGGTCTTCCCTTAAATTACTTTCACTTCTCCAATTTATTTTTTTTCCACAGTGGAAGTATGAACTTCTAGCAAAGTGTATAGTAATATTTGCGTAGTGTAAGGATTTTTTTATTATTATTTTATCTTGGTTATGATGTTAAGACTATTCAGAGTAGTATTCTCTGTGACTCATCTGCTTACAAAATTTTACAAATTTTGTGCCTCAAAAACTCTTTTTTTTTTTTTTTTTTAATTGATCATGTATTACAGCCACAGCTTTGCATTTTTTAATGTGAGATCTCTGACACGGTTTTAGATTCTGTAGTGCTTTGAGGTATGCTAGTTATGCAACCTAATTCTGCAAAATGGCTCTGTGTATGTACTTCCCCGGGGCTTCAGTTTAGTTGTCATTTATCATTTTAGCACTGTGAGTGATTACTCTCCACTATTTAATTTGTCTTCTGCAGCTTCTCAGCTTTTTCTTCAATTGGTAATCACATACTTTTCCAGACACGTTTTCAAATGATGTGTTTTCCAAGTGCCCCAGAAGTCATGTAATCTTATTTTTCTCAGCTAGGAGTTGAACCATTTAAATAAATTATTGGCTCGTATTGTGTCTATTACTTGGAAGTTTTGCAGTTCAAATCTGTGTTTCATTTTCCATTTTTCGATGTGTATTTATTTATTCTGAAATATGTGTATTTACTAACTGCATCTCTGTCTTTCAAAAAATAGCAAAGTAAATGATCACCATTTTTAAGTGTAGGAGCCAAATGCTTGGGCTGGTGGTACTGCAGTAGACTTTAGCCACCTTTGCATGTTAGGTTTCAAATGCAAAGTCTTTGCTAGCTTAATTTGCTTATTGGAATTTCACAAGACAGCTCCAATCAATAGGGTTAACATATGCTTTGTTTCTCAACTTGTGTCCTGTGTATCTGTACCATAATTTGCTATTTTAAAACATTACATAGAATATCAACATGGCTGTTATTTAAATCAGGTTATTTAAGAGTCACATTCAACTTTTAATTAAAAAAAAAAAAAAAAAAAAAATTGCATTAAGTCATACTGTGTATACACATGGTAGCAGTTTTACACAATTACTGTGGCAACTTCCTTCCAAGAACCTACGATAATGAACAGCTTCTGTGATCCACACATCAAAGAAGATTTACTTTTAAATTTCCCTTTCTCATATAATTTTATTTTGATCATTTGATTTTTTTTTTTTTTTTACTATTTAGTCACCAGCTATGCTTAAGATTTGTGATTAAAAACTCGTAGTAAGCAGAATTATGCTGCCAACATCAGCAAAGCTGCACTATGATGACACAGCTGCTACTGTAGTTCTGTCTTAAAGTACAGTCAGACAAAATTAGTAGAAATCTCTGGTGTTGTATGCTTTTGGAGGACAGTTTAGTGTTCTTTTTTTGTGACAGAGCTTTAATTAATACTTAACCTTTGCTTTTAATTCTTACTGTCTTTGCACAAATCCCTTCTAAAGATACCAGGTTAGCGTTGGTAATTCATGGTAGGTGAATTCCAACCCATGTTTTGTAGAACATCAGAGATAGCCTGTTCTATCACTGTTCTTGTAGTGAGTTAGCTTTGACAAGGATCAAAAAGGATATGGTTTCTTGTCAACTCAGCTATTTGGCATTATATAATTATAATAATTTATATATATATTTATATATATATTTATATATATATATAATATGATTAACTCAAAAAATAGCTAATATGATACCAGTGATAACATACAGAAAGGTTAAAGTGATTGCCACCCGTGGAGTTTGTACTAGCCAAATAACATTATTTGGCAGTTTTGGATCCTCTCCAAGTGTGATTTTGTTCTTCAATTATGATTTTGTTTCCTTCTTTTAAAGTTTCACACAGTAAATCTTATTTTAAAGACATATAGTCATCATAAACATCACATTTTGACAGCTTTTCTTATGTGAATGAAACTCATTCAAGTCAGTCTATCCAGAAATAAAAAGACGCATCTTAGACCTGTTTACAATGATATCTTTAAGTTAAACTAGTATATCAACAGCATTTTTCTCAGAATATGTGAAGAGAAGAATAATAGGAAATTTAGTTACTTTCACATGTAAACAAAAATGTTTTTCAAATCCATTACCAAAGTCAGCATATCAGTTTTAGTAAAATACATGATATACACTTGATATAATTTATACGAGATTAAAAACATATTTTATGATAGTAATCTTATGTATTTATCTTGCTAACTGAAGTATATGAAAATTTGCTTTGAATTTTTCTTATTGCAATAAATACTTTTGAAAAAATACTAGTAAAATTCAAAATTAAGTGATTTTGAAAAGCATTATGTCTTGCTTCAGTCATGTGAAATTAAGATAGTGTTGTGGGTTGTTTTTTTTTTTTTTGTTTGGTTGTGTTTTTTTTGAGATATTTATTGCATAAAACTACATCTACCATTTAGGAGTGCACTGGAATATATAAAATATATTGGTAGTGGAACTGCAATGTGCTTCTGCTGCTGTATTTTCAATTTTAAACTGTAAGCTAAAGAGGCAAGGATGTGGTTTTCCCAGAAGAGGAGCCTCCATACAAGGGTTCTTACAGCAAACTTGGTTGATGTATTTACTACTCATGACTTCTGTAGCTATGTTAATAAATGCAACAATGATTTGAGGTGAAGGCACATGTTTATGAGTATTGTGATCATAGCACACATAACATATAGGCCATGTTCCCAGTTTCAACCACTAAAAAGCTTTAGTTAAGTCATTAGGCCATTCAGGTTGTTTTTAAATGAGCTATATATTTGAGAGTTTTCCTCATTATTGCCTGATTTCCATGACTGTGCTCTAGTTTCTCCAAAATTTAAAAGTTAAGAAGTGTATTTTTCATTGAAAGCTGAGATTTTCATGCAATCACATAGATCCAGAACTTGGAGCTTCTAGGAATAATTCCCAAACACTTATTGCAAAGTCTGGCAATCCTGTGTAAAATGCATGGTAGCCTGGAGGTCTCTGCTAGTACTGTATAGCAGTACACTTTGATCTTTCCAATAATAAGTCTCCCAATACCTTTTCATTGCTAAGAGAAATAGTGCCCAGGCTGCTCTTATACCATAAGTCTATTTCACCCATCCTTATAAGTAGTGATGGCAAGTGAGAACATTTGCTTTAGAAAGAAGGATGAGGAGAAAAAACAAAAGGAGTAATTTAGACTGTACAACCTTAGCCATTTTTAATGGGATTTTATTCTTAAAGTTTGTCACCATATTTGAATCTTTAGTTTAAATGAAATGCTTAACATCAATAGAGTTTATTTAAAGATCTAATTTCACTTCAGGGAAAATAATTTTAGGAACTTTAAACTGCATTAAACTATTAGTTATTAAACTAGCCATTTAACTGTTAATAGTTTATCCTGCAGATAACAATGATTCCTTTTGGAAAGCTATGGTCTATTGGGCAAATATGCATTGAGGGAGGTTTTAATAGGGAATTACATCTAAACTTTATAATTATGTACTTAGACATTTCTTAAGAAGAATAGAAGCCACAACCATTCATACGTAAAGTGGTATATTCTTCAGAAAGATCTAGATGTTTGCAGAACACAGCTATTCTTGTAACAATGAATTGTTATGTCTCAGGTGCTGTATCACTCTCATTTTTGTATTTTTCTCTCCAATTTGCCTGTTTGCAGCCTCAGTGTCTGGAGCTATGACCTGTCATTGTAAACATTCTGGTAACACTATGGAACCAGTCCACACTGCAGTCCTTAATGGACTAGTTCTATATCCATTTAAAAATAATAGTAAACTCTGAAAGATTTTGAAACCTGACTGCCTTTTAAAAAACAGTTGCTCAAAAGAAGGTAGGTTATATATAATGTCTATGAGACCATCATTAGTGCACAAAAATGTTGCAAGCTCTCTGTACAATTTTCACATGTATTTTAAAGGCTGTTTAATCCCAAAGTAATGCTTGTTTATATTTGATAATCTACTGAGTAGGATTGTTATAAAAAAGATGAAGAGCAACTTTTTGCTCAATCACATAATGATAGGACAAAGGGCAATGGTTTTCAACTAGAAGAGGGGAGATTTAGATTAGAGGTTAGGAAGAATTTTTTCCCTCAGTGGGTGGTGAGGCACTGGAACAGGTTGCCCAGAAAAGTTGTGGATGCCCCATCCCTAGAGGTGATCAAGGCTAGGTTGGACAAGGCTCTGGGCAACCTGATGTAGTGGGTGCCTGTGGGAGGAGGGTTGGAACTAGAAGATCCGTTCCAGCCATATCCATTCTATGATTCTATGATCTTTAAGGGCCCTTCCAATGCAAGCCAATCTATTATTCTATGATCATACTGAATCACAGCTAGATTTCCACATGTGCTAATTGCCCTTGAAGCTGAATCAGTGCCTTCAAGCATGTGGAAAGCTGTGCAATGCTGTCCAGCCCCATCATGAATCTTAAACAACAACTTTCACAGCTTTCTGGCATTCAAGAAGCGTGACAGCTGTACTTTCTGGGTTTTATGAGGGCTGTCCTTTGTAGCTGATCAAGAGAGAGATTTCAGCTTGCCCCATCTATTTGTGACAGTACTAGCAGAGATCATGCCACTGTCCTGAATATTAAAGCCCTATCCTGAACTAGAGCGAAGGGGGTTTGTACTTCTCAGGAATTTTTTGGTGTGACTGACAGAAATTTCTTTTTCATTAATGTGTTTCTCTTTTGTGTCACATTTTAACTGTGTTTTTCCAAAAAAGAGCTTCAGTTAACCAACCTTCAGTTAATTTGAGCATCCTATTTCCCATGACATTTTGCTTCACAGCTTGAGGAGTCTTATGTAGAAAAAAGTACTTACGCCATTGAAAAATCCAGATGACTGATACTGACATTTTCCAAGGATATTAGCTAGTGGACCTGTGGAACTTGCTTAAGGCCCCTGAGTCTCTTTCCTTTTAAAAATGGATGTGGTGGCACATAACTGTCCAGAGGGACTGGAATTCACTCCTGTAGTGAAACTGCTAGTGTTGCTACTGCCATGAAATGAATGAGCCAATGAGCATCCCAGTATTGCAAAGACCTTGAAGAGCTACAGATCTATGTACTGCTATTACTTATCGTTACTCTTTCAGATGCAGAGGTTGTTCTGAATATTGATTTGTCTAGTGGAGCATGCTTCTTAGAAGATGCCATCATGCTGGTCTGTTCAATAAATGTGTTCATCAGTACCTGATTATTTTTGAAGGGTGTTAAAAGAAACTGAGATTATATCTGTTGTTAAATAAATGTTAAATAACTACAAACCACCTTATTTTTTTTGTGTGTTTTCTGAACTCGAAAATGCCCATGTAAGACAGTGAACAAATCCTACAAACATCAGACTTCCTTGCTGCATTTTTTACCCATATAAACTCTCTGCCTTCCTTACTCATTCTCCTGGGAAAACTCAGCAGACTTTACAAGCCTGAATTACAGGATGGGGCTAGGGAAGAGGAAATTTCTGGTATAATTATCCTAATCTTCTACCTACTGCTATAACATCAAGTCCCATATTATTTCTGATTGTTCTTTTGCCTTTCATTTTTCTTTATATTCCCTTCATGGCTGTATTATTTGCAGCTCTGCCTAAATCTTTATTCCCCTTCTAGACCTACTTTGGCCATAGTCTTCTGGAAAAGATTCCTCATTTCACAGTGTCACCTAATTTGTCTTTTCATAGTTTCCATAGTCCTTTATCTTCTTCTAACAGGGATAAAATAAGGCTTCTTTCACCTGACATCTGCTGGAGTGCTGTGGGGAGGCTGTGACTGACCTTGCAAAGAGGTACTCAAGCTGGGCCAGTACCTGTTCATGTAGCCGTGTATCTAGGCAGAGAGAGAGCAGATGCTTTTTATATATGCCTTCCTTCCTTCTGGTGCTCAAGTATCTTACTGTCATGCTAGAGAACAGTAAGGGAACACGGGGTTTCTATCTACTCTGAGTGTTTCTTTCTTTGACATAATCCCAGAGTTCTTTGGCCATTTCTGTATCTCCATCATCAAACTGTCTTTGTAGCTTTGTTTCTGCAGATGCTTCCTTTTCTACGTTCTATGGGCATGGGGCTACAAGCTTACATTGCTCCAGTTAGAACACTTTGCTGATAGGTGATACATTAATACATTCTCCACCTTTTTGTTGATAGTCAAACCCTTAACTTTGGCATATCCTTATTTTATCTGTGTATAGCACACTGGTTTTGATGAGCTGCTGTTTTCTGCTGATTAGATATTTTAGCAAGAATTTAAAAAAAAAAAAAAAAAAAAAAGTTAATGCTTCTTCCTTTTCTTCTTGTGTGTGTGATCATTCTGTGTCTTTCCCTCTCATGCTTGCTCTCTCTTGTGCTCTTTTTCTCTATTTCTCTGGAGTGTTATGTTCTTAGTTATCAAATAGCTTCTTCTCAGCTCAAGTTCCAGTGCTGAATTGAAAGAAATCAACCAGAAGCTCCAGAAAAAATATTTCATTTTTACAGTGAAACTGAATTTTAAGAGTCTTAAATGAACAAAGTGTATTACTAAAAGAAGAGTATTAGGCTTGTGAAAAATGGTCACGAAGATTTAGCATACGAAACCAGAAATGTTATGATAAGATTATGAAACCTCGAGGGGTTATTTGAATGAGGGGTTATTTGGTTGTTTCTATGGAATAAATAAAGTTCCATCTTATTAATCCTCAGTGCGCTTTTATTTGTTGCAATATATTAAATCAGTGCTGCAGCATCTCTTCAGCATTAGCTTCCCAGAAACAGCAACACCAAAGTGCAGCTATCAGTTAACTAGGTGATACAGATGCAATGCTGAAAATACGAGTGATAAAGCAAGTCACTATTTTTTCCAGAAACAGCACATCCATTTCTGTGCAGTACCAACAGGAGATCTAAATTTAAAAAAAAAAAAAAAAAAAAAAAAAAAAAAAAAAAAAAAGTGTATATATAGGCATGTATAAAAAACAGTCAAACAACCTGTTTACTGACTAATAAACCACTTTCATGGGTTAAATATTGGTAAGCAAAGGTGAAAGATAAAGAGATTAAAAGTTACAGTGTCGTGAATTGCATGGTACACGGAAAGCTGTTCACACTCTAAGAACTGTATGACAGTTGTGAATCACTGCTGCTTAAAGATGTCATGGCTACTAGGAGACATTAAGGTGTTCTCTGGGGGTTCTGTGTAAAGCTGATTGAGATCTGAGTAAAAGCATTTCTATAGCACTCAACTGTGTGGCTAAACATAACAGGTGGCTTTCAAGGTGTGAATCAGCATGCAGCATAGCTGTCCCTGTTCACCCTTGCCTATTTGTAGACATTCTGGTTACCAAAATGTTGCTTCAGCAGTTTATTAATTTAGGAATACAATATAAGTGCTGTCACAACTTCTTTAGCAGAAGATGCCTATGAAAATTATGACAGGGTAATTGGACAATTCATTTAACAACTTGAAACTCACAGATATAAAATGAACTGAGCTGTGTCAGTTGATTATATAGTATAGTGCAACCTGCCTTATGGAAGTTTTCTCAGAGTGGATTTAGAATGCTTTGCAGGAGATTAAGGTAATACGAGTTTTTTTGTTTGTTTGTTTGTTTTTTGTTGTTGTTGTTTTTGTTTTGTTTTGTTTTTTGTTTTAAAGTGAATTGAAGAGCAGTTGCTACTTCTCATGGGAATAAGCGGGAGGAGCAGGTGAACTGTGAGCTCCAGTCACAATTCTAGATATCATAAGCAAATAAATATCAAACCAGTACCAAGAGAAAATCCCTAAAATTAGAAAACAGGAGAAGTCTGAATGTTTCTAAATAAGGGCATCTACCTTTCATGATGCTGACTTCTTAATTTCAATTTTCATGTTTTTACTTGATGTGGTGCCAATAGAAAGAAGGATTTGTTCATTTTTTTTTCAGTGACCAGAAATTTTTCTAGGCCTTATAGTTAGGAAATATGGTACACTGTACTGGACAGAAAAAATAAAATAAAATAAAATTAGGGATTTTCAGTGATAATACAGAGGAAAAAGGATGAAGGATCACCGTTATTTGTCTTTAGAAGGGATCTCCATAGTAACTGCATTTATTTAAAATTCTTGATGCATGTATTGTTACCTCTTCTCTGTCTTTGGTCACCTAGAATTTAACGTGACTTGTACCATTGATTTCTCTCAGAAAGGGCAAGAGATTGAAATTAAAGAAATAAGAGTGAGCAGATATATCTGGAAACTGTCACTGAGAAAGTGATGAGTAAATGCATACAAGTTCATGATGTTCTTTGGTAAGTTAAGAGGTAATAGTATTTATTATATGTAAGAAAAGAAGAGGCCCAAGAATTACGTTCTGAAAATTAAAAAAAGGTGTTATGAAAAGGACATTTTTTACACGTATGAGTTAGCTATATTGGTGAACAAGAGCAATGAGCAAGAAGAATGCAGGTGCAGGTTTTGTCAACTTGTGAGTAAGCTCCTCAAGGCACCCTGATGAAAAATTGCTGGTAGTTGTTTTTCCCTTATGGTAACTTTGACCTGCTGTATATTTTCTGTAGAACTTTTGTCATTTTCACCCAAAATAAAAGTAGCCATTCAGAAAGCTTAACATTTTTCTTTTTGATTGTGCCTGGTTAAAAACAAAACAAACAAACAAAAAACAACAACAACAACAACAACAATGTAGAAACATTTGGCAGTGACAAATGGTGTCTGATCTGTAGGCAACATTTGTTGTACTCTGAAATGATGTAGAATGCTATCTTGTTCAGATGCTTTCACAGCTAGGTGTCTGTAGCTTATATTGTTGGTTTTTCACAGATTAAATGGTTCACGTGTGTTTGGGATGTGTAGGTTTTGTATGGTGTTTTCATTATAATTCAGTTGGGTTTGGGGAAACATCACTTATTTTCTATACCTTTATGGAAAGCATACAGAATTAGCTCAACTATACAACAATGTACTTCTGTGTATTAGGACTTTTGTTTTGTTTTGTTTTGTTTTGTTTTGATGGGAGCTTATCCACAGCTTGATTGCCCTGTCATTTTCAGTGATGCTTCTTCTGCAGGCTGAAATTTACATACACATCACCTTTTTTTTTCCTTTATTTTTTCCTCTGGAACAATGAGTTCCAGTCTTAGAACAAGACTTCCTTCAAAGAAACCTGAAGAGTGTGAGATTTGCTGCTGTGCTTTTGGATGGAGTTTCATATATCATTATTGCTAATTATCACCTTGTGATAGTATCATAAAAATTACTAAGCAGACTGTATAAAATTCACGAGAATTTACATAGTACCATAAACTAACATGTATTTTCCTAAGATTCAGTCACCTACTTTTATTGTGTATGCCTGGTACCTTATTAACTCATAAGCAACACAGTCTCCAGATTAGAGTTCTAGAAGATAACCTATGAAATCAATTAGTCTTGTACAGAAAAAGCAAATGCTTGAAATGGAGGAGTCTGGCAGAAGCCCCACTGATAAAAACATTGGTGCCTGTGACAAGGGAATCCTACATGGGGCTTATCTGCCAGCATAACTTGCAGTCTACAGAAATGTCCACTGAAAAAGTGCTAGCTGGTATGGGGAAGTTTTGTGGGTAAATATCACACTTCTATTCCCTCATGGCTTTTTCATGAAACTCTTATTTAATTTTCCAAGAGAAGGCAGTTTCTCTTGTTCAGTGAAGTATAAAGCACATTTCCACTGAAGTTAATAGCTGTTGCTAGGTAAGATGTGACTTCTGGCTGGGTAAGCCTTGCTAATAAAGAAGATGAGAGCCGTTCTAGAGGCTCTTATTCCTTTCGATTATGATAGTTTTTTTCTTTCTGTTTGTGTTTTTTGGTTTTTTTTTTTTAATAATTTCTTTGATGTTTTTTGTTTTGTCTTTTTTTTTCTTTATGCTTGGTATTACATTATTCTTGGTGTTATTCGTCTTACTATTTGTTTTCTTTACTTTTTATGGTTTATTCTGTGCTTATTGTATTTGGAGACACAGATAGATCTTGGTTAGTGTCTATATCTATATTGTCTAACTGTATGAACCTTGAAACCTGAGATCTTGAAACAACTTCAGGAATTTTTCATGATCATTGTGCCAGGAGATCCTGTACTTTAAGGAAATTGTCTTTCTATTTCTCAGTCTTCACTACTAAAACTGCCACGTCCCTTGTATGAAGTCAGATAACATTTTGTAGTTTACGTTTGCTCCTGCACTCTCGTGCCACTTATGCGATTGTCTTTATGCCTGGTTATGGAAACACACACAGCATTTTCTCTGGTGCTTGTGGTGAATATGTTATCAAGACAGGCAGTCACTTCACCTCCAGGTTACAGTAATGCCCCTTTTTAAACTAGCAGCTGAGCATTATTTAAAAAGAGACCATCAGATGGCCTTTTATCAGAGACTAAGCCAAAGATCCAGATCAGATCCAAAGCACTCTGTGATGCCTCTGAAATATAATGACTGAAATGGATGTGTTTGTCCCAGCAGAGCTGTTTTGACACACAGGTAAATTTTTTAGCTTTTTAATTAAAGATACTTTTAGGTACGACTAAATAGTCTTTTCCAACCTGAATGACTATATGATTCTATGTCTGAGATAACCCAACAAAATTAGTTCTCTTAATTAGCTTCTTACCATTTTTTCAGTTGCTGTCCATTAGTAAATATTTGGTTTCTTTAAGCCTGATTTCTCTAGGTGGGTGATTTAGGTATTTATAATTATGGGAGAAGGCATTTGTTCATATGATATCTAGTAGGACTTTCCAAGTCACATTGCATTTTTAAAAATAAATGCATAAATAAAGAGGAGTTGAAAGAATATAGGAACAATTCACACATCTATATGTGAAACTTTGAATTTGTCCCAAGATGATGTCTTAGCTACCAACTATGAGAACCAAAATTTCCATACAAAAAGAGTTATATTCTGTAATTCTGTAAATTTCTCCAAGTGTTGCTTGAAAAGGCATGTTTTTATTTTTTAAATTTATGACCATGTTTTTATAAGTCTGTTTACTGTAGGGCATATTCATGGTCTCTTGAAATATCAGGACAAAAAATGGAATGAATAATGGACTTCAACAGAACTGGGAATAATAGGTAAAAGCCATATATCAGAAGTCACTAGTTGTTTTCTGGGGTGTGTATAATTATTGCTGTTTCAGTGGGGGTAACCTGCAGCTGTGAAAAATATCAATTATTATTGCCTACACTGTTATTTTCCATTCCACAGTAAACGTTAAATTCATTTTTATCCCTAAATTAATATTTTATGTCAAAGCTTGGGGAAGAAAGAAAGGGCTTTGTAGGGGGAAGAGATGAAGTGTATATGTATAATTGAAAGCTGCACTGGAAAGGACATTTTGGTTAATGCTGGTTCCCATGGTTACTTGCAAATAATTATGCAATTTAAAAACACAACATTTTTTTTGCAATCTTACTTCCAGGCAGATAAGTGTCCAGCAGTTAATTATTGTTAGCTATATAAGAAGTAAATCATCAGCTTTGATCTTCAAATTTTGTCTTAGCCTACATATTTTACACCTGTGCAAACTGCATTTTTATCGGCTTTACTAAGATTAGATTTCCAAGTTAGGCAATTCTGTCTGGCTTGAATAATCTTATCAGTTTGCTATCAGTTTATTTTTACCTCCTCAAGTTTTATAGTAAGCTATGAATGCTTATTACTGTTTTTTGGTGTGTTTTTTTAAACAGTATCCATTATACATTTAAGAGTTTTGGTCTTTTCTCTTAGGGCCTTTTCTTTATTATGATGTACCTAATTTTATTTAAATCATTGAGCTCATAGGAACCACAGTGATGAAAATGTAGTCTGCCATGATAGGTGGTCATAAGAAACCACTGTTCTTTTTTGTTGTTGTTGTTGTTTCATTAATAACAAATGTAAGTTGTTAATAATAATATGTTGTTAATATGTTAATATGTTAAAAGTATGTTGTTAATAATAGTGGTAAATAGTGTTAATAATAGTAGTTAGTGTTAATAATAGTAGTAAAATTATTATTATATTTGTAATACCATATTAACGTGATGTTAAAAAATAAACCGATTAGATTCAACTGCCCACAATTTTCTAAATTAAACAAAACTCTGTCACTGTTTTGTTTGCATAGCTGCATTACATGGCCTTGGAACTGCACAACATGTGTCACTGCAGAATTAGGGGAGTGCAACAGGTAGATTAAAACTTACATTGATCACAGTTCTGATCTTCTTTTCCATAAATATTTTTACACTTCTGATCTGTGATTCTTAAATACTATTTTAAGAATAAAATTATACAAAGAAGCCTTTTCAGATTATTTTTTTTCTGTTTAGATATGCATTAAATTTTTATGTTTGCAGCATTAATTTAATTATTAGCCAAAAATAGGTATAAGATCTTTTTTTTTCATATCAGCCCCATTGTTTTCCTATGTTATGTTTCTTTTTTCTCTCTTTTTCATCAAGGCACATCAACATCAGATCACTGTTTTTGTAATTAATGCCTGTGAGAAAACATTCTATTTAACCATTTTATATAATTTTACTTTTAAAGCATGGTAATCAGATTATATTTAGAATGACTACTCTTTTCCAGCATAACACATCTGGAATACATCAGTTCTTCACATTAGAACTTTGAGTCTTGTATTTTCTTTTTCAAAATCTTAGTATTGAGTATTCCAATTACCAAGAGATGTGGTGGTGCTTTCAGGATGAGGATAAATCATAAAACTATGAGGATGAAGAAATATTACTTTTCCACAATACTTTTTCCTCATATGCTTAGAAAGGCATGATGTTCAACATTTATATTTTAATCAAAGAAAATAATTGCAACATTAGTATGAGGATTGTGGATAGAAGTATTCTGAATAATGTTGTGGGTTTTTTTAGCAATATGCTCTTAGAAGATTCTGTGAAAGAAAACCAACTGAATCCAGGGATTTTCAAAGTAAAATGTACAATAGATTCATTAACAAGTATGTTAAATAGCAATGAAGAAAGAAAAATATGTACTCATTGTGTTAGAATGTGGTGAAGTCTCAGTGACAATTGCAGGAGTCAAGAAAGCAGTACCTTGTTAAAATGAAGGGCAGATGTGGCATTGGAACTACGTCATGGAAAAAGATTCAAAAGTTTCCAACTGGGCCTTCCACAATCAATGCAAAGAGGGCAGCTGGTGTCTGTAGGTGTCAGTGACAAAGGAAGTAAGAGAAACTCCTCCTTGCTTGAGAGGGGAAACACAAGATTAGTTTAAGACAAGAAAAGAGGGAAGATCTTTGGTGAAGAATATCTTTTTAAAGTATAATCAGAACAATGCATCTGTTTTTCCGTTTTGTAGCTTTTTTTTTTTGTAAATCTGTGTCTTTAAGGTAATATACTTTATCCTGAAGTTTCTTCTGATGATAAACCTGAATAATTTGGTACACAGAAAACATTCCACCCCATGAGGTATTGTCATGGTTAAGAGGTTATTGCAATATAGACGTGTACAGCTCATGCAGCCCATTCTTGCAAGTGTCAGAGTTGCTTATGAATGGTTTGAAGAGCAGACAACACAGAGATCTAAGAGGATATGCAACAATTGGTCAATAACCAGGTAATATTCCTACTATGTGAACTGGTAGAGTTCATTGGACTCTTAAACTCTAGAATCACATAATCACTCAGATTGGAAGGGACCTTGAGACATCTTGACGACCGGCCTTCTGTTCAAAGCAGAATCAGCACTTTGTCCAGTCAAGTCTTGAAATACTTGTAGAGTGGAGACGTTACAATCACTGTGGGCAGCATGTGGCAATGCTTAACTGTCCTTTTTGTGAAAATGTTTTCCCTCTTATCCAGTTAGAACCTCCCTGTTTCAATTTATGATCATTGTCCCACAATGTTTTCCCATGCTGCACGTCATGTACAAATAAACAACATTATGATCCAGAAGTACAGCTTACTTAAATAAGTCTGACATGCAATAGCAACAAAGAAATAGTCTGTCATATCATGTGTTGAACTCATATACAGAATATACAAATTTTGTGATATAAAAATTAAAAATGTTTTTAAAGACAAAACCCAGTAACTTTCTGAATATAAATTTTCAATAATTTTATCTTTATTTTCAAATCTTTATTTCAGGGCAGTTTTATTCAATGTCAATATAATTTGGCAAACCTGTGTTGTTTGTTTTGTTTGTTTGTTTGTTTGTTTTTTCTCTCCAGTGGAAAAGTTCCCTGGCTAAACTGTGCAAAAACAGATTCTCAGAAAGACAGATAAAAAGCTTCCCTTACAGCTTTTCAGATCTTATGCTTTATGACAGCACAACATCTGGGCTGAATTATGAAAAATATATTTGGAATTACCATTCAAGCAAAATGAAAATTCTTTTTCACCTGTAGATCCTGTATCAGTCTGGAAAGTGCCCATTCTGAAACACTGGGATAAAAAACAAACAAACAAACAAACAAACAAAAGTAAAGCATGTCTGGATTTTGGTCGTATTAATGAAATGAAATATTAATGAAATTAAAGCATTATAAGCTTTGCTATCATGTCAGGTTTTTCAAGTAGGGGAGTGACCATGCAGCTATGTAGAGTCAGTTCCAGAGGGGAATGTTTCATCCTTTTTCTGTCAAAAGCCATCAGTCTTACTATGTTGTTGTTACTAGAATTAGCTAGATTCTTAATAAGCCTTAAATTCAAAAAGCTGAATAAGGCAGCTTTCTCTAAAATAAATGGAAAATAATTTTCTCTTTCTTTGTTCTGCATTTGGTTTTCTACATTGTGCCGCTCCCCTTCACAACAAATTTCAACTGAGGAATCTTTATTCCATTTTAGGTACTCACTTTATGATCTTCCATCTTCCCTCCCCTCCCCTCCTCTGTACTTTCCCTTTACTTCTGTGCTCAGTATTTTCTCCTTCTATCCTATTTTTGTTCCATTATCTTTTTGCCCCATCCCCTTCACCAGTCATGTTTCAGCTAAAACATGAACAGAGAACCCATTTTACCCCTACAGATGGTGTATGAATGAAAAAGATCTTGTGCTTTCCTGGGCATAAGAATTACCTTATAGACTTCCACAAGTTGGCTCAGAAAAATCTTCTTGTCTGTCAGGCTGGAACAACTAAACCCAGTTTGGGTAAATGAATTTGCAAGGTACACTACACTGGGCAACAGAAATAGAATGCTCCATAACCCTCAACATATTTATTGAGTGCTACTTGTCAAACCCAAGGCTGTCAAACCTCAGTTCCCTTGTAAATGCTACAGGACATTTAAAACATGGGCTTTGTTCAACTAAGTCAGTTGCTCTCTGGTAAATTCTTATTGCTCATTCTGTAAGTAATTTGTTCCTGTTTTTACTTTGAAAAGAAGAGTAGCTCACTGTGGTTGGTGTTCCCTAGGTTTCTAAATAGAGAGTAACTAGTTTCTTTGTATGCATCAGGAAATCTCAAAGAAGCCAGAAACCAAACCTCCTTTTTCAACCACCTCTTCAGCACAAGTCAAGGCATTCAAAATTCAGACTTGGGCCAGTTTGGTTTAGAAAGACTCAAAAAATAAACCCACTATTCTTTTAGAACTGTTTGATGAAATGTCCATGATTCAATTTAGAGTTGTTTGGATTGAAATTATACTTGGACAAACTAAATGTTTAAAATGAGCCAATTGGTTACAAATCAATATGCTTTTAGTGCCTTGAAAAAAATAGTCTTAATTTTATTATTTATATGTCTGAATAAATTTAATAATAATCTGATGCAATGACTGCTGCAGGTGAGAAAACACATAGAACAACCTCAAAAAAAAAATCTGAATATATTATTTCAGTATTGTCTAAAAATAATGCAAGTGAATTCTTGCTGTCATAACTTATTTCATTGTGAATTAGTGTTATTCTTCATATATGAGTAACAACAAAGTAGAATGGAAGGTTAGAGAATATATAATGAGTATGAAAAGACAACCAGTACAGGTAAGAAACTCATTTTAAGCAAAATATTCTTTGTGTTGAAATATTTTTAAATATTCATCCTGAATTCTGCAGTGACATTAGAAACAGGAGACCCTGGGTCTAACATGTCATAACAGAAGTAATGTTCTATAGATGATTCAAGCTATGATCGTTATCATTATAAATACTGCTTTCATCATATTATAATTTTTCATTATTCAATGTTATGTATCCAACAAGTATTCTCACTGAAAGGGACAATGGTCTTTTCAAGATAGGAAACAAAAGTCATTTTAAGTCATATGCAAAGAAATTAAATGTTCAGTGGGTTATACTTGTCCTTAGAAAAAGGCTAAATTTGGATTTTGTCATTGTGGTAAAATAAATGTACTGTTTGTCCCACTGAGATATATTCATATAGGATCATAGTTGAAGGGTGTGTGGGGGTAGTTAATGTACTTATTTTTTATATATGAAAATTTGTTTGTGCCTTTTAAATTACGCACATTTTGTGTATATTAATATGTATACGTTTGTGTCCATGAGAATGCAACATGAATGCTTTCTCCTGTTTTGGCATTAAAACACCAAATTAATAAGCTATAGTTGTGCAATGATGAAAATATGCAATGATGAATGAAGTATTAATATTTAATGGCCACAAGCTAAAGTCTCGAATGGAAATAATTTGTCACTAAAAACTGTCAAACAATTTTTCATGTATTTTTCATATTTCATTTAATTTATCACAACACAGTATCATTGTAGATTCATGTAGCTTGTGTGGACTAAAATCAGTACAGTTTTTAAATCAAACCTTTTAAAACCAGGGATTGGTATTAATAAACAAGGCTTCCACTACTAAAACATGCTCAATTTTAGTTGAATGACCATATATACCCTAAATTGACTGAGGCAGAGCATTCCAGAATACAAACAAAATGGAGAATGTTCAGGAAAAGAGCAAGTACTCAGAGTTTCATTTTATCCTCATTGCTTAGAGGGATATTTACTTGTGATATTCAAATCTTTCTCTGAAGATGGGATCATTATTTTTTACTGTGATACTTAGCTTTATTAGATAATTAGGTAATTAGATAATTAGGTAAGGGTAATAGTATGGTACACAGGTAGTAAGAAACTTGCAGCATGGGTGTGAAAAGAGGAGGAGGTTTTGGTTCCATTTTATAAGTGGGTTAGCAAAGCACATAATGCACAAGAGTATTCATTCATTTTGTGTGTCCAGTGAGCATAAGACCTTTAACATCTTGACTCTTCCAGACTGCTGTATTTTTGTAGCATATAATGCATTAAAAGCCTCACTTGGAGGGACTTAAAATTGGAAGGAGGCAAGACACACAGCAGGCTTCACTGTTATTTGAGGAGAGCAGAAAAGTACAGAGAAGCTGAAATCAAAGCCAGATACTTGGAGGGGAGTGTTTCTATATGGCATTGCATTTTGTTTCTATTTCTGCAACTGCTGATTCCTTTCTCTATATTTCTTCCATCTGTAATAGTTCATCTTCTACACACACAGTCTTCCTGGAACTGTTCATGCTACCCTGTCACATTCTTGTGTGCTCTTTTCTGGTCTGTGTACAAATATATGTGCTTCTGTCCCAGCTCCTTCTCACCTTCTGTCCCTTCTCTCCTTTCTTCAGCACACCTTTCCTTCCTGGGTTGCTGGGCTGGCTGGGTCCATTGGCACTGCCTACAGCTGCCATCCTTTTCCCTATCCAGTCATCTTACCTGGTGCTGGTCCTAGGACATACAAACATTTACATCCCCACCAGCCATCCACCCCCTTAGAAAGATGATTCTTATACTTATCTATTCCATTATTTCTGATAGAAAACCAGTCAAGTCTGTCTTGCATGCTTTTTCATACTTGTCAATTAGCTGAATTTAGACACTTCGCAGAAATCAACACACCTCTGGTGCCAAGGTGAACCTTCTGTCAGAGAGGAAACAAGTGGGGAAGTAAAATTTCTTCATGAAACATTTACAGGAATTTTCCCCCAAAAAATTATTTTTCCCCAAGTAGTGTATTTCTAATCAATTTGAGGAAGATACACAGTGTGGATATTTCAATGGCAAACAGATTTGGCACAGTAAACAGTAACATAATCAGAAGTACTGACAGCTCTTAAGAATAGGCCTGAGGTTGTTGCCTATCACATAGCATTTAAAATAGTTTCTTCTACATCTCTCCATATGACAGAATTGATAAGCTGTGGACTGGAGATAAACATCTTTCACAGTAAACTGAATTTACTTCTTTACAAAATTCAGTATAGAAATCATACTCATTAAGCAGTAGAGCAAAGCAAGAAAAAAATCAATTATAGGATTTAATAGAGTATTGTGTTGAGATTTAAATGACTGCCATGAAAGGATTTAAAAAAAAAAAAAAAAAGTAGTTGTTAAACTTAATTTAAGTGACAGTTTACTTCTGTTGAAAAAGTTAAGCCCATTTTCAAAAACTCATTTAATATTGTGCCATCTTCCTTTCTCAAAAAATCTTTTGAGTACTTGTTTACAGCTTACTGTTTTTCTGTTTTGATTGTCAGAACCTTGGAAAATATCAAGGTCAAATATGGAATTGCAAATTAATGCAAAAGTGCATTTAATTTACCGATAGATGATCTACTCAAATGTTCCTATTTTTACACTTATAATTTTTTAATTGTAAAAGAGAGTAGTGAATTTAATGAGCTGAAACTGATGGCTTAGTGTTATTAGTTAGAGCTGGAATATTTTACTTGGGTGATACACACGTTTTCTCACAGAAAAAAAAATAAAAATAAAAAAAAATAAAAAAAATCTCTGCCAATATAATTCAGTCCAGAAGTGAAAAACAACAACGACAAAAAATACTAACTAAACTAATACTTAACATTCCTAGTCCATTATTAGCTCCATAGAAGATACCATACATGGAACATGATACAAGTATTGTAGGAAAGGAAGAGAACAAGTGAATATTAAGTTAGTATAGGTCATACCACTGTCTAGTGGGCACTGTGATAACTGTGATAAGGCTGAAGCTAGGAAACATTTTCTGAAATGCTAGATACCAACTCTAACAACTTTCTCTATCCTAAGCAAAAACTCTATTTTCCAAATATCTTGAGAATTCACCATTCTGTAGAAGTGCTGTAGAAGACTTTTCATTGGCTTCTTACACACACACATTTGAATACATTTTGAGAAATGTTTCTGTCAAGAAATGTCAAGAATGTCTTTTATATTGAGGCAAAAGTATTTAAGTACATGTTCATGAGGCTTTCTTTCTTGCATATTTGAAGATATAAGTTAAAAGAAATGTATAATTAAATATTTGGTGTCTCAAGAAGAGACAAGTTATTTTAATTTATAAATTTTCAAAAATAAATCCACAGTATTAATTAGAAAGTAACTTAAAATGTATTATCCCACACGGGCTGTATGTGTAAATACAGTTTAAATACACTGTTATTTAAGGCTTAGACAGTCTAATATCAAAGGTGTTGTGTAAGAAAAGCTAAACAGACATGAACTTGAGATTGATTTAACAAAAATTCTTTTTGGAATTTACTGACTTAAATCCTTACAGCAGCACAAAAGCTGGTTGTAGAAAAGTGGGAAGTGACAAAACTGCTGATCTGCCTATTACAGACCAGTGGGAGGTTAGAAGTTAGGAGACTCAGTATCAGACTTCGAACAAAGCTGACAACATTTTACTCCTTGTATAAGCCCCTCCAGCTTTCTTTTGTACTCTAATTCCTGCAGAGAAAAAATAAAATAATAAAAAAAAAAAAATTGCTGTGAACTGTTTGACTTGTCAAGCAAATTGATATAAATGAAAACCTACAACTCAGGTTTTGCAGTGGTGATCTTAGGTTATCTTTGATTATGGGCTCTGTAACTACAGAAAATGAACTGCTCTACACATTTCTAAAAATCCAAACAGTTAATCAGTGCAACACTTTCATTTTAACCTCATCTTTTCATTTAAACCCTTCATACAATTTGCTATATGTGACAGTGAAGCTTGGAGGGAGAACTGTTTCAAAATGTCCTCATAGTGACTGAAAATGCAGACTGTCCCCAGCTAGCAGACAGAATGAGGCTAGGCTGTCAGTCAGGATACAGTTTTAAGTTAGAGACAGGATAATTTCAGACAAAATGGAAAACAAAATCACTTGGGCACAGGTCAGATGTCTTTTCCTTCTTCCCTCCCAGATGATGTATGATTTCCGGGCACACCTCTCCTTCTCTCCTCCCTGCTACGCCCTTCTCCCACATAGCTCTTCCCCCATTTCATTGGGGAAGCTGCTCAACAGATATAAATCTTATATTATACTTAAATACTTTGATGCTGAATTCTAGTCAGTTTGTGCTTCATTGTAGCTGGATGAGTTTTATTGGAAGACCTGTGTTCAGAAATACTGTGAACCTCTGATCTCTGTCATGGACCAATGTAGTCAGCAAAAACCCAAAGTTAATTATTTTGGACTGTTGCTGAGCAGGTTTTAGATGTTTAGAGACCAGGGAAGAATCACAGAATGACAGAATGGTTAGGGTTGGAAGGGACCTCTGGAAGTCATCTGGCCCAATCTCCTGATCAAGCAGAGCCTCCCACAGCGGGTTGCCCAGGCCCATGTCCAGATGTCTTTTGAAGACTCCAAGGATGAATACTCCACAACCTCTCTGGACAACCTGTACCAGTGTTCTGGCAGCCACTCCGCCCAGTTTTGTATCATCTGCAAATTTACTGAGGGTGCACTCTGCCCCATCATGCAGGTTGTTAATGATGTTAAACCAACTACACTCAATACTGACCCCTAGGGTACTCTGCTCATTACTGGCCTCCAACTAGACATTCACGTGTCTGGAAATCATCTCCAGGATTAGCTTTTCCATGACCTTCCCAGGGATCAAGGTGAGGCTGACCAAAAGATAGAAGTGACATTTACTTTCCTCTAGTTTTCAGGCACTTCTCCCAGTTGCCACAATCAAGCAGATTGACAGTGGCCTCACAATCATTACGGGTGCGCATCCTTCAAGGCCAATGAACTTGCGTATGTCCAGTTTGATCAAGTATTCCCTGACTTGATCCTCTTCCAGCAAAGATACATCTTCCTTGCTCCAGCCATTCAGCTTGGCCTCTGGGACCTGGGACCTGGGCCAGTTTTGCTGATAAGGACTGAGACTAAGAAAACATTCAGTACCTCATACTTTTCACTGTCCTGGGTAGGAAACTGTCCTGTTTCCTTCAGGAGAGGGGCCCCATTTGCCCTAGTCTTCCTTTTGTCACTGAAGTACTTGTAGAAGCCCTTCTTGTTGCCCTTGATGTTCTTGCCTAGATTCAATTCACTCTGGTCTTTAGCTTTCCTAACCTGATTCCTGGCTACTCAGACAATGTCTGTGTAGTCCTTCCTGCTTAATTGTCATTGATTCCACTCTCTGGAGACTTCCTTTTTTGTTCTTGAGTTTGGCCAGGAGCAATTTGTTCATCCATGACGGGCTCCTAGGATTTTTACTTGACTTCTTCTTTGTTGAGGTGCATCACTCCATAGCTTGGAGAAGGTGATCCTTGAATATGAACTAGTTTTTTTGGGCCCCTCTCCCAAAGTTAGCTCCAAATTTCTGTAGCCCTACTTCTATGCAGGATTCACCCTTCCAAGAACTTGCATGAAAATGATGCAATCTGACTTACGTTTCAGTGATTTTGTAATAATATTGACTACCTGATGACATTTTGATAATAAAAAATATAAATAATATTAAATATACAAGGTAATTAGAATTGAAATAGTACAGTAGCTTAATGGTGATTATTATTTATTAGAACAGAGGTTTGAAAAAGCTATGTATAGTACACATGGTATTGTATCCACACATGAAGGAGTGAAGGTGAGCAAGAAGGAAGAGGGTAATGAAATGTGAAATTTGTCACATGACATAAAATATAGCCGGGCCCTGTTTGGCTCCACACATATTAACCAAATCTAGTGCAAAAGAAGACCTTTATTCCATATTGTTTGCACTTAGGAGCCAGCTTTATTCTCCAGAGCTGAAGGGTGGGAGGAGCAGATCAGAGCTCCCAGGAGGGGTGGAACACAGGAGGTGGGAAGAAGCTGCGTAGTGATCTGTCACTGCAACAGCGATAGCAAACATTTGTTCTCTCCCCTCACCCTTCTGGAGGACACCAGGTGCTGGCAAAGGAGGAAAGGGTAACAGAGAACAGAGATGAAAAATTATTCATTTAGATGATATTTACAAATGAGTTGACTTTCCAAACAGTGAGACCCTCAAACACTGCATGATGAGTGTTAGGAGTAGTGACTGATGGGCTGCTGGCTGGAAGTGTTTACACCAGGTTTTTGAATCCTCCACTTTTCCAGCTGAACAGTTAGTCACCCATAAGCCATCCCATTGGTTTCAGTTGTCAGAGGCATGGAAAGCCACAGGTGAATTGCTTATGGATTCCTGGAGCTTGGGTACTGCTTAAGACTGGCCTATGTAAAACTCAAGACAGAGCGCCCCTGTGCCATGACTGGAGCTGCCTGACAGTGCTCCTGTGCAATTCAAGAAAGGCTTGCAGGTATGGTTGCTGAAGTGAAGCTATGATTGCTGAAGTGAGACTGAAGATGAATAAAGTCTCTGGAAAGACATCATCAGTACTGAAAGTAGTTTAAGCCTTTCACTTTTTTAATAGTTCTTAAGTGGCGTAGGAGAGCTGCACATTGTCACTATCCCCACACAATAACAGAGGCATGATAACTTCTTAAAGTTCAGTCATCATTTCTCAAAGTCCCACAGAAGCTCCTGGGACTTTGCATTGATATCCCAGTTCAGTGGGAGCTCAGTCTCTGCCTGGAGTCGTAGGGCTGTGGCTTCCTGTTACCAGCTCTTCCTAGTCAGGCTAAACAGAGTTAAATGGCTCAGGTCAAGGAATTTGGCATGGGAGGGACAAGGCTTTGGCTCTAGGTTTAAGCCTCTGTCTAACTTCAAGTGTCTCCAGGCTCCTCCACGGACTCCAATGTCAGGGAAGAAAGAAAGAAAACATGCAGTATGGTGTGCAAACCAAACTGTAGTGTTGCTGTAGTCCAAGAATAGAAGTACTTTTGCTGAGAAGAGACCAAAGTGATTCATTGTTGTGACTGTGGAAGTTGTGGAAGGAGTCTGTCCCTTCCTGACTTCAGCACAGATCATTCTCATAATGCATATAAATTACACCATACAGGAAAATTATTCATGTCTGAAGCTTCCTTATTATGTTGTTACACAGCTTGGTATTTTTTCCTTAGCAGCAGTTAGGAAAATGCAGAAACCGAAATCTGTGCTTTGAGATGCATCCACTTTTGAATGTGAAGTGTAAGCCATTTTTGTACAAACCTCTGTCCAGCTGCAGAAGCTGTACTCTGTAGTTGCTGGAGGAAAAATAAAAATAAAATAAGTGCTTTGGAAGCACTGTTGAAGAAAAATAAGTGCTTACTGGACATTAAAGTTGAATGTCAAGCTAACTGCTGGTAATTTTGTTTTCACTATGTCTTTTTTGATGGCCCGAGGCTAGTAGATTTCTCTTCATCCCCTTCTTGTTATTTCATCAATTCAAACCTGAAATATGAAGTATGTTTATTAGGAAACCAGTGTGGTCATTGCTTTGAAGGGATGATGCTGACAGTGTAGCTGCTTATAAACTATTTGTGCATTACTTTGCCTGGAATTTGGACAAGCTAGCCACTGAAGCAGAAAAAGCACAGCCAGTGTTGTCAAATATTATTGGTGCAATGTGCCTTTATATGTGCTTGGCTGAACAGCATCAAATGGCATTTGACATGGCTCTTTCCCAGGGCCATAGCTTGCTGCATACAGCAGGCTCTCCGTGAAATCATTTTTTTAGTTTTATATTTATACACACATCATATTTATAATCCATCAGGGTGATATGCATGAATTTGTAAAATATTCCTCTACCTACTCAATTTTTTCATTTCAGATTAAGAAGTTACTTTCAAAAAATCATGGCATCTTTCCCAAAATAGCATCCTTTAATTGAATAAGCCTTAATGCATCTAACTATGATATACAGCAGTCATAAATATGTTTTTGAAGATGTAAAAAGGCCTAAAATTTGTGATTTTGCAGCTGTCAAATTATACAAGTGTGTGTTTGTTTGTTGTTTGTTTTTTTTTTTTCAATTATTTCTTGAGTGAAGACTTTCAAACCCATAAGTTTTTTGTTTTTTTTATGAAACACTGAATTCTTTCTGTTAGCTATAGTTATAAAGAAATACATACAGCATTCATTGTTTCTGCCCTCAAAGCAAATAGAAATCCAGCTCCATTATATAACATGTTCCACAAGGAAATCGTGGGGAAATGCCACAATATGTTCAAGTAGCATTATATTGGAACAAATTGATGCTTTAACAGTATTTTTAAACACATCTTTCATTCTTTACAAAAGCTATATTTTTGAATGAATTTTATTGAATATTCATTTTGGAATTCATAAAATATTTTTTCAGAGGCATAATAACTTTGATACCTTAGCTGTTCAAATTTAAAATGTAATAGATGTTGTCTTCTCATATTTCACTTTTTGAACAAGTCTCCTTCTATCCCAATAAATGATGCGAAGAATAGATGTCAGCAATGAGAACAGATAACTGGTAGGTGTGAAGAGTCATTTCTATTTTTGCTGAATTTTGACTAATCTAGACCAAATAATAGTGGCATCTTTTCTACATGCTGTTTTTATTTCTCTGTTCACTTTAGACTGAGATGAAAAACACCTGCCAATCTATATTGAAACGTTTGTGTCTCATTGATTGCTACCTGCGGGGACTATCCCAGTAATGACCGTGTAACAACTTGGGGGTGAAAATGATCTCTCTGTCTAGTCTTGTGTGGGATAACTCCCTACAGAGAAGGACAAAATGGTCAAAGCCTCAGTGCTACTCTGCCCTAGACTTGTCTTTTTCGCTAAGATTTTGTTCACCATACCTCCTGCATGCTGCTGGCTGCAAATGTTTTGGTGGTGGTGGTGGTTTTTTTTTGTTTGTTTTTGTTTTTTAACCCTGGCTTATGAAATTATGTTTTTATTAAATCCTGTGCAGTATGTTGTTAACTTGGTAAGAAAAATCTCTGCATTAACTTTTAACTCAGATAATAGCCTAGCCTGTTTTGTTTAATTCAAAATCAAATTCCAGGGAAAGTAATATGTACTGTATTTTTTAACAAGCTAAAATGAAGTTTAGAGGAGACATCTTGTCAAGTTATTTAGGATTTATCACCTTGTGTCACCCATTTGCTGAACTGAATTATTGTAAGTTGGTAGTCATAAATGTACCATTAGTATATAATATGTTGCTACTTTAAATAAGGATTTGTATTCTAAACTAGTTTCAAAGACCACCACTACTTGAGTCTCCCTCCTAATTTAGGCAATATAATTAATTCATTGTTGCAGTGTTCTTTTTTTCCCTTGAAGAGTGAAGGAGGGAAGGGAAGGCAGGAAAGGGGAAAGAAGATGTTAGAAAAACTATTAATCAGCTGTTGTCAAATGTACAGAATAAACCAGCTGGATCAGAAGCGAAGGAGGAAACATATAATCTTTTCCAGTTATAGCAATATTGGAACATTAGTTTTAGAATTAGCTTAAAATATTTCAGATGTGAACATAGTGTTCTCTTTAAAACATTGCACATCCTCATAAATATTGAGATAGAAATAGCTGTTAGGTACTTCAAACTTGCTGTGGTTCACCATTGTTTAATAGGAGTACATGCAAACCATGCTATTGCATACATTTTATATTCAGTGTTCACCTAAGAATACTTAGTTCTAGGGGTTTAAAGGAACATGATTTTCAGCGTACACTGGACGTTAGTTCTATAAAAAACAAGATCTCTTTAACGTGAGCGAAATGGTGCCAACAGTCATCAGTTCAGAAAGTCATGGATTTGGCACATTTGTTATAGTCCGGGTGGAGAACTACAGCTTGTCAGTGGTGGCTTCTTAATGACTTTTTTATGTAATTGAGTTCTTCTGTTCTTTTCTGAGCTAATATGCATTTTCGTAAGATAGATCTGATTCAAGAAAAACAAGACTTTTTATGATCTCAAAATTGATGGCTTGCCACATACAATTTCAGTGTATGTGAGTAACACACTAAACAAGATATTCTGGAGAATGAATTTGAATTGGTCCAGTATATTAGTATTGATTTTTTTTTTGTCCTTTGGAGCTTTACTGATACAAATGTGGAAATAACTGCATGAAGCACAAACCAGAAACCAACATCTATGTAAGTACACTTAGCAGTGGTCCACTTGTGTTTAACACTTGCTTGATATCCAGAAAGCAATGACATTAAATCAGGGTTAGTGTTTAGTCCAATTCACATCTTCAAAGCAGTATCTTCAACTAAATCCATTGATTTCAGGCTGTCAGTTATAACCAGAGTATTGAAAAGCTGTCTTTAACAGTATAAACATATTTTCTTGCATTTCATGGAAACCATTTACACTAGACAACGTGCAATGGAATATTTTGTGCTATATTATTCAAATATTGCCTTCTATCCAAATCATTGAAGGTGCATTAAAACCAAAAATTGAAAATAAAGTTTAAAAGGATATCATTTGCAAGTGTGCAATTTTGAGGGAGGAAAAATGGGTTAATGGTTTTACCTTATATAGGAACAGAAGTTTAAAGCATGTGATTTTCAAATCTGGAAACTCCTTGTAGAATTGCCCTTTTTAAGTGCATGAAAGCCTTAAATAGTCATTAAGCTAAGAATGTATTTTCAGGGAATATGTTATATTAATTATAGCAAATCATTTATTGTGTCTGAACAATATGAAATTACTTTTTTTTTCTGATTTTATTCCAGTCATCAAATTTACTATGATTCTAGAATACCTTTTATGAACGTAGAAATACGTTAGAAAGGAATGAACTTTTACGATTATGTTTCAGATTTGTTTTAGTAAATCAGAAGAAACAAAATGGGATAAAGTAAATATAATTCTTTTTTCTATTACCAGTAAGTTAATTTAAGCATTTGTGAATGCTAAAGTCTATTTTTTATCTATTACATCTGAATCTTGCAAAGCTTTTCCATCTCTACATTTATTGGGCAGGCTTAACCTTCCCTCTATAGATTGCCCTGAAATAAAAAGTAAAAATACAAGAATGTAACTATGTGAAATACTCACAATAATATGTATTCTTTTCTATTATTAAAATAAATATGTGAGTGCATGAAGAGTGTAAAACTCAGTCAACAAGGAAATGTAATTCTTTTGGAATTATGCTGTGAAGAAACATTAAGAAATTCAAAAACTTTTTTGTTTTTATAATTCAGGGCTAACTTTGGTGTTGGAGAGGCCACTGAAGTGTTCTGTACTTGCACTGTCTCAGTGTCTATGAATGTGGGCAGGTGGAGGACCTACAGGACTTAAGAATTTTTTTAACACATTCATTAGGGCATCTTCATATTCTCCAAGAATATTTATGCCTAAAAAGGGTGCCTCAGACTATTGAGTATCAATTAACGTTAGAGGTCTAAGCATATATATCTATACGTTTTGTAAATTGTATTAATATTTGTAAAACTTAAAAACTAAACGGAGAAGATCACTGTAACTAAATAAGATTAGCTGCCTTGTCAGGCCTTCACTTGAGTGAAGCTTATTGTTTGACCACGACTCAGAAGAGCTCTGAGACAAAACAGACTGGCTAGTGATCTCCTTTCACATAATTACATTTGTTTTCTCTGGTGATTAACAGATGATTCTGTCACTCTTATTTGTGAGTTCCTAATCCTCTTCATGTGTTTTAGGATTGTGTTGGCTGTCTACAAGTACCAAGGAAATATCTGTTGTAATGGGAAATTGTTCTGGACTAGGCAGATCCAGGATGTTATATTCTGGAGAGAAATAGAAAGCCTTCTTGTTACCTATCTCATAATCAACACTGCATCCAGTAATGGACTAAAAATGGTGGCCAGGATCAACAGCAGTAAGGAAGCAAAAGGAAGCAAAGACGAGAGAAAGGATTAACCTTGTAGAGCTAATTCTGTTTGGATTGGAAATCTCCTTTGCTGTATCTCATATGTCAAGTCTGAGGATTAGAAATGTAAATTGGGCCCCCCCCCCCCCCCCAGGAATGAGCAGTAAGAGAAAATAGCCTCACAGAATATTGAAATTTTACTGTATGGACAGTAGGTGGATTTGTAAAGAGACTAAGAGCAAGCTGAGTCATGAAAACCTCTTTCAATTATTTAATCATTTAAATAAATCCTGAAACGTGTAAACACAAAAATGCAGCATCTTACCAAATTATTGATTTAGCAACTTTTCTTAGGATAAGCCTTATTTTGATGAACTGGTTTAATATTTCAGTCCATGTATTTGTTGCGGTATTGCTCGGGTATTCCATTAAAATGTAAAATACATATTTTATGGTGTTGTGCTGACGTAAAAATCAAGTACTGATGGAGTTGTCCTTATAGTTGTTACAGAAACATGAGATTCTAACTGACAAAGAATTTAGGGGTGAGTATCAAAGAGTCAGACAAACTTGAATTGAAATATATGAAACTGCTTTGATTTAAATTGCTCAGGATATATTTTTTTTACTTGTATTTTCTGAGGATACCATAGAATATTACTTAAAATAAACTGTAAGTGAACAGTATAGAAGAAAGTGGTGAAAAGAGTTTGAAATATTCCTGTTGGAAGAAAAAAGTGCAACATTCAGTATGAAGCAAATGCAATTTTGCAAAATTATGAATGAATCTGTAGCCATTTTAAGAATGTGATTATATTCACCATTACTACTTTTGTAAATAATACTGCATTGTCACAGTAGGTAAGGTGGAGGTGTAAGGCTGCAATTTTTAGTATTTCCAAAGACAATTATGTTAATTCAAGTTCATTCACTCTACACTTACCTTAAAGAAGGCTATAGCAAGGTGGGGATTGGTCTCTTTTCCCCAGTCACTAAATGATAAGATGAGGAAATGGCCTTAAGCTGTGCTGGAGGAAGCTTAGGTTGGATATTAGGAAAAGATTCTTCACTGAAAGGGTTGTGAAGTATTGGAACAGGCAGCCCAGGGAAGTAGTTGAGTCACCATTCCTAGAGGTCTTCAGGAAAAAAGCATGTGGATATGGTGCTTAGGGACATGGTTTAATGATTAACTTGGCAGCACTAGGTTTAAGGTAGGACCACATGATTTTAGAGGTCTTTTTCCAACCTGAATGATTCTATAATTCTATTCTAAGTCCAAAAGTTGGTCTGCCCTATATATTTTCAGAGAGCTCAGATGAACTACATTGTGCCAAAATTACAATTCTGCAGAGAATCAAATGTATTTGAGTCAGATAAAGCTGCTCCTCTCTCCTCTGTCCTTTATTATTCAAGGGCAGCAGCTGGACTGCTCATGAGTTTCTGCCATTAGACAACATAACAGGTACAGTGGAAAATATCCTTTCTGATGAACTACTGTAATCCACAATACTGTGGTAGTCTTGCAGTATTTGATATTTAGAATGGTTTGTGTGTATCTGTCAGGTGGCAAAATCCATTTGGAAAGCAGGATCTTTCTGTGTTGTCTGTTCTTTTGCTTTCCTTTTAGAGTGAGTTATAGATGAGTGTGACACAGAGCTCTCATTAAACATGATGCTCCTTTATTTACTTGGAACCCCCGCTACAGAAAGGTGGAAGGCCCACACATCAGGCTGGTTTTTCAAGTTTGCACTTCAGTATGTTGATAACTAAATAATAGATCACCTGGTGGGAACCTTTGATTGCCTGTCAAGGCCAATCAGGAGTCACCGGCAGAGAAAACACTTATTCCTAGTGTAGACATGGTCAAGTAATCACAAAGACCCTCTGAGTTGAAAACAGCCTCCATGCAGGGTACTGTAGCTGTTAGCAGCTGGCTTTAAAGAATAGACATGGAGAGATTGCTTTTGACTCATCCACAGTTCTGAGACTGCTCTCCTAAAAGGCTGAAGATGGACCTTTGTGTTATTCTTGGTCGACCACAGCTGAAGGCAGGACAAAAAAAATGCATTTTAAATCAGGTTTGCCAAGAAGATAATGGTGATAATTGAGACAAATTACCAGAAGAGGGAAATAAACATCATCTTCATCATAAGCAAAGCAAAGAGGTAATGGACAGAGTGAATATGAAAGAAAGTCACTGCTGGCAGTTTTCTTCAATCAGCAATGAAGAACAAAGTCACCTTTGAGTGGAGAACGTGTAAAGTTTGGATCTCCAACCGTATTTATTCAGAAGGCTACAAGTCAGAAGCTTGGCATTTCATGCATTAATTACTCCAGGGTTCAAATAATACAAAAGTCTCTTCTTTGTCACATATTAACAGATAAGTTTACTCCTGATGAAGAGCATTTCACCATGATCTTTGTTCTTTACTGATAATTAATGTTAAAAAAAAAAAAAAAAAAAAAAAAATGAGTCCTTATGATGAAATTGTGCTTAGTTTTTGTTCTGAGCCTGTCATAAATCCAGGATAAACATCTTTCAGCAGAAATTCAGTAGTTCAGTTGAATCTTATCTCAGCCACTGCTTAAAGGAGTCTGATTATTATTGTGAAAATGAATAGATGCCCTCATTATGGATCAAGAAACAACCCCTGTGCAAACACTATATCAACTTGAGTCAAACTATGTCCCTATCAGGAAAAAAAAAAAAAAAAAAAAAAGTACCTGTGTACTTTGCAAAGTACAGTGAACAAATTCTGTATTAAAGTAAGTTGTACGGAGACAGTGAACTGATTCCTGTGTGATAGTTCCCAGATCACAGGTAACACCACGAAAGGGAGAATGACTTCAGTTCTGTCAAGTTGCTACATCACTTTGTAAAGTCATGGGCAGATAAAATGGACATGCTTGCTGCTTTATTTCCAGCCCCTTCACATGGATCAAGGATGGCTTGCCTGTACTCCTGGGACTACAGTGCTAATGCGGATATGTAATGTCATGATCTAGACCCATACAAGTATCATATAATAGGATATGGTTCCTTTGTTGTCAGTCTGTCTTTAGGATCTCTGTTATTTTATTGCTATTTTCAAACACAGATTATCAATCAAAGCTTAGGTGCAGTTTCTTTTGCAGTGCTACTGCCATGCATAAAATTTAGTGTTTCGTATGCTTATTGAAGCCTACCTTTTTGGATTAAAAAGGAAGCAAATACAAGAAAGCCACAGGATGCTGGGTTTTTTTAGAAATTCTTTATTTGAATTGTCCATGTGGAAAATTGACTAGAGACTTCCTGGTCATTTTAGCAGATTATGACAGCCTGGAGGAGAGGGTGTGAGGCGGAACTTCTTAGACTTTTTCACTGCTCCAGTGCTTGTTTGGTACTAGGGGCACTTTCTTGGTGAGAAGACAGATGAGTGAAAGAACCTGAAAAGCAATATCTATGACAAAGTGATTTCTCATGGAAGGATGATGGTAGTAGTTAACTGTTTTGAAGTGTATAGACACTACAGTGCATATACTGTTAGAACATGGTGTTTGTGCAGGGGATTCTGAAAACTTTTTTAAAGGTTAGTTATCTTTCTCTGACTTCTGTATTAGTTTCAGAACTATTTGTCTGTCTAAATTAATAAAAAAAATTAAATGTAAGAATTAGCTTTAAATCACTTTTGTGTAAGAGTAATATCTAGCTTAGATAGTCAGAGAGTAAATGAAAAGACCCATGTAAAGAAGGAAAATACAGTTGAGAAAAATGTAGATGGGGAGACAAACAACTTGGAATGGGAGAAAGATATTTATTCTTAAGAGTGGATAAGTTATTTCGCATTTAGGTCAATCTATTTTAACTTTAACCTTGTGTCAAAATTCAACTAGCTCTCACCCTCACCCACTTCGGAGAGATTTTGACTGTTCTGAGCTAGAAGAACATTTTTGTTATTCATTTCTATGCATAGAAACATTTTCTATGCATAGAAAAACATATGTGAAAAACACCATACAGACATTTAGAATAACAGACTGTCCCTTACTCCAGTTCTATTTGTGTAATTTAGTACCTACCAACCTCAAATGATGACAACTGAAATTATTTCTCTATTATCTGCAGAAAAAAAAAAATCAGTATAAACGGTATTAATATAATCTGCTGATTGCCATAGCAATATATTTCATCTTTGCTCTTTAGGTTCAGCTCTTGATGTGAAAATAGGTCAGTTTTTGTTCTCTACTGTCTATCAGTATGTGTGTCAATCAAGCAGGTGAAGAACATACACCCGTTAGAGGTTATATTTGAGATCATCGACTCATTTCACATAGGCTTCTAAACAGATGGTTTCTCTTGGTCCCCAGAAACATTATGTGGATTTGAACAACTGATATGAGTGTGAAAAAAATCTGTTTATACTCACCACAGTCTAGCTTCCATCTATTAAAATTTTAAAGGCACAGATTTTATTCTTTATGAACAAAGCATGTGAAAAATCACTGTACTGGATTAATAAGTAATTAGTGGAATTTCCTTCAATTAAAACTGTATACACAAGCCTGCAGCCTTGCATACTGAGTACATTCTTTAAAACAAAGTAGGCACCAGTATAACTTGAAATGGAGCTGTGATGTAAAAATCTCTGGCATGTATTAGTCTGATAAATTTTAAAGGTGATTTGCTTGTTACACCTTTCCTTTCTTGATGGTTCTGTTCAAGCCTTTCTATGTTGTGCTTTACCTTGGATTTTAAGTTCCTGAACCATTTAGCAAATAAGGAAATAGCATTACACTCAGAACAGAAATATGCTGGTTAAACTATTTCTGGTTACGCAAATAAAATATCAAGGTCATCTCATGGATTTTGCTGGCAATGAGAAACCTTGTCTTCTGTTTATGAATACCCCTACCAGACAATGACAGATTTAAGTTGCACACTGAGGTCCTCATCTTTTATCTCCTGATTTAATTTTATTTTTTGCCTCCCTCTCCCCTAGCAATACAATACTGTTGAATATTATTACTACCGTTTGATTCGTTGTACCTCTTAAACGCCATAGTCAGGATCAACATGCATGGTGGTTAGTCTATATTGCAGAATGTGGTATAATAAAAAGACACCAGAGCTAGATTTAAATGAATTATTGAGGGTACATGAAGCAGTCTAGGAAGAGAAGTATAGATCTTAATCTTTAGTTATCAACACCTCTTAGCTTGATGTAGACATCTTATTCGTACAATTTCTATGCATCAACCTTATAGTTCACAGCTCTGTGTATTACACATACAGTAATGCAGGAGTGTTTCTAAGTTGTATATGCTGCATGTATTTATTTGATTTTATATTTATGGTAATATAATACACCATCTTGACTATTTGGGTAAGATTTAGTCTGTTTAAACATTAGCCCTGAATATCAGAACTTCTGAAGCATTCCAAGTACTAGAGGTTACTGTTACTTCTCTTCTTACCAAACTCAAATCCTGTAATATAAAGTAGTTAGTAATGACTACAATATTGTTATGGAAGAGCTGTGGAAAAGAGAAATTCAGTCAAAATTCATACTCCTAATTTGAGCATTTATTTAGACAGCCCTTCTTTGTGAAAAATATTGGTACTATGTCAAAGCAAAATGGTAACTCTGAGTATACAAATAAGGGATCAATATACCAAAATATTCAGAATTAAATCTTCAGAAAGCTCTAGGTTGATTCTGACAGACAAAGAAGATGAGATTTCTCTATCGATAAGCTAATGTTTGTAAAGCTCAACAACAACAACAAAAAAGAAGATAGAACCACTTGCATGTGGAGTAAAAAAATATTTTAAAATTACACTTACGTGGTATTTTATTTGGAATATTATAAGTATCAGTAAGGAAAGATTCAGCACGTGAACCATTTTCTGTTTTTCTTGAATGTTGACTTAGTGAATTGGAAGACTGTTATCTATACAGGGATGAAAATGTCTAGATATCAGTTATTACACGGTGATAGGGTGTGAAGCTATGATTAGGAAGCTATTACACTTCTAGAAGTCGTGGTCAACTGATGATATCTCACCCTCTCTTTACAGCTGTGGGAGATCTTCTTACTTTTCTTGTCACAATCGAAAAGTAAAACCTTTTTTTCATTGCACACAGTCCTGATTAGTCCTGATTTCTGACCAGATGGAATGATTTGATCTAAAGTCTTGGAACAAAGAGTGATCATTCATTGTCTTACTCTTCCTTTCTCTCTTTGGTCAGAAGTGCAGGAAGATATGAAAATGAGAACTCCAAGTGATTAAAGTTTTTAAAATGTTCAAAGCTATCACTGTACAGTTTGGATTGAGTGGAAAACAGGCTAACAGGCTCTTAACTCCAAACTAGAGTTCACCATCACTACAGAGGAAACAAGCTAGCACTTCATGAGGCTTCACAGCCACAGGCTCTAAGGCAGACTTCTTTCAATAGATGCAATACATACGTAACTTAGTTACCCTTCGTTTCTTTCATTATCAGTGGATAGAAGTAGACACTTTAAAGGTACATCTACTTTTGATACCTACGGGGAGGGAAGGGAAGGGAAGGGAGGGGAAGG
>CM021765.1:41326955-41337756 GCA_011076525.1 Nettapus auritus
AAGAAAAAGAAAAAGAAAAAGAAAAAGAAAAAGAAAAAGAAAAAGAAAAAGAAGGCCTAGAATTCAATGGGCTGGTCCAATGTAGTCAATACCAATTCTGTTGATTGTACAGAGCCTGCAGCATGACTGGCTTAGATAAAAATGCCGTCAGTGTTGATATCAGTAGGGAAGATAGGAACTTGTAGATTGAATTAATCAACCTGTCTTAGAAATATTCTTAAATTAAAATTAGAGGAATTGCACACTAGGAACTATTAAATATATTAGTTAGTCACAATGTTTACCAGTTCAGCTGCAGATGTATAAATGGTAAGTATTTAAAATTAAGCAAGATGAATTGTTGACTATTTTATTGTATAGTTAAGTTCCTTTGGCTTCTTTGAATATACTCATTTCTTTAATAGATGGCTCTGTAAGAATAACATTGAATTTATTTGTTTTCATCCATTACAAAATTCTGTGCCTAATGTAGCCACTGATTATTTGGAATTCAGGGTTTAGTTCCTATCTTTATGTGTATTACTGTAAGTTTGTAGTTTTAACTCACTTTTAGCCAAGCAGTTTACATTGTGTTTATCTTGGTTTGTCTCTATGCTGCTTTCAAGTATACTTTCATGCTGGGTCCAGTACTGCTCCTAACACACCAAAAGTGACTACACTTTGGAAATGGGCTATCATCAGGAAGTTTATGTTGAAATAATTTTTTCTTTTGTTTAGCATATTAAAAGCGTATCTCTTTTTTACATTTTCAGCAAAGATGAGAAAATGTTCTTTGCTTGCTTTCTTCCCAAATCACAGAGCATTGATTCTCTGTAGTCACACTCAGAAAACACGTTTCTTAGAGCGTTTTCCTTTTGTCCACATCTTGCTCTGCTTTTCTCATTTTTCTTTTTCCTTTCCCAGTAGAATTCTAAAGTTTAGGGGCTTTGAGCCACAGATGTTTAATCATTATTTTTGACACACCAAGCAAAGTAATTTTGCACTTTTAGGCTTTACCTAGATATCCAGAGTTTTCTGTAAGTTATCCTCAGTGTCACATTAGTAAGAAACACTTTTTTTTTTGTCTCGTGATGGAAGGAAGCAGGAGTTGCTGCCTCCTTAGTTAACGTAAAACTTAAATGGTGACATTTTACACAGCTAATGCCTTTTGATTGTCTGTCTTGCTAGTACCATCTCATCAGAGCAGTAAATGAAAGAATATGCTGCTGCCTTGAGTAATACAAATAAATGAACTGCAGCTCACTTCCATACTAACATTTATGGTTATCTTTATTTTAAATTTCTCTTCATGTCACTCACTGTTGTTAAGTATACTTGATTATTCAAGATGGTACAAGAAGCAGTATGAAGGTACTGCTTGTGTCAATAACTGTATAGTACTCACGATTATAGTTGAGGATGTGTTTAAGTTATCTGTCTTTGAAGAAATACATTCTATTTGGTAATCTTGTCCATTCCCATAAAAGAGATGAACTAGACTTGAGAGTCTTTCCATTAATGAATTTTCCAGGCTGTACAGAATAGCTATTAAGATGAAAAAACTGTGACTTAGTGAGGTTAAATTAGATTTGTTACTTCTCACAACTGAACTCCCTTCTGGTAGCTGGAGTGAGTTTCTAAAGCAGATGAGAAGAATAGAGCATGAGGCACACAGCAATTTTTCATTGTTATTGCAGGTGACATCTAAACTGGCAGCATGCAGGCCTAAGAAGGGCATATAAATTAGAAGAATTTCTTTAGACTTTTTCAAAAGCATCGACAGAAGTGCAAAAAGGAATGAACTTCAGTATGATGTGAGAAAGAACATCATCATCTTTACCTAGCTATCTTTCAATGCCAAAAAAAAAAAAAAAATAAATCTGCTGGAAATAAAAGTAGTTTTGGTCCTTTGTTCTGTAGTAGGGGGAAAAAAAAAGTCTTTACTAACTTACCTTGGCTCCTAATATCATGTGCATATTACAGTCATTTTTCATTTTGAAAAGAATGAGATTACTAATGACCAATTCAAGAAAAACATTTTTCAGAGTGGGCTGGATCTTTCTGTTCTGTGGATATTAATATGTGTGTGTGTGTGTGTGTGTGTGTGTGTGTGTGAATTTCCTGCCACCGGAAGAGTTTCAGTAACATTAGGTCAGTACAAAAGTTTGGCAGATGATAATAATCACTACTTGCCACTGCAAGGTAGATATACTTGGCATCTTAAGGGATAATGTTTGACCATTACAGTAGAGCACTACTGGCAAAACTGGGCAATGGCTAATTTAGGTACTGTAGTGCCTTTTTTCACTCTTTTCAATCTACGTAATTGTAACTGAAATTAGGCTTTTGTAGAACAAACACCTCTACGGTACTTGATACAAAAGTGCAATTAGAACACAAACAGATCTGTACAATCTAGACAATGGCTTTTAAGAGAGTAGGTTGTTGTTTTTTTTTTTTTGTTTGTTTGTTTTTTTGTTTTTGTTTGTTTTTGTTTTTGTTTTTGTTTAGGTGTTGTTGTTTTGTTTTGTTTTGTTTTGTAGTGTAGTGTAAATGAAAATATGCATTTTGCCTTTCCCTATTGTTCACTTGTTTTAGGTCAGGAACAAGATCATCATGTACTATAGTGGCACTCCGTTACACTCTCAAAGACCTTTCTGTCCTAATTGCCTTTTCTATGTCTTTCAAGAGGTTACAAAGGGATCTATCAAATATAATACTACTTTGTACCAGAGCATACTGTTAGTATATATGGAGGCAATCTCCCTAACCTCATTGGCTAGCCCACTGATACAGTTTCTAAACAGTTCTTACTTTTCAGTATATCAGACCTATTCAAGAAAATATATATATATATATATATATATATCCAAGAAAGGAAGAAAGCATCCCCAGCACTTGCAAGTGTAAAATAACTTGTCACAGGATTTAATTCCTTTCCGTAATATCATCCTTTCCCCTTTTTCTCAAATACAAGTATTTTTGCAAACAGAAGGGGAAATATCTACCTTTATTCTGTTACTCTTTTGGTCATATTTGAAAATTATAGCATTTGGAATGTAGCTATTCCTCATAAAGGGCAGCATTATAAATTTGTCATGGATGAGCATGGAAGTTTCACAGCAGCAGCAGTGGGGTTAGGAACAGGAGACCTGCCTTCAGGTGAGCTGCCTCCACGCTGTCACAGGGCAGCCACACGCTGCTGGCTGTCACCGCTGCTTTGTCACAGTGCATTCGTGGTGCTGGAACACAGGGACGGGTTTGCAGCTCTTGATTACCTTCAGTGCCTTCTGCCCACACACCGTATGCCGGATTTTGTCATGGCATACTGCGTGGGTGAGGCTGTGCCAGGGACAGAGAAAAGTTCTTGCCCAGCTCAAGTATTTGTTTTATTGATGATATCATATCATAAGACAATGATACCTAAAAATAGTCAAGCAATAATACCAATAATACAGAAAAAACTCTACCTAAAACAGAACAATTACAAATAATAACACTTAGCAGTTAGAATAATAACCCCCCAAACCCGCTCACAGCCTGCCCCAGGTGCATGCTGTCGGTAGCCCACGCCCCGGCTGTGCCCTTGGAGCCATGGCCCATGCACCTGCCTCAACAGGTAAGGTTCCAGGCCTCCTCCTGCTAGGCCATGCCTCTACACAGCTGTCACACCTACAGGAGGCTGCTGCTTTGGGATCTTTAGAGGTCTCTGAGTCAAAACATATGCCTGCAGTATTTTATCATGCTTGGTTTATATCACTAGACTCCTGGTCTAAGCACTTTGTGGTTTGCTGAACCAAATATCCAATCATTATCCCTTTCATCTCCTGCTGCCAGTTTCTTCTTCATGTTAATTCTGGGCCAAATTCACTTTGCCGTGTTACTGTCTGATCACTCTTGCCAACAGCCTCAAGGCAAAGAGTTACTGCCACCAGTTTCACTCCAGGCCAGACTTGGTCCTCCCCTCTTACAGCTCACTGCTGCTAAGGTGCACTCACCATTCTCTCTGCAGACCCCTCCACTCACAGCTCAGGACAAAATTGTCAGGGGTTACCATGCCAGGCTGGGGGTGGAGCATTGGAAGCCAAATCGGGGATGGATTTGTGGAACATACCGTTCCACTGCCTTTGCCAAAAGGATAGGAAGTTGAGAATGCGGATGAAATGGTTTGAAAGTGGATTTTTTGCCACATTAGATCCTAATGGAGGTGGAAGTGGTCTCAGCAATTAACCTTACTGAAAGAATTCCAATCCATCTGTCAGTTTTTGGCCTTACCTTGTATCTCAGGTACCCCAAGGAGAGTACGGCCTCAAAGAAGAGTTAGGCAAAGCTTCTGTCAAGTTCTGCACCTAAAATCAATGTGATGGTTAGGTCTTGTTCTGACTTTTTCTATTAATATAACTGGTTAATATATATGTATATCTAATCCATCAGTCCATTTAATTCCATAGTTACAGCATCAAAGTGTAGTCCTCATGTTCTTGCCTGCTGTTTCATCAACACAAATGTAAAACAGCCCCATAAGATTAAATATCATGCTGCTAAAGGACTACTGCTTCCTGAGAAGAATGGCATAATAGGTATATATATATATATTTCAATTGCATCAGTTTTGCTGGAGAAAAGAACTTTTAAACTTGCACGGAAATGCCTTATAAACAGCTTTTTTCCCTGCCAAATACTTGCAGCATAGTGGCAGATTGGCTGTTGATTCACAAAATATTTTTGCTGCTTATTTTAAAATAGAACCATAATTCTTTTCCTTTTGAATGGCACTAAAACAATATTACATGATGTAAGCAATTAAATATAATTGCAAAGGCTTGAAAGCTAAATGCTAACGTGCTAAGGCTAAACTCCAAAGTTTTTGTCTTGCTTTCCATAAACAGGATTCGTACTTGTTTCATTGCAGTTTTTACCTCGGCACTTCCTGATTTAAGACACACACAGGACCAGATGAATAAAACACACCATTATGCTTTGTCTGCAAAATCTGCATCTTTTATTGCATGTGGTTATCAGTGCCCCAGATAAGTTTTATGTGTAAAATAGCTAAGTGCGAGCATACAGTGTTGATGTGTGCTTCCATGTTCTGTATTCTCTGTTTACCTTGCCTGAATGCACTATGGACTCACCTGAAAAAATCTCACCCAACATGATTAAGTTCTTTTATTATCTGTATGCTTACTGATGCTTATTTCTGATATATCTGAAAGTTACTTTGTCACTGCAGTATGTTACAAGAAACTTCTGTCCCTTCTTCAACAGCATCGCTTTCTAGAACATTTGTATATTTTTGCAAGGTTTTTGCAATGTTTTTTCAGCCATTTTGTTTCCATAGGTTATCTTCAGTTGTAAATCGCCACACTTCGAGAGCACACTGACATCATAACATGGATGTGGTGAGATAGCAGTGCTGGTTTGACATATTTTAATATATGAAGTGTGAAGGTGAAAACTGCAGTTAGCAGTGCCAGTCAAACAGATAAATACTATTGCTGAAACTGGAAAAAATGACTAAGGCAGTGTAAACTGGTCATTTGTAGTAAATGTTGCTCTCATCTTATTTAGATTAAATTTTAATGATTTGAGAACTAAGGTGTAGGATTCATTTAGTCTAGTGGTAGATACCTATAAGCCAGTTTCACAGTACTGACCTCAGCTGGTTTTGCAGCCAGTGGAAGGGCAATTCATCTTATTTTATTTCAACCTCTATTATAGGATGGGATGACTCATTTTCTAAGGGAGCTGTTTCTTGCCATTGACTATGAAGGAACATAGTGTCTGTCAATCAAATTAGGGCAGATGAACTTGCCGTGCAGCTTGCTGTGTCCAACTCCTGGAAATATAAATCATATCTGAAACTCAAAATACTTAAGGGAAATACACAATTACTTCAGAAAAGTGGAAACTGCAAATATTGTAGTGGATTTGTATGTACAGGGGATGTGAATTTAAATTGTGAATTAAAAGTTTAATATTTATGCATAAAGGTCTTGTTGGGTTTTTTTTGGTGGTGATGGTGGTGGTTTTTTTTGTTTGTTTGTTTTTATGGTTATTTGTCTTTCCTGAAGAACAAATATTTTTATTGTTTGTTTGTTTGTTTGTTTTTTGTTTTATACCAGGAGGAAAGGAACATGAACATAAGATACTTTTCGCCAGCCGAACATATGGTTCAATGAATGGATGAAATATGCCTTTGCCCCATGAATGTATGGTATTCTGAAAAAAAAAAAAGATATGGGGAAATATCTGAGAAGTGTAAAATGATTTTGCTTCGTGCTAACATATGACATCCTCATCTAGTGTAAACTTTAACTACTTCTCTTTTGCCAAACCAAGTGGAGGTGTTGGTTTAAGACAATAAGGCTTAGAAACAAAATTCCTTAAAAATTTGTTTATGTGTTTGGGAAAGTTTAATATTTAGATCATGGTGAATCAATTTCTGAAAACCTAGTGCCCAGTAATTTCTAAAAATCATATCAATTTAATATGTTTTATTTTGGAAATTTCAAAGACATTTAAAGTTACCTTTAAAAATATTGTTTTACACATTTTGGTGTCAAGAAGTCTGTCTCCACAGTATATGTGACCTTAGTCTTGTATTCATAGGAAGTACAGGTTAACATAAAGCTGTGGGTCTGAGGGGATGGTTTTATATCTATATTAGATCAGCATCATGAGAGTAAAAAAAAATTCTACAATCTGACATATCTTAAATTAACCTTTAAAGGTATTTTGTGGGCAAGCAGGGCAATCATTTGGTTTCTCAGCCATTTCTTCTCTGTGGAATTTTGATAAGGGAAGGTCATTAAATAAATACATTACAAAAAACTATTAGGAATTGCATATAATGTATGACAGCAGGAACAAAGACAGATCTAATGTTGCTAGTAGTCTATATATGAAACCAGTCATATATATAATTTGTTTTTTGTTTGTTTGTTTGTTTTGTTTTTTTTCTCTTGCCATCTCACAATTACAGTCTCTTTAATTTTACTTGCTCTTTTCTCCCTTTGCTTTGTTATCACTGGACATTTTTCTCTTACCCCTTTTCTGCCTTCTCTTTTCAATTTCCTAAACAGATTAGGAATCCGGTTAGAATCAAGGTGAACTTTTGAACTTAGTGTTCCTGAGCTGATTAGAAAATGGGCATAATAGGGAATCGCATTTTTAACAATGATTTCATGACAGTAATTGAATAGCATCTTTCAGCTGGAGATCCCAAAGTGCATTGTAAATGTGAGGCGGTATTATTATGGTTCAACAAATAATAGAAAAAAGTGTAAGATAAATTTGGCTTGCTTTTAAAAATACTTACCTTTGAAGTGGGGTTCTAAGCCCTTCTTTAAGCTCTCAAATGTTAGGTCAAGCTTTATCAAAGTAACTACCTAGAAGCTTTTTCTGAATCTGTTGGGAGCTGTGGATGAGGAAAGAACAATCTCACAGTTACCAGATGAACAGATGAACTCAATACACAGACAGCCTTCATGTTCCTGATGTACACATTCCTATTACATTTTTCATGGTACCACATTCTCAGATACTTAACTATGACATTAGAATGGTATTTCAAACACCAATCTTTTAAAGTCTTCACCAAGGTATTTTTCCTAAGGTCCTCAGACAAGCAGGAACTTTGCACCTCTACTTTTCTTTGAAGGCATAATGAAGAGAGCATCTTGCAGAGTTTGGAGGGTGAAAGGAAGAAAATATCTCATAACCGAGCCATAAACATTTTGCTTTACAGGAAAGAAAGCTGGATGATTTGATTAGGAAATTAAATAATGCTGTTGTCTTTATTGGAGCTGTGATGATTCAACAGATGTGGGGTTCTATAAAAACTGGAAGCTATGCCTGTGCCCATTCTATTCATCTTATGTTTGTATCATTCAGAGATCATTATGCTTTCAGTCGGGCCAGAAACAGAGACAATTTTAGAATTATTTTGTTCTGTATTGCCACATAACCATATTTTACCAATTTAACCAATTTTACCATTTTCCTCCATTTTCAGAAGATGTAAAATGTACAGCTATATCAGCCTCTCAGATAAAAAATACAGTAAGATACACTGCAAGTAGTTATAGCAATGATAATAATTCTTTCACTTCATGTACAGAGCACTCAGGCATTTGCAATGTACCAGTTCATATTAATCTACTTTTTATCAGATGTAGCAACTTACAAAATACATTTACAGTGTAGATGCGGGTGTATTACAATAGGCTCACATTAGACGTTGTGGCCTCTCATAATGCTGGCCCACCTCTCTGCCCATGTTTTTTTTCCTGCATAACGCTGTCTCGCCCTTTCTCATAATGCATTAATATGGATACATTAGATGAATGTCTTTTCAATTTGATAATTCAAGTGTAAACACCCACACAAAAGTATTTGGTTTTAGGAAAATTTGATGGAGTATAATTGCAAAGTTTAAATTCTTTATGGATAAGTTTAATGAAAAAGAACTGTTTGAGGTTGGTTTACTTGCTTCCTTCAAATGATGCAGAATCATAGAATGGTTTGAGGTGGAAGGGATCTTAAAGATCATCTATTACTGGAAAAGAATGAAAGGACACCATTTCCTTAAAAACTTTATAAGACACAGCTAGTTTTTACAGATCTCTTTGTTTTGAATATCTTAATCCATTCCAAAGCAAAAAATGTTTTGAATATCTTAATCCATTCCTGAAATGTAATGGTAAATCTAAATAAAATAGAGAAGTAGCAAGACATCACGTTTTTGAGTGTTAATGCACTCTTGGTGGTAATGCAGTGTTGTTGTTTTTTAATTTCTAAGTGATATTCTTAGGCAAAATAAAATATTCCCCCATCTGTCCTGTTTTGGTTTCAACTGCTGCTAGCTGTGGCAGCTTCTGAGTGTTTGTATTGGGAACATCTTTCTGCAGAACATCCCTTCAAAAGCACAAAATGTCACTCAAAGCCAAGAACAAGCAGGTGCACCTAGAAAAAGGTGTTTACTGATGTGTCTGCCTCATCACTAACAGTTGACACTCACATTGTGAAATTAAGAAGTGAACAGTTTAAAGCTCAAAAATAATCAGGTAATAAAATACTGGAAACTGGAATAATTCTCTAAGTCTGTACATTTCTGTTGTTGCTGATGCCTATATAACATTCAGTAGTTTGTTACTAGGTAAAAACGCATTCTCTTTTGTTGACACTTGCAGTGAAAACTGAAGAATTTCAGGATCCTATTAAAAAAGATTTTTGAACATCAGCTTCTCACAGCTAAATTACCTGTGGAACAATTTCCACTTTTTTTAATACATTGTTTTCCATTTGTATTAAAAATATATTTTTTAAATGCATGGTTGATAATTTTTTGCCATTCTTGCTGCACAACCTGAGCCCAGTATTAGTCCTCAGATCTTCCTATTAAACAACCCTACCATGTGTGAATGTCACCGTTTCCATACAAAGGTAGTTATTTGCATAGTGTTACATCTCTATTCTTACAGCTTATTCCTGACTGTTCATGAAGTTTGAATTTACAGACAGGGAAAATGTATGGATTGTTATTTAAGGAGCTACCTTTTTAACGTATCCTCTCCAGCTGTGTATTGCCAGGAGATTCTTGACTTTTGAATTGCTTTCTCTGCCTCTGGGACCACTTTACTTACCATTTTTTGATGTAAAAGGTCTAGCATGAGGTATTATTTTGAACCTTCTATGAAGGTTCACTTAGCCACTTACTTGGCTATAACTTTGCAATAAATTTACTGCTACTTAGCTAGGTAGAATCTTGCAGTATTTGCTCTTTTTGCTTTCATAGAAAATTAAGCAAGTGTTTAGCCCTTGGGAAAGAAGTGTGTAATATTTTGCAAATGTAAAGAATTAATATATACATACCTAGACTTCAGATTCCTTGAGGAAAATTTTCTTGGATACTGATTTTTGTCATGATGATTCATCTCATTATAGTCATTCTTATTCCTTTAAAGTACCTTCAGTTATGTGTTTTCTGTGGCAAAACACTGCTACTTGCATGTTTTCATGTATGCATACATTGTTTACAGTGTACAAAGTTTTATCTACTTTGTTCCCATTTCTAAAGGATACAAAGCAATAATAATTCAGCCAGCATTATAGAATTGATTTCTCTGATCAAATGAATAGTCTGTGACAGACAAAGAGGAGCTAAAGCCAGGAGTGTTCATAAATGTTTATCTTCCGTGTGTGAGAGTAAGCTGTCTGTCATACTAATACAGTATTGTGATTATGAAGTTCTTCCCACTCGAACAGTCACTAAGGCTACTAATGCTGGAAATCTTAAGTCAGTACATTGGCGTAACTCATATCTAAATATTTTTAAAGGATTGGCAAAAGAGCTCTCTGGATTTTTAATATCAATTTTCATTGTATCCTGGAGCATTGGGGATGTTCCAGAAGTCTGTGGGAGTTAAGATTGTGCTACCATTTTTTTATTATTTTTTTTTAATGGGTGAGATAACTTAGGTAATTATAAGCCTGTCAGTCTGACATCAGTCTCAAGCCAAATAATGGAAATGCAGGTGTGGGACTGAATAAAAAAGAATTGAACTGTGCTAAGCAAACAGTATGTTTTAGCAATCACAAGAATAAGGAAGGGAGCCCAAATTACAGAATAGGGGGTGCTATGCATGAAAAGCATTTTGTTACCATAATGAATAGTAATAATGAAGACAGCTTCAGTTTTTTATCCAGAACAATAGCCAACAAGAGCTAACGTAATCTCTGAACATATATACAGGGCAATGTATTTAAAATAATAATAATAATAATAATAATAATAATAATAATAATAATAATAATAATA
>CM021765.1:41343736-41361629 GCA_011076525.1 Nettapus auritus
ATTTGACTCCATTCACTAAGACTCTCTGGGCCCGGCCATCCAGCCAGTTCTTAACCCAATGAAATGTGCATCAGTCCAAGCCATGAGCAGCCAGTTTCCTGAGGAGAATGCTGTGGGGAACGGTATCAAATGCCTTACTGAAGTCAAGGTAGACCACATCCACAGCCTTTCCCTCATCCACTAAGTGTGTCACCTTGTCATAGAAGGAGATCAGGTTCGTCAAGCAGGACCTACCCTTCATAAACCCATGCTGACTAGGCCTGATCACCTGCTTGCCCTGCAACTGCCACATGATGACACCCAGGATAATCTGCTCCATGAGCTTCCCTGGCACCGATGTTAAACTAACAGGCCTGTAATTCCCCGGGTCTACCCTCCGGCCCTTCTTGTAGATGGGCGCCACGTTTGCTATCCACCAGTCAAGTGGGACCTCCCCCGATAGCCAGGACTGCCGATAAATGTTGGAAAGCGGCATGGCCAGCTCTTCCGCCAGTTCTCGCAGTACCCTCGGGTGGATCCCAACCGGCCCCATTGACTTGCATACATCCAAGTGCTGTAGCAGCTCGCCAGCCATCTCCTTGTGGATTGTGGGGGCCACATTCTGCTCCCCATCCCCTTCCACCAGCTCAGGGTACTGGGCGTCCAGAGAACAACTGGTTTTGCTGCTAAAGACTGAGGCAAAGAAGGCATTAAGCACCTCAGCTTTTTCCTCGTCTCTGGTAACTAAGTTTCCCCCCGCATCCAGTAAAGGGTGGAGATTCTCCTTAGTCCTCCTTTTTGTATTGATGCATTTATAAAAAACGGTTTTTGTTGTCTTTAACAGCAGTAGCCAGACTGAGCTCCAGATGAGCTTTGGCCCTAATTTTGTCCCTGCACCGCCTTGCAATGTCCTTGTAGTCCCCTTGAGTGGCCCGCCCTCTTTTCCAAAGATTATAAACCCTCTTTTTTCTCCTAAACTCGAGCCACAACTCTCTGTTCAGCCAGGCCGGTCTTCTTCCACACTGGCTCGTCTTTGGGCACGTGGGGACAGACCACTCCTGAGCCATTAGGATTTCTCTCTTGAAGAGCGCCCAGCCTTCCTGGGCTCCTCTGTCCTTTAGAACCACCTCCCAAGGGACTCTGCCAACCAGTGTCCTGAACAGCTCAAAGTCAGCCCTCTGGAAGTCCAAGACAGAGGTTTTACTGGTCCCCAAATTAAGTCAAATATTGATAAGATCCTCCCAAATCTTCTCATTTCTAGACTAAACAGTCACAGCTCTCTCAGCTTTTCCTGATAGAAGAGATGATCCCTGAATCATCGTCATGGCTCTATCCATTATATCCATATCTCTCTTGTACTGGGGAGCCCAGAACTGGACACAGTTCTGAGAGGGGAAGGATCACTTCTCTCGACCTGTTGACATCACTCTTACTGCAGCCCAGGATACACTTTGTCTTCTTTGCCACAAGGGCACACTGCTGGCTCATGCTCAACTTTACATTCACCAGGATGCCCCAGGTACTCTTCTGCATAGCTGCTTTTCAGCCAAGCAGCACCCACGCTTCTAATGGTGCCTAGGGTTGCTCCTTACCAGGTGCAGGACTTTTACTTCTCTTTGCTGGAATTCATGAGTTTCCTGTTAGCCCATTTCTCCAGCCTGTTGAGATTCTTGTGGATGGCAGCACCACGCTCTGGTGTATTTGCCACTCCCCCCAATTTTGTGTCATCTGCACAGTTGTTGAGGCTACACTCTGCCCCATCATTGACATAATTAATGAAGATGCTAGGACTGGGCCCAGTACTGACCCCTGGAGTACAACCACTAGTTACTGGTCTCCAAATACATCTTTTTCCACTCATCAGCACCCTCTGAGCTCAGCCATTCAGCCAGTTTTCAGTCCACCTCACTGTCTTCTCATCAGCACATACTTCATCAGCTTCTCCATGAGGTTCTTATGAGAGGTAGTGTTGAAAACCTTACTGAAGTCAAGGTTGACAATATCCACTGCTCTACCCTCATCTACCAAACCATTTCTTCACAGAAGGTCATCAGTTTGGTCAAGCATGTCTTCCCCTTGTTGAATCTGTGCTAATTACTCCCTCTTACCTTCTAGTCCTTCATGTGCCTAGAAATGGTTTCAAGGATTAACGGTTCAATGACCATCCGAGGGATCAAGGTGAAGCTGACTGGTTTGTAGTTGCCTTGGTCCTTGTTCCTCTACTTCTTGATGTTAGAAATGACATTTGCTTTACTCTACTCTTTGAGCTCTTCTAATTGCTCCAATTATTCCAAGGTTCTCAAGAGTGGCTTTGAGAATCAGGCAGCTCCCTCTGCACTTGTGAGGGTATTCCATCAGGACCCATGGACTCATATGTCCAATTTCCTTAAGTATTCCCTGACCTGATCCTCTTAAGCCAAGGGTACACCTTCCTTGCTTCAGCCCTTCTCACTGTTCTCCAGAACCTGGGGTTCCCGAAGGCTGGTCTTGCTAGTAAAGGCGAAGGCAAAGAAGTCATTCAGTACTTCAGCATTTTCCATGTCCTCTGTCACCAGTTCCCCTGCCCCATTCAGCAGCAGACCTCCGTTTTCCGTACTCTTCCTTTTGTCACCTTTGTACTTACAGAAATCCTTCTGGCTGCCTTTGATATCCCCTGCCAGGTTTAATTGAAGGTAGGGTTTCACTTTCCAAATTGCATCTCTACATGCTTGAGCAGTGTCTCTTATTCCTTAGGTTGCCTCTCCCTGCTTCCACCTTCTGTATGCTTTCTTTTTTGTGTTTGAGTTTTGCTAGGAGTTCCTTGTTCATCCATGCAGGCCTCCTGGCATTTTTGTCTCACTTCCAGCTCATTGGGATGGAACAGTCATGGCTTGGGCAGCGAACATTCCCCGCTCTCTCAGCCTCTCCTCATATAACAGATGCTTCAGTCCCTTAACTATCTTTGTGGCCCTTCTCTGGGCTCATTCCAGTATCTGCATGTCTGTCTTGAACTGGGAAGCAAGAACTGGACCTAGACCTCCAGAAGTGGTCTTACCTGTGGTTTTTTACATGTGTTCATAGCAAGAGTTTTAAGTAAGGTCTGTGGCAAGAGCATACTGTAATTAACATGTGACTGGGGAGCCCTTTCATAAGGGTAATAGGAGCAAAGTTTGAAAGAAAAGGGAATAAGAAAAAAATATATTGAACAGTCAACAGAGGAAAGTCAGTGGGGAAGAAGGCACAACTAATTGGAAGCAGCAAAATAGAGCAGAAGGATGATTTATATATATTGGGAAGGTGAGTGGGAGGGTGAGGATAAGAGGAAGTAGCTAAAGCTTGATTAAAAGTTAATTGAAGGCAACGGGAATGTTTTATGTTTATTTCAGCAAATTCCATTTAGGGAACATGTTGTGTAAGTGGCAGGTTGTTAGAAATAAGATGCATCATTGTCTAGACTTAAGATTTCCTGAAGTTCAACTATAGCAAGTGTCTCTGGGGCTTTTACCCTGTTTTCTTGGGTTAATGGCTGGCGATTGCTTTGGTACCTCACTGAGATGTACTTGGAGAGGGAATGGGTCTAATAACAGCTGTTTCAGAAAGACATTCAAATTTGCAAAGGTGGTTCTTTTGGTGTGAAAAAATAACAATAAAAAAGTCTGCCTGTCTGTGGCTGAATTAGATTATTCCAATGTTCCAAAGAGTATATCTCTTAGTATATTAGTATATCTCTTCAGAACATAGAAAATCTGCACAAAATAAAAACAGGGCTAAAGGGATTTTTTAAATGCCAAGTCCTCACTGGTAAAATGAAAGCCAGACTTTGATTTACTGCTTAAATTATATACATTTTTATACTGAGCCACTGAACTGTAAAGAAACTTAAATGGTTCTAATAAGGGTAGCGTCAGATTTGAGCTTGCTTATAGTTTGAGAACTGCACCATTTATTTTGTATATTTGTGAGTCCTAAACTCTGGTAGGACCATCCTTTATCCTTACTTCTGGGGGAATTGTTTTCTTGTTTTATTTTGTTTTTTGTTTTTTTGTTTTTTTAGTATTTCCATATCTTGTTGTTGTTGTTTTATAGCTAACTTGAGATTTAGTGTTAATGTGTAAAACACATGCCAATTTAGTTTTGGTGCTTAAGCTTCTTCAACACTGTATCTCCAAAAAGTGCTCAGGTTCTCTGTTGAAATCTCCTTGTTCTCCTTGAACTATTGCTGCTATGGTCATCTCTAGGTAGGAAATGGCTAACCTGATAAAATTTCCAGTGCTAGCAAGTCTGCGTTTGGTCTTTGTAAAATGTTGTGTAAATATCTGTTTATTTATTCTAATTTATAGAATTCACCAACCTCTACATAATCTTTGATTTCCAAGTCATGAAAATCTATTTCCACAATAAAAAAAAAAAAAAAAAAAAAAAAAAAAAAAAAATAAGTTTCTCAAAAATCTCAGTTTCCAAATGCCAAGTCCTCCAGTATACACTAAAGACTTATGTAAGCTGTCCAGACAGTTGGCAAATCAGGTCTCCTGTAAATGGAAGAGGAGAGAAGAAAATGAATTCTAAAAGTTAGAAACAAAGAAAATACTTGCCAATAGTCCTTTGGCCTCCTTTCCATCAAATCAAGAGAGTTCTTGCTATACCATTTGTACTGAACCATGATTACAATTCTGTAAGTACAGACATCCATGGTCCATGGCATCCATGGGTATGGGAATAGTATCTCCAGTGTAAAATATGCTCTTCTATAACATGAGTATATTAGCTGTGATAAGTATTAAGATACATATCTCTAGATTGCAGATAACAGATAAGTGGAAAAAGGATTCACTGATGATAGATCAATAACTAAAAGCAATATTATTAAGCAATATTATTAAGCCAACGATTTCATATAATTGGGTAGGATTAAGTGCTAATGGGGAATGAGGTACATTTCTTAGCCATTTCTCAGTTTCTTGTAGTTATATAAAGGCATTACAGCCTTTGAATACAAAATGGGGAAATGCTTTAATGGTAGCTGAAAATTTATTTTATTTTGTTTAGTTTTGGGGAGATGATGGAAACTGGGGTCAGTTCCTTTTATTCCATTCTTACTAAACTGTTGTTCTAAGTTAGGGATTCTTATCTTCTTTTCAAACTTCAAGCAGAAAATATGAAAAATAGCTTTTATTACCATTCCAAGATATTTGTAAGGATAGTGAACGAGTAGCTCATAAAAAGATATTTCTCCAGTTTTAACACACTGACTTTTTCATTACTATAGCAGGTGGTCATTTTCATATAAATGAAACTTGTAAATAGCAACCCACCTTTTTCACATGGATTCAATTACAGTGAATGCTTCCAAAGGCCAAGTGCTTTGAAAAAAACCTTCCTTTTCATTCTCTCTCTAACCAAATAAAATGAATCTTTAAATCTTATTTTTTTATATAATGGTCATAGTCTAAATGCAAGAAAATATAAAAGAATCCTATACTTCTTTATATTTTTCAGGTCTTTTTTTTTTCTTCTTTCCATTTTTCTTCCTCTTAGATATTAGTAAAGCTGTACATAGATTAATTTAAGCCAAAGTGAAATTTACTTTTCCTGTTTAAAAGTTTGTAAAATAGTTTTCAGGTTTGTGACAAATTCATATTAACCTATGCTATTCTTTTCCCCTTTCCTCAGTTACAGTCTTGTAAGACCCATCCTTTTATTTTGGGTGAGTCATTATTTCCCAGGAATCATTATTTTTCAGGCTGCTGTCTTCTGGAAAATAAATTTAGGTTCGACACATGGCACCTTATAAACATGCCAAGAATTACATTAATCTAACCTAATTTTAGATTTATAAAAATTAGGTAAAGTTAGATAAATACATTAGATAGATTTAAAATAAATAAAAAATAAAATATCTATAACATATCTTCTGTACATCTGTTTCTTTTTTCTCTTCCTAGTTTGCTGTTTGCTTCAAACGCAGTATCCAAAGTAAAGTCTGGAAAGTCCTCTGTGCCCTAAGAACTGCAGTTAAAATACTCATCTACCTATAGATTATTGAAGTTAGGTGAAGAGGAAATAACACAAAGTACTGATTACTAATAATGTCACTGTCAGCTTGAAATGTGTTGCAAAAGTTCATACTCTTTTATGGGATCCATAAAAATTTAAATTCTGTTTCCAAGATGAAATGCTTCTTGGAAAAGCATTGTAAGGTGCCTGAGCAACATTTTAAACAAGAATTCTTAAGCACAGCTTAGGAAACAAGAAGTACATCTTATCTTAGCAGTACAACATTTAGCCTGTATGCCACTAACACCAGCAATGAAAATAAATATTGCCCATGGTAGGATTCCCTAGTTGAACAGCATTTAAAAACATTATTCCCCAAAATGAATTTAGAAAAATATTATTGATATAGACAAATGGAAGCACTGTTATGGCTCAGGACTGTAGCTGCTGTCTTCAATTCATTAGGTTTTGCTGTAGAAAAACAGACAAAATAATATCAAGTTTTTGCACAAAAATGGACAGTTTAACTGGGGGGTCCTTCCAACTCCGAATCTATCTTTGTCTCTAGCAACCTGCAGGCAGATGAAGGTGGCAATTTAAATATTTGACATTTCATATCCTTTTATTCACATCTGATGCAGACTTCTCCCATCGGTATCTGATCTGTTACATTTATTGTGATGGAGAAGGGCTCCAAAGAAGCATGTTCCTGTTGTTCTTTGTTAGGAGTGGTTCCCAAGATAGGCAATACCTCTAGAATTAAATTTCAGTTTCTCTGTCAAATGCACTGTGATATAAATTGCTACGCTAAAACTCCTGAATTCGGTCTTGGGCATTAATTCTGTCCTAAGCACATGTGAAAGGATACAAGAACATTGGAATTAATTACAAAAATAAAAATAAAAATAAAAAGTTAATGATAGCATAATGATTATTTTGATATACAGTTTGTATATTTTTAAAATTACTGTTACTAAGCTCAACTGCTGATAGAAAATATGTATGCATTAATTAGTACAAAGACTGATGAACATATTAAATCAGGCACATTATTTTTGCATATAAATTATGATATTAAGGAAGAAAGGTTGTTGAGCTGGACATAAAAGTGCTAATAGTGATTTGTAAAACACTTTTTCTAATGAAAAGATATTGAAGTTGATGATAAAAGATCACCTCAGAAGCAGGCTTTTGGCTTTAAGGAACCTTCCTTTCCTCTGTCCTCACCCTCTTTCACCTTACACCATCCTCATCCTATAGCACTTCAGTTTTTTGCTCTCCTCTGTTTGTACCATTATAAGCACAAGAGGTTGTATCTAGTACTCCACCCCGTTAAATAAAGATTCCGAAATTTCATTCCGGATAGTTTTGGGGTACAAACTTATTGTCTCCAGATACACTAATGATCTTGTTTCAGTGCCTGTGATAGGGAAATTTGATATTATTCTATTTTGCAATTTCTTGCTACAAATGGAACTTGCAAATCTATTGTGTTTTCCAGTTAAATAACCCATAAACTGCTACTTGAACTACAGAGATAGTTGTAAGTTGTTCATTCCTCTCACATAAAGTTTTACTGAAATCTAAGCTATTGGCAGTTTTTAATATTACATTAACACCATTTCACATAATTCTTAACTACATTCTTGCAAATATTTCTATAGAAGTGTAAGACAACATTGATTTGTCATTAAAGAACAGTATCACTGATTTATATGCTTTATGAGTGAATATAGTTAAACTAAAAGTCATAGACAACGATGTCCATTAGATGTCTATTTATACTTATATACTTTTTCAATTCAAACCATATCTAGGAAATTTTACAGGTAACATGTTACTGTTTACTTTATAGAAATTGTGTCTGCATAAGAATTGTTGATTCATGTTATCTATACTCAGCACATGCTACTTTATAAAGACATGTATAATGAGTTGTTTAAGCTAAGCCCACAGTATCTACCTAAATAAGAAACGTCCTTTGAAGTTTCTAGTGGTGAGAACCCAAAATGCCCCTTTATCTCACGGAGATGTGTGTATGCAGCAATGCTAAATATTACGTCACTTACTTAAGTCTTTGTTCTTTGGCAGTCAACATGAAAACCAAGCCATTTTTAAGGTCCCGGTTTAGCCTTGTGTTTCATAACTACTTCTAGTAAACGTCATGAAATGATAAACAGGTGAATCAATTCAGCTGAGAAATGAAACATTATAGTCTAGCAATTCTGCATCTGAGGATCACATTCACATTTCTGCGTGACAGAAGAATTATGTTAAAGAGAAATATTAATTACCCAGAAAAGCAAGATTAAGGATTAGCTATTTTATATTTTCTGGCACTTTGATATTTTGAAATTAATTTTAATAAGAAAGGTAAAATAATTAAAACACATATTTACTCTAAAATAGTCTGATTAATGAGCAATGATAATCAAAATAAGTTTTCAGAAATTATTTTTTGTTGTTGTTGGGTTTTGATTTATTGTGCCTATTTTCATTTCCTATTGCCTGCGTTGTTTAGTGGTGGTGGTTTTTAAACTGTAAATAATTAAGAGATGTCCTAGATTTAAAAAATGATTTTTTAAAAGCCTATGGTTTAAAGAGTGCCTGGAGAAGGCACAACATTATTTTATTGCTTTCATATTCAGTGATGATTTGAGTAATAATAGACCATTAGTCTGACCTTAGTATTATGCAAGGATTTAGAAGATATTTTAATGGAAACAATGATTAGGGGCATGGAGGCAATGGAAGCCCACACGGAGTTACCAAATATAGAGCATTCCAGACTAACTCCAACATGTTCATTGGTGAAATGACTGTTTTTTTCTCAAGAAATGAAGCGCAGTAAACTTTATCTGTATGGAGTTTATATCATTTGATATAGATTATTTTTTTTTTTTAAAAAAAAAAAAGGTCTTAGTTGTGTTTTAAATATGAACAAAACCTCTAAAATGATTAACAAAGTAGCAAAAAGGAGAAGCATGATGATGGGCTGTGTTTAAAGTTATGGAAAAGGGAAGAGGTCATTAACACAGTTTTTAAAGGAGCATAAGACTTGAATCATTATTACTGCTTTAACAACTGTTCCCAGAAAGTCAGGGGACTAGAAAAATTTGCTCCTGATACAAGTTGGAAAGTGTTGGCAGCTTTTAGAATGAATGAGATCTCACTGAGGAAATGGGATGAGATTTAGGAGAGGATTGTTGGAAATAGATATTTTGTGAAAATAATAAATGAAATGCTAACAGGCATAAAAATTTCTACCCTATCTGGGTTCTCAAACCTTCAAAACAACAAAGGAAAAAATCATCTCTAGCCATGGATAAATAGAGAAGTCACCATTAAATACTGAAAGATTTCTAGAAGTTATTAGTCCATATACTCAGGAAAAATAGAGATCTGTTAATTAGTGACACTGGTAAAATTCTACTTGGAATGCTATCTACAATTCTTGCCATCACACTTCCAGGGAGATAGGTCCATATGAGAGCAGATGAAGAGAAAAATTATTAAATGGCAAGGGAATGATGAAGGAAACTCATTTTGTAAGCACGATCAGTTAATGATCAGATGGCCGTTGTGGTTGTTTTAGTAGCCAGGGGTTGGACAGGGACCCTGGTGGTCAGCACAGGCAGGAAAATGGTTCCAATAAACCTTAAATAGAAAATATAAATTCAATGTAGTGCTTCAATCCCTGTGCTAATTTTCCTGTGTTCCTTAATATCCCGTGTAAGAAATGTGGTACCACTTTTGACAATTTCTTAATCTTAGTTTTGTGCCAATTTTTCATAAACCTTACATTAAACTTTCTGTGTGCATGTGATGAAGCAGTATTGTTAGTGACATTTTAGTAGCTCACAGCAATGAACAGATATCTAAACACTGAGCTGCACCAAGATATTCAGGATATACTAAAACATACTTAGGAAATAAATACTTTATTGACCCATCAAAGCTCATATGAGTTTTCTACAGTAGATCTCTATGATCATTGCTGTGATAGAACTGAATCCAAAGTCCAAGGCTAGTATTTTGACTGCTGGATTGTTCTTCTGATTGCATTTATGCAGGTGAAAGTTAGGTATAACTTCACTAGCAAAAGAATCATAGAATCATAGAATATCCTGACTTGGAAGGGACCCACATTGAGTCCAACTCCTAGCTCCACACAGGACCATCTGAAAATCAGTGCTATCTGTCTGAGACCATTGCCCAGATACTTGAACTCCAGCAGCTTGGTGCTGTGACCACTTCCCTGGGAAGCCTGTCCCAGTGCCTGACCACCCTCTTGGTGGAGATCCTTTTCAGAGGTCGGACTAGATGATCTTGGAGGTCTCCTCCAACCTCTGTGTTCCAAATTCTGTGATTCTGTGATTTCTAACAACCAGTCTGACCCTCCCCTGTCCCAGCTCCATGCCATTCCCTCAGGTCCTGTTGCTGCCCCCAGAGATCAGAGCTCAGTGCCTGCTCCTCTGCTCCTCTAGTGAGGGAGCTGCAGGCTTCCCCTTAGTCTGCTCTGCTCAGGGGACTTCTGCTGCTCCTCATGTATCTTACCCTCTAGACCCTTTACCATCTTCTTAGCCCTTGCTTGAACATTCTCTAGTAATTTTACGTCCTTCTTATATTGTGGTGCCCAGTAGAAAAACTCTGGGAGTTCAGTTTTTTCCTTTCTAAGTATTGTATTGCCAAACAGTATTATTTCAAAATTTTTGTAAGGGACTGATCAGCACAGCACTCAGATAAGTGGTAAAGGGAAAAGACACATCAGTACTTGTTGGAATAAACACCTTTTCTACTAAATGATTTAATTTTTGAATAATGTCAGACTACTCTAACGTGAGGGGGCAGATTTTGGAGAAATAGGTAGTCTAGAAAATGATTTATTTAGAAATTTACATTGAGCTGAGCCTCCTACATCTTATTTGTTGTTCAGAATTGTTCCAAGACTACACACTCAGTATGCATCACACTGTGCAGCTCTGGAAATACCAAGTATGAGTCAATATTTGTGGTGTTAATCTGTGCAACTCAAACCAAGTCTTATTCCAGCATAGCAAATAATTTTGAAAAAATTTTGAAATTCAGCTGGCATAAAAGGCTATGTCAGACTGAACCACTTTGGCCAGGCCTTGCCAGGGAGATGCAGCTGGATAAAAGACAAGGGAAACCAGAAAAATAAATAATTTCATACAGATTGTTGATCCTATTTCCCTGCTTCTGTACAGGAGAGGGCTCTCACTTTTTAAAATGCTTGCTTTCATCTGGTAATTTGAGCTTGCTTCACAGATCTAAGAAAGTTGCATTAGCTGGGGAGCTTCCCCAGTGTTAATGCATACAACTAGGTCTACAAAGTCATGTGTAATAGCATAATAATTTTAATGTGCACATCATATGAAATATTCAGAGTATGCAGACATGGCACTAAATTTTCAGCAGATGTTTAATTCAAATTGCAAATTTGGAAATAATTGCTAATTTTAAAAATTAATCTATTATACTGTCTGTCATTTCATATTTGAAGAGTTGCTGGGGGGCTTTTTTTCTGTTTTGAAAAGACTCAATATACTTGTTTGATCTAATAACCTCTTCTCTTGTCCTAACGCGTGTGTGGTTTTATTGTCATTACATCATTTGGGTTATGAAGTATACATGGATAGTTAGTTATCTGCCCTTATCTGGACATGCATTGGTATCTGAGAGAGCTCAGTGTTTTCCTGCTTGCCTTGAAATTTCATTCCTTCCAATTTTTATTCTACAATATCAAATACAGATTTCAATACTGAAATATATTTCTAAAATGATCACCATTATGAGTCTTTCTAAATTCTTAATTTCCCTTCAGAACTGGATCTCTTCATTTGTTCTTTATGTGTTATGAGCTCGCTGGTAGTTATTTTATTAAGCTGTCAGTGTCATTGAATGTAAGAACAGCAGCTCAGGCCTTCTGCCAGCTCAGTGTCTGGGGACATAAATTGTCACTGTTTTCCTTTATTGTTAAAGAAAATACGATGTTCAAAGTTGAAGCCAAAGTCTTTTTTTTTTTTTTTTCTTTTAAGATAAATAATTATCCTGACATTATTTGCAGTTTCAACATGTGGCATAAGTTTTGTGACAACAGAGCAAGATAGTTTACAGTCCTAAAGAGCCCCTGTTCTATTTTATTGGTTTATTTCATCAATAATTTCTCATTTTTTCCTTCCGGGGCACGTGGTTTCTGTGTTGTGAACTTGCCAGTATGATGCCATATGTAGACTGACAAGAAGCATCTTGATTCCAGCACTGGATATTTTAATGGCAGGATGCCAAATCTTTTACCCTTGATGAAATGGTATCCTGGGTTTCTCTGTATTAAAGGACTTCTTGTCTTCACATATCTCCAGTTCACATCACTATCTGGACTATGGCAAAAGCAGTATAGCACCCTTGTGTTCTAGCTAGCTGGCAATTTATTAATGCCTCATTTAAATGTTAAACCCACGTTATGAAGATGTTCTGATACACTGCTAGTCATTATAGCTAACTGATACATCAAAAATGCTGAAATTTGAAGCAGAGGAAATTCACTTGCTAGGAAACTGCATCAGGCATTTAAAGGTTTGTTTCAGTTTCACTGTGCTGCTGATTTTCCTTATTTGTTTTTATGTTCTGACTTTATTTTTCAATGTAACATTTTGTTTTATATTGGCACTTAGAGAGCTATGGATGGCAGCATGTTTTCAATTTTTTGATGTAAAGATAGTGGAATTGGAAATTTGGGAATAAGCTTTTCCATAATATTCTATACAAACCAGATAAAGTCCTTAATTTTCCTGAGTTTCAGTTACCCACATATGAAACTAAAATAATGTTTCCCAACTGCCTCCCATACTATTTCTCCAATACAGCAAGAGAATATTCAGAATGGCTAGGTAAGGGAACTCCAGACATTTACATTTAGAGGGTTGGAAGAGGATAATCCCACTAATTCAGAATTTTAAGAAAAGGGAGCATTTGTTACTTGTTTAGAACTGATTTGTTTCAGTTACACTCTGTGACAGTCTGAAAAACCCTAGCTTGGTTTGGCTTGGCATTTGGGTGTTAATATTATCTTGTTGTTTGTAGCTGGGCTAAATGTACTGAAGCATTCATTTCTTGATTTGTCTGAGCATATAATTGTTTGACTAGATAAGGATTCACCTGTCATATATATCAATATGCAGAGCTGGCAAATAGGATAAAAGAATGGAGCTACATTTTCGAAAGAAAATTACTTCTGCAGTAAAATGGAAAATATAAAAAAATATGCATAGCTAATGTGGATTAAAAATACATGTTCCTCAGCAAAATCATTATATTTGTTGTTGAAAATTGGCTCTAGTTCAGATATAAAACCAAAATAAATATATGGAATTTCAAGAGGAATCACTACCTGCAAATTAGAAGTACTTCTTGTGAGTTTTTGTCTTGAAAAATACAAGAAATATGAAGTAAACCATGAAAGTTTACTTTCCAATGTGAAATGTAAAAGGTGAGAAATGTGCTTGAAAATGTTGTTTTCAGTGTTTCCTGTTATGCAGTGAAAGCCACAGTATATCATCTACCCATTTTCCTTTCCCCATGCCCTCGAAATACACTGCCCTTTCTTACAAAATAGAAGCATCTTTCTGTTTTTATGACTAGCACCTGCAGATTGAAAATAATCAGTGCAAATGTATGCACTGGCTTGGAAGGGCTGAGGAAGAAACAAAGATTTCCAGGCTACAAGGAGGTGCAGTACTGCTTGAGTGGGCTAGACATATACAAGGGTGCAGAAACTTAGTCTTTGACGCATCTTTAACTTCTTGGGTGTCCCCAGTGCCAGTTCTCATCACTGGCTATGGGATCAGGGAGTGGAAGTATTTCAGACTTTGCAGGAAAGGACTTTGAAGTTTGTCAAATTCATCTCAGTATGGTAGGGGAAAAAAATCTGCTTTAATTATTTTTACATGAGCAGAGAATTGTTTCCTGCTCACTACTAGGCAATTTCAGATTGTGGGTCTCAAACACATACAAACACGCTTTCATGGTGCTTAACTGCAGGGTTTGGTTTGGAACCACTTCAGAAGAATATTTGAACATTCCCATTGGATATTTGAATAATAAAGGATTAAGTTTTTGTCTACGGTATATATACATGTGTGTATTTTTACAACCTAAATCTTATTTCAAAGATAACTGAAAAACAAACTTTTGAAAAACAGCTAGATTAAAAAAAAAAAAAAAAAAAATCTCTAAAATATAAATCATGCCAATCAGTTTCATGCCAATCAGTTTAAATCTGTCTTTGTTATGTAACATGGCTCTTTCTTTATTAATAGAATAGAAGTTGTGAGGAGGCAGATAGAACAGGAGGGTAAGAGAAGGGTAGAGCTGTGTCAGCTGTCTTTCCCCTTGTCTCTTTGAACAGTTTTGCTGTCCTCAAAGCCTCTGTGCCAACTCCCTGTAACCCTGAGCAGTACCTAAAGCTGAAGGATTGCTGTCTGAACACAAACATCTGTGCAATTTCTTACACTGCAATCTGAAGATGTGTGCCTACTGGTGGATCTGTTCCTTATTGTCTAATTATATTGTCCATTGAAACAACTAAAGTATGGCAAGGGTAATTAACAAAAGAAAACAAAATCTTACTTCTTTTTTTTTCTCAGCCTGCTGGGAACATCCACACACCCACAGGCTGTAGCTGACCCACTTCTTGATAAATCATACAGCAAAAATGACACTGAGGCAGCTAATGCCATCTACTGACTAAAATAACACCACCACCAGGATAGTCAGCCTCAAAAGAAGATACAGACCTACAGGGCTGGAAGCATTAGAAATAATCAGAACATTATGTACACCTCTCTGATTAAATATAAGCTGAGCTTGAGAAGTAAAACAAGGTGCTTCAGAAATCATGATTCATTTAAGCTTGTTCTGCAGCAAGATTGCTAAGAAAGCTAAAATAATCATTAGAAAGGTCTTTCAATAACCTGATTTTCAAAATTGCTAAGTACCTTTTCTCCCATTGTCTTCAATGAGATTTGTGTCTTCCCAGAATCTCTGCAAATCCATGCTGTTTTGCTAAAAATACTTTATATGCTGTAACCCATTTAAAACAGAAAACAAGCATTTGCCCCTTCTCATCTCCTTTCATTGTTGTAATGAGTTATACCCAAATGTGTTATAAAGCTGACTGTTTTCACTTCAGAGGTGAGACTGGGCTTTTTATTTTTGTTCCCTCAATACGCTCTGAAGACATGATCAGTGTTAGGCATGTCTCTGCTTTGTGATATCTGCAAATAACCATTTAATTTTAAATACCTTTTTTTTTTCTGTGTTTATTTTAACAAATATATTGCTTCAATGGAATATGCAAAGGAAAATCTGTGTTTGAAATAAAAGCCACATTTCCTTAAAAAAAAAAAAAAAAAAAAATCACTGAGCAAGTTGGATTACATATAAGACATCAGCAGCCTCCAGGTTAATAACAGAGAACATTCTCTCTAATAATGAATAATCACCTCTACACAGTAAAGCAAATCAGTGTGCTCAGCTCTTTTCTTAGACAAATTATAAATCAAAGTCTCATTAAAACAGACTAGGTACTTCAGTATGTTTTTAAGTGGGGTGGTGTTGCTTTAACTAGTGTCACCTTTCTTTGTGCTGAAATACTAACATTTCTGAGGCCAAATCCTCCTGGCTGTGTGTAGCTTGACAGAGTTATAGAAAGAAATGCTAATCAAAGTGTGGTGGATCTGCTGTAGCAGTCTTTCACCCTAAAATGCTGATTGGATCAAGTCACTGAAACTCTGCTTAGAGATTTAGCAATCTCTGCCCAGGTTCTGACCTTTTTTGTATTCCAAATATCCCAAAGTGACCTCTAGAACAGCAACAACTTTGCAGCAACTTTGTATGTTCACTCCATTAGCCAATGTAACTGCATCCTTTAATCTGTATCCACAGTTCATGTACCATGTACCATTCCTTCACTCTTTAGCTTTTAAACTGCTGTAGAAGCAGTTTAAAATTTTATGGAAATTTCCATAATTTATCCACTTTTTCATAGCTGTGGCTGGTGAAAAGCATCTTTGGTCATTTTGAGAAAACAAGGTCTTTAGCTAAAAGGGAACATAATGGAGGTGTCGTAATGTGATGTGGACTAGTATACCAGACCTAGCATTTATAGTTCACGTTGTCCAGTCACGTTGTCCAGAGCATCTTCTATGGATATTATAGCCCAAAGAATAATAATTAAAAAAAAAAAAAAAAAAAAAGAATTAATTCACAATTTCTGCTTTCACGAAGCAGTAGCTTTCTGTTCCAGAATCATTTTCATTCCACTGTGTTAAGGTTGGATGACATTCTACATCGTCAGCATCATTACTCTTAAGTAGAATTTGCCACACCACCTACTACATCAGATCAGGATAATTCTTGGTTTGATAAAATTTCCTCCATGGAAATATAATTAATCCTATAATCTTATTCTACCTATCATAAGTAATCCAAGCTTGAGGTCATCTTTAACATTTTAAAATAGTTCTTACTCTACTTCCATGTTATTTTTTCCCTTGTCTGCTGTATATTAGATATTTAAAGTCTCCAAGAGTCTCTATACAATTCTCAACTTTATTACAGATTTTAGTGATCCTGTTTGTTTTTCCACAGTCACTGCAGATGAGAACAAATTAAAAAGATATGCAAATTTTCATTACAACATTCTGTACTCATTATTAAGATTTTTTTTTAACTCTTTAGATCTGATTGCTAATTGCTTGCTAAATGTACAATACATGTTATGGACAGTACATCTCAGTAGTGTGCATGTTGATTAACAGAATATAAGCAATAATTTCTGCTTTGCTTTTAATAGCTTTCAATCTGCCTGTTGCTGTATGAGGAAGGTATGTTTTGCTTTCAAAATGTCATAGATTGCAATGTTTCACAGGTTTTTACCAAATAGCTTCTCAGTCCTGAGTTGTTTTTTGCTCTGTATGAGCAGACAACTTCTGATGATCTTTAATTAAGATTTCCAGGACCTGTTAAGAAGCATGCTTTACCAAAGGCCAGCTAGGGCAACTATAATGCTACTGCATTTTATATAGATAATTCTATAAAAATGATAAATTATATATATTTTTTTCTGTAGAATGTTAAATTGTTCAAATGGCTATGTAATTTATTATTACAGACTGTCAGTGGTTTACTCTGTACTTATAGTCTTCAGGAAGGGATTTTTTGTTTCCAGTTGTACTCCATGGTCCCAAGGAGCAATTCCTGTAGAATTTACTGTTCATTTATTTGCTTTTATGTTTGATTGGACCTTTCCTTTTAGAGAGTGAGGCTGCTTTTATTTTGAAGCCTGACAAATAAATCTATCTATCTACATCTATAAATTGTATTTATGTATATATATTTATTTTTTTACCAAGATACTGTACTGTGTATGAGTTTAACTGAACAGAAAACCTTTTGGGAGACAGGTGTACAATAATCTTGTTATTTTTGTATAAATTTAAAATATTGGCTAATGTTTGCTATAGTTAACATGAAGTTTGGTGTTTTCAGCAAAGATTTGTTCCACATTTCTTTAGGAGTTAAAGACAATAATAAGGGGGTAGGGGAGAAGTTTTTTGATGAGCTAGTTATGCCATTATTTCATTTTATAAAGTAATTTATATTTTCTAGTCAAGTTATCTACACTCAGAACATTTTCTTATACTCACAGAGGATATATAGGAGAAAATATTGAAAGTCTCATGGCAACAATGCAATAGAATGCACTGTTTGCACTGTATCTAGGAATTTTTAAACATCTACATTACTAACTGTGTAGCGTGTGTAGCATGGGGATTTTAATAGCTGTTATAAACTAGTGTACCGGTTTCTGGGAAAAAAAAAAAAAAAAAAAAAAAAAAAAAAAAAAAAAAAAAAAAAA
>CM021765.1:41366953-41381308 GCA_011076525.1 Nettapus auritus
AAAAAAAAAAAAAAAAAAAAAAAAAAAAGAAAAAAAAAAGAAATCTACAGATTCTGTTGTGGAACTTGTTTTGTTTATATATGTATTGATCTGATATAATGCATTACATAGAGGTAGTTGTATAAAACAAACAAACAAAATACTGAATAGAAATTATTCAAAATTTTGAAACATTATCTGCTTGAGATGAGTTAATAGAAATGTCAGAACTGCATACTCAAAGGTAGAATTTGCAAACAAACCTTAACATGTCATCTTATTCTTGGTACCTTTAAGTCCTACATTTTATTTTCCTGTTTTCAAGGGAAAAATCCAAGATTGTTAAATTTGTGAAGCTTGTAATGTCTTTGAACTATGTCCAATGCCTCCAGCTTGTGGAATTCATAAGCTTCACCATTTGAGAGTGATTCACCAGTTTGCCCTTCCAATGATTTTACAGTGTGCTTGGGAAAGTCTCTCTTCTGTGCTTAGGAACTGAACCCACAAAAAGCCCTGCTGTGCAGTTTGCAAGCTGTGCAGGAGAACAAAGATGTCAAAGCAGAATCTGCTTCCTTTTCTTATTTTTTTAACAATAAAAGTTTTCATGAGTCAAAACTGTCCTTCTTTATGTCCAGTTCATTAAGAGATGAATGTTTGTCTGCCTAAAGCTATGCTCATTTACAAAACCTGCATATTAGCTATAGTATTTAGTTCTCACACACAGATCTCAAAGCTCCTCCCAGAACAAGAGGAGTGACTGCTGCATACCTGACAAATCACATTTTTAGCTACTTATCTTTTATTCTCTCTGAACAGCAAAACATTTCAATCATATCTACCCTAAACATTACACATTTGCTACATTCTGCAGCTCGAGATACACTCACAAAGTATTGCCTTCAGGCATTCAAAACAGGAACTGTGATTATTGTTGTTTAGTACAAAGAGATTATTTTCAAAAATTAACTCTTCCTTTTTTTATATCCTTGCTTTATATTCTTTTACTACTCAATAAAAATTTAAGCAAAAATAATTTTAAAAATTTGCACAACAGACAGTAAGAATGGAAAGTTACCTTTAAAGGAAATGATGATAAATTATTAAAAAAAAAAAAAAAAAAAAAAAAAAAGCAGTACTCCAAGAGAAGTGGATCCATTGTTTAACTTCTCAGCTTCTTGAGCATTATAGCCATTTTAATATAACTAAATGAAGATGAGTTGGATGACTATTACTTTCCCATATTTACGGGGTTTAACTATGATTCATATTTTGTGTGTAAAGTACGCAACAGAAATGTGGTAGATCTTGGAATATGGCCAAGCACTGTTCTATGTTTATGAGTACACAGAAATGTAGATATTTACTACACTAGATTAAACCTGTATTCCATCGAGTTTAATGTAGGTGAGTACCCATCCAACATAATATATCATGTCTGGCCATATTTAGAATGGGATGTTTTGAATAGACCTTCAAGAAACCCTAAAGCAGCTTGTTGTGGATTAATCTGTCACATGAGAAATCACTCTTAACCCTTTACTGCTCAGGGTTTGATACCTGCATAAAAGAATGAGGCTTTGTAGCTTTCCAGGGGTAGTAAATGTAGTTTCAAGAAAGAGGATTCAGTGTGTGGGAGAAGACTTCAGGTCACATTACAATTCATTTCCCAAAGGGTACATACAGCGTCTCTCTGTTTACACAAAATACATTTTTTTAAATCTAACATGTCTGATGGGAGAGAGGTTCTTGGTTGGGTATGCCTAGAATGTAATCAAAAAACTTGTTAAAATAAAAACCCTAAAGAGTTTATGGAAATTTTTGTTAACAAAAGTTAAGAGTTGTTCCTGATAGGTGCCCAAGATACAATTTCCTGTAACCTTTTTGGTACCAGTTTCTGTTGCAAGTGGCAGTAGGAGGCTTGCAATACAGCCAATTAAATTTTGTACAGCAACATTAGGCTGCAATGTGCAGTGAGATGAACAGGTTTGCTAAAAACAGTCTTTTGTTTTCTAGGCTATTATAATGAATTTTCTTACACAATTCTTTTAACAGTCCCATGCTCTAATGAGACAGCCGTTTTAAATTAAAATTTCCATCACTCCTAAACAGTTGTGACTTATGAAAAAAGTCTGAGGAGAATTGATTATTATTCATTCCAGCTATATTAAATGAATAGATCTATTTGCATCTGTTAAAGTGTTGAGCAGTTGAAGTTATACTCTGCAAACCGAACCATTTCTTTAGCCCATTAGATAGATGCAGAGTATAGAGATTGATAAATACATTCTCTCAGATATTTATTTTGCACAGCAATGAACATCCTTTGTTGCTCTTTTTTGATTCTAAAAGGACAGTCTCTGCATCAAGGAAGTCTTGTCCTCTGTAACTGTGCTGACCCATTCCTGCACGTGTAGGTAGAATGTATGCTGAAGAAGCAGCATGTTTGCTGGTGAAGTCACACTTACTTCTGAAACTGGGTAATGCTGGCTGACAAAAGCTGTTTCTGTTAAGATAACCGCATACCTTAGAAGTTTTGCTGGCATGACTGAACTGCAAAGATGTGTTGGCATAGCTGTGACCTAACTTAGGTAAGCAAAAAGGGATACAGAGAACAGAGGAAGGAAAGGATGGTTGATTCAAGGGAGGAGGGCTAAAAGTATGAAGGGGGCTTACTGCATAGCAAGAGAAATATGAAGCTGTAGGAGGAGATTTTTCAAAGGTATGAATGTTAGCTAAGTGTCTAGATATCCCTGTCTGTTTCTGAAAACCTTTCTCATAAATATTACACAGAAACTGAGGTAAGATAGAGGGAAAGAACAGATAATAGGACAGAGAATATGCTTGGAGGAAGGATCTAAAAAGACAGGCTGAAAAAAGGTACAAGTATTTGATGTTAAAAGAAACCAACTTTTATGCAAGTTGCTCTGGGAAATCTGGTGATGACAAGGAGAGTGTCTATCTAACCTCGCCTGCAGTGCATCACAGGGTGCTGATTCTGATTTTCCAAACTGAAGACCATTACAACACGTTGTGGCATCCACTCAGGCTACACTCATAGATCTCAGGCGTAAATGCAGCTCTAAATGCCTTTTAGGCAAGTGTGTGTATTTCCACATAATTCACAAGCTTTATTATTGACCAGATTCTCATTTCACATCATGTATCACTTGCTCATGTTGTCACAGGCTGACTTGTCACAAGTGTGAGTAGGCTTCAACAGAAAGAAGCACACTTCACTCTCTTTACTACCTTTGCCTGTCAGAAAGAATTAGACAAATAAATGTGCCTGTAATGTTTCTAGCCACTGCTCTAAATGCCAGACAATAGTCACACTTGTTAAGCAGAATACAGACACCTAAGACCCTAGTGTCCATTATTTCCTTGCCGTCTCACAACTGGTTTCATAATAAACCCAGCAAAGTGTGCGCTGTTCTCTTCCCATGTGGGCTAGGCTCAGAAACTACTGCTCTTAGTAGCAAACTGAGCTGGAGGGCAGCTGCAGTGTAAATCCAAAAGTTCACGATTCAAGTACTGCAAATGACCCAGTAAAATATGTAGTAATCATATAACTATGGTTATGTTAGATGAAAAAGTAGGAATATAAAGGCTTCCAGGGTGTCTTCTGCAAATATGAGAATATAATTTCAGTGTTCCTGTGACACATTTCCCCTCCAAGTTGGGCTATGACCACAGGACTGGATGCTGTAGGACAGTTCTCATCAGCTGCAGTTTCTCACCTTGTAGATCTATACTTTGAATCTGCCCGATCTGTCAGGAGGAAAAGCTGCTGTGTTGAGCTATTCCCATGTCACAGGCAACATGGATTTCTTTGAAATGTTGTGCCGTCACAACTTGATTTGTGAAGTTGCACAGAAAGGCTACACCATCTCCCTGAGTTGTATTCCTTAAACTGTCCCCTGCTAGTTATAAACCCATGGAAATGGGAAATAAACCAATAGCGAGTGAAGCAGTCCCCAAGCTTTAGTCAGGATTCTGCAAACACAAATAAATGGTTGAGCAAGAGATGTAAAGAATATTTATTGAATCCAAACTAACCAAAAAGTCATTCTTACATCACACAGTTTTGACTGAAGTTTCACTGTGCATGTAGGCAAAGGCATATCAGTGCTTCTGACAGCCTTCCTGACCTTTCCTTCTACTAAATTTACAGCCTCCAATTTGTTCCTGTTAGCAGTGTCCACTCTCAGCCAGTGTCTGGTGGTATTGCAGTCCTTTGCTCTTTAGCATTTCTTCTGTGAGAGCTGACTGTTTCACAGAGATGACACTCTCCCTCTTTGGAGACAGCCAGCTGCCACTATATTTTCTTCTCTCCCAATGGTGTATTTTGGCAGTAGATATCCTGTGCAGCTGTGACTACAATTTGCATTTGGAGAGTATTACTTTAGAAAGAGAAGGTATTTAACAGAGCTAACAATTATTGTTTTCAAATGGTTGGAAAGGTGATGAAAATTCCAGGAATTGCTTTTGTTTGTGGATTAAAAAGAAATGCCACTGTTTGCCACAAATGCTGCTTCGCACTTTCCTGCAGTGACAGCTGGTAACATCTGAAACACAGATGCCATGTTAGCCAAGGTTTCAGTAGGAAGGGACTTCCAGCAGGTATTGACTTCAGGTTTCTTAAAGTATTCAAGGAATATCAGACTGCACAGGTGTAGGGCAAGGCAATCGTTCCTAACTTCTGAGGAGATACCTTGGCTTTTGGTCTGTAGGTACTCTGTGAACTTAAAACTGCTGGTTTGTAATGGGCAGAAGACAAGAAAAAAGTTCTGCTCTAGTGTGTGTTAAAGAAACTAGATAATACACTCTTTCAAATGCAGAAAAAGTCTTTTTCTGTCTAAGTTTAAACAATTTTAAATTATTCTGTTTAAGATTTTGGCATCAAAAGTAAAGAGTGAAGTTCAGAAATATGTTGTTTCAAGCTTTTCTCTCTTTTTTTTCCTAGCAGAAAAAAATTAACAAACAAGAAATACAAGGTTGTAATTAAAAGTTTAATAGCTGCTGCTTGGTTTAAAATGACCTTGAGGTGGTATTCTCCTTTTCATCTTTCTCTTCTCTTTGCTAATATACATTACAGGAGGGCTAATTCCTCTTTTTTTTTTTTTCTTTTTCTTTTCTTTTTTTCTTTTTTTCTTTTTTTCTTTCTTTTTTTTTTTCCAAAGGCTTTGTTGAAGTGAAGGTAAAACTTTGACTTTCGTCTCTTCATATTTAGAATAATCTTTTCCTTGTCACATTCTTAACATTTTATTGCATCCACTTTCATTCCATTGTGAATGTCCCTTGTGCTCTAAGTCCAATTTTCTGCTTTTACCTCACAGTGCTTAAACTATCCATTCTATTCTGCTCTGTTTTCATCAAGAACCAGCCCTTAGCAACTAGATAACAGCCTGAAGATTTCTTTTCACACACTATAATACATCTTTGCTCTTCCAAAGAGATTTCTGGAGCTCATCAAATACCTGTGTTACAGAACAATGCATCCACGTGCTTTCTCTTTAGTATCTCTTCTCTTCAGAGAACTTTGAAATGCTAACTTATTTATTACTGTGCTAAAGAGAAAGCAAACGTTTTCATCAATCATGTTGAATGCTTTTGTGCCCCTTTTTTATAATGTAGATATAATCTCTGGAAAGCTCTTGGCTGCAAGTTTGTTAAAGAAAGCCAAGAATTTATTTAATAATTAGTGCTGCATTCATTATCCAGGACCAAGCTCTTGCAAGTAGTGCTGGCATTATCTTTGGATCCCAGTCCTGTGTTTACATGATTTCGTGAAGGCAAAATGCCCGTACAACAAAGCAGAAACACGTGTGCTGGAAGAGTCTTAAAGACCATGCTGGCCTCCCTCCATCCTGCTTCTGGTTTGGCTCAGTATCCTCATCCTTTCTAGAGCAATGCACTATGATTTACAGATTGCAGAGCACAGAAAGACAGCTACAAGAGGCTCTAGATGAAGTGAAAATTAGCCCTTGTCAGTCCCGGCCACTTCCTCCTCTTGAGCACAAGGAGCAGCAGGGAGCGTGAGCATGGTGCTACCCTGCCTGGTAGCTAGCCAAGCATACCAGCCACTCAGGGGCAGCACACAAGCTCAGAGGATGTGTGCCTTTAGTGCCAAAGCTCCCCAACGGTACGTCTGCATTGCCATGCTGCTCAGCAGAGCCCCAGTATCATAATAGTAAAATTGATACTATTTTCAGCTAAAAGTTTGACGAAGATATATAGTTATACAGCAGCTGTGGTGACGTAGAAAAGTGGGAGCTCACTGTGTGTCTTTGCTCTGCGCTCTGTGACAGCAGATTATTTTCCTATCCCTGTATGATTAGCAAGCTCTTTTGTTTTCATTTTAAACAGACGTGTACAGGTTGAGGCTCATAATCAACAAATGGTTATAATGCCATAACTGAACATTGAGCTTCGCAATTAAAAAAAAAAAAAAAAAAAAAAAAAAAAAAAAAAGAGAGAGAAAAAAAAAGAGAAAAAAAAATAAAAAATAAACAAAAAGCATTAACACATTGAAGCATGCAATTAGACAATATGAATATGATAATCATAAAAAAAATCTAAAAGAGATTTTTTATTTATTATATCAATAAGATGTCAATACAAAGTAGAACTTGGTTTCTCTCACATTCTTGCTCTCTTAAAACTGTTGTGTGTTGTTGTTTGTTTTTTTTTCTGCATGAATGTTAAATATATGGCAATTAATGCAGATGCAACCCTTCTGATGTCCCAGTAGGACAGTCAGCTCAATCAAGTAAATTTACAGGAAAGCAAAGTATGTGACAATGTGTACTAGGTGTTTATCTGCTAGACATCTAACCACAGCGGCACTACCTGTGTTGAAAAATAGCATTCCTGTAACCATCCAGTAACCAGTGAGTGTTCAGTACACTCCAAGTTCAATTACTAGTAGATTATTTCTGGAAAGCATAAGTAAAATTTGCTCAAGTTTGCATCCACAAACTTGAAAAACTGAATTACCCTACTTACAGGCTTTTGATGAAAAGCATTTTCCCACCAACAAGCACTGAGTCAATGGTTTAAAACAAAGAGAACTGTACGGGGCAGAAGGAAGAAGCACAGAACAAAATTGGGAAAGCCAGCAATAGAAATAAATCAGCCATGCCTATTAAGTAGGATTTCTATCTCCCCAGGTTGTTTTGGCAATAGCTCTAACCTTAGTTGCCCTCTTGCAGCAGTAAGTGGCTAATGAGGCAGAGTAGTCTATCAACCACTGCCTCCATCAGAATGCTACTGCAGACTGTTGTCCAGATTTAGGGTAGATCCATCCTTCAGTCTAAAAGGGCACAATGCTCTGGGACTTTACCTGCCAGCACAGATGAGGCACACAGGAGGATGTTTTTCAGAATTCAGCCCCAGCATCTCAGATCGCCTCAATTCAACTGAGAGCTTGGATGATGCAGATGACTGAAGAGTTTCTTTCAAAGATGGGCTGAACTTCCAGATGGAAATGGGTGATATTCGTGACCTAGAAATTGACATGTCATCAGCTGGAGACTCCAGACTGCTTTGATCATCATGTATATGCAAGCAGAGGAAATACAGGTTGTAGATTTGATCAGAAGACCCTTTATATATTTTATATAAATACCTTTACTCTCTACAACCTTGGACTGTATCATAGCTTTAGACCAAGCTTCCTGTATGGTTTTAGAGACGTGAGTACCTCAAAACGGGATGCTCAGCAGCCAAAACATAGAGCAAGTAGTTGCCTAATCAGCAGGGTATGCTAAAATCAGGAATGACTCATAAATAAAGTTCTTCTGAACCATCTCTACCACTTTCTTCTAGGTGAGGCATGTGTCCTCTTCTGGCAAGCACCCAAAGAGCTTTTTTTTCAAAAGCTGAACAGGGATGACTCTTCCCTTTCATAGCACAGACGCAGCAAAACAGAGGCAGCCTTAGGCCAAGGTCTATCCAAAGGGATTCAAAGCTATGTCGCATGAGCTCTTTCTGGTCTAGAGAAGAGATAGGAAGATGGCCACACCAAGCATTTGCGTTTGAAAAAAAAAAAAAAAAAAAAAAAAAGTTTTAAACTTATAAGAATCCCTAAATTACCATTCAGTCCTTAACTATATATATATATATTTTTAAACCAAGTATTTTTTTCCTTTTCTTTTCTTACTTCCTTACCTTTACTCTGAAGTTGTTTTCATGAGTATTGCTCATGCATGAGTTAGATACAACATTCTTGTGATGGCATCTTGCTACATTGTTCTCCTATAGAAATAACTGCAGAATGAGAATTAATAGTACTATCATCAGAGTGTAGTGCTTACCCTAATATTTTATACAGTGCTTCAGTGCAGGTCTATAAATCGTGAAAATAATGTTAGATATTTATAAGGAAATATTTTAAAGAGATGGCTTTCCAAAACACCATCGGGAATACATAATTTTTAATCTTAAATTAGGATCTTTTTTTTTCTTTTCAGTAGAAAAATGTTACAAGTTAGGAATTAATTGTCTCATAATTGATTGATAATTTTCCCTCCTGCTGTGTGCAGAAAGCTATTGGATGACGGCATATCGTTCTCAACAGCAGGAAAAAATATCAGTCATTATGGGACAATTAGTTCCAATTTCCACTATTTCTCTTTCTATGTGCTGATAAGATTGCCTTCAAAGAGTAAGTACAGTAATTAACCATAAATATATTATTTTATTTTATTTTATTTTTAACTTAACAGAAAAAAAAAAAAAAAACTGAATGTGGATGCTTCCTGCACCCCTGTACTCTTCTTTCCTGAATTGGTGACATTCACGAAAAAATAATTTCTACATAGCTGCAGTTAGCAGAACCTGTCACAGCCAATCAGCTTACTTTCAAGGTTTTGCCAGGTTGTTCCTGCTTTCAGTGCTGCTGTCATGTGGCTGAATAAATCTCTGAAAATCTTTTTATCAAAGTTTGTGAAAAGTGTGTATTTCCCTACAAAGCTGCTATCTGCTTATAAAACTGCAAAACTGTTTATTATAACATTCTTGGACTCAGACTCACATTGTTTGCTTTGCTGACAGTCAAGTCATAATACTTTCTTAGTCACCTCATAGCAAGCATTGTAGCATGTCGTTTGTGCATACATGATAGGTATGTACCCATGATGTATATATATAGACAGGTATATTTGTACATGCACAAGTACTTTGCATTACCTGGTTGATATCCGTGTGGTGAACTATTGAGGTTTTTAACACTAGATTGGTTGTATCCGAAGAATCTGAATCCTTTATCACACAGAATTTGGAAAACTTGATCTACATAATTCAGTCACATGTATTTTTCCCATTAGTACACTTATGTGACGCATCCTAGGGCTTTAATGCCAAATACCAACTGTTTACATTTTTCTAAATGCCAGCCATGTAATTTTATTATAAGATCTCAAAAACTATCTGAGCTCTTTCCTTCTCCCACCTACCACCAGTAACACAGCCCATATTTTATGAGCTTGCCTACAAGTATTTAATCCCATGCCTTTGGGTATAACTGCTTAACCTCCAGTAGGTTCTCAGAGATGTAATTAACTGGTCTTTGAAATATAGTTAATAATAGCATTCATGATGCACAGAAGGAATAAAATCTTGCTCATGTTCTCTTACCTTTTTGTACTGGAGATATAACAGAAAAAGAAAATCAGTATTCAAGCTGAAATGTAATACTCATTAAATTCAGCATATATGACTGAATATACATAGGGAGCAGATCTTTTTCAGAAGGAAGGTGCCATTTTTGTATAGTAACTTGTCAGAGTAGAATCACACTTAGAGTTGCCAATTATTTCACAACCTAAGTCCAGGATTTAACTAATCTGTGAGGTAGCAGCAAATTGCACATCTCACGTCCCCCCTGTATTTGCTTCTTTAGTGCATGTACCATCCTGCTTGTTCCTAATTAATTTCACTAATCCCACAGTTACTGACTGCAAAAATTGGGACATACAGGAAATCTCAACAGAAGAAAAATTCAAAGATACCAAAACAGGAATATTTATAGTGCTTCTCTCTGTATTATTTTACAATTTATGTTGTTTTGTTCCTTATGAATTTTTGACATCATAGCTAGTCTCTGTGGCGCTTTCCTAGTTTATAGGCTTTATTGGAGACGTTGATTGGACAGTAGCCAAATATGTGAATATAAATTGATTTTATGCAATGTACATAACAAGGATTTTATTGATATAAAGGGCTTCATTGTTTGTGGGATTACTCCAAAATGATTTTGGAACAGCAAGAATTCTCCATGGACTGTATTAGAATTTCATGCTTAAATGCAGTTGAACACTAATTTTTATATGAATTCTTTTGTCTTACACTGCTGTATAAAGGAAGTCTGAAAGTAAATACCAGGGGAGTAGAAATGCAGATTACAGCTTCAGGAAACAAGATGCAAGTGTGAAAGATGACAGAATGATCATGTGGGAGGAAATTGCTGTAGTTTCTTTCCCTCATTCCTATTCATAACTCTAGCTAGTATCAAGGACCTCAGTCATTCTGGAACAGCATTGCAGCAATAGAGGAAGGCAGAGGGGTTAAATTATACATATTCTGATGCTTTGACAGCTTGGTAACCTCACTGCTGCTGAAACATGACAACAATGTCAACATCCAGAGAGACAGGCCTCTCTCCAGCCCCATTACCTCTAAAAAAAAACAAAAGAAATGCTCAACTAAGAAATATCACATACTTAAGGGAAAATAATAGTTTCAGAACACAGTCAGGGAAATAGGCATTTATATAGTGACTCTGTGCACAGGGATCACTACTCTTGACTTGCCACATTACTCCTTCCTCTCGACTTTTATATTTCTCTGTGAACTATTCTGGCTCCTCTGGCTCTTGCATTGAGGAAAGTAAGTTTGAAGTGCAGTCAAAAAATTATGGCTTTTAGCTGGAAAAAAAAAAAAATAGTGTTAGCTTCACTGTTCTCACTTAAATTAACAGCGGTCTTATCAACTACTTAAGGGGTGTCTGAAAATACCATTTTGCATAGTTTGGTATGCAAATCACTGTATATAGTGATTAGCTGTTCATAGATCATGTATCAGCAGACCGAGGTTCTTTCTGAAAAGAGAAGCCAAGGTTTCCCTTACAGAGACCCTGCAACATGAGATATTTCAGAGCCCTGTTCATTGAATAGCTCCACCTTATTTGGTAAGGATGATCAGGAAACTAAAAGAGAAATATACATTTTTACCATGTACCGAGGAGTTTGTCTTACTCCAATTTTCACAAAAATAAATCAGATGACTATAAAAAATCAGATGGCTTGCCGTACACTGAGCAGATCATTTTCTGTGACATTAGCTTTGAAACATGCTTAGAGATGAAATCATATTTTCTTATCATTTCAATTATGTTGTGGTTTAACCTGGCCAACAGCTAAACACCACACAGCCGTTCGCTCACCCTCCCCCCTCCCTCTCTGGGATGGGGGAGAGAAACAGAAAAGTGAAGCGAGAGTTGAGGTAAAGGCAGTTTATTAAGATAGGAAACAATAATAATAATAATAATAATAATAATAAGTGTGTATGAAACAAGTGATGCACAATGCAATTGCTCACCACCCGCTGAGCAATTCCCAGTCTATCCCCGAGCAGCTGGCCCCCCCATCCTGGCTAGCCACCCCTATATATTGTTTAGCATGACGTCAGATGGTATGGAATACTCCTTTGACCAGTTTGGGTCAGCTGTCCTGGGTCTGTCCCCTCCCAGCTCTTGCTGCACCCCCAGCCTGCCCGCTGGCAGGACAGAGCGAGGAGCTGAAAAGTCCTTGGCTTGGTGTAAGCACTGCTCTGCAACAACCAAAACATCGGCATGTTATCAGCACTCTTCTCATCCTAATCCAAAACACAGCACTCTACCAGCTACTAGGAGGAAAATTAACCCTGTCCTAACTGAAACCAGGACAAAATAAATAAAATATTTTTATGTTTATCATGACAGAAAACTTTGTACTATTCTGAGATTATTCTACATATATTCTACATTTATTAAACATAAAATGAATTTTAAAGGTTAAACAGGTTAAGAAAAGTACACAAAGATTTGGATATTATTTGAATATAACCCATACTTAGATAACAGGCTTTCAGTATGAATATGAGCTTGGAAATCTTACATTTCTCCTCACTTTTCAGATGCTTCTTCAGATGCTTCACATGCATGCTTTGCCTCAATTCTAGATAGAGGAGGTCTAAGATACATTCGTATCTAAATTCACAAACTTTCTGGACAGTTGCACTGCCAGAAGCACCTCAAATAATAACTAAATAGATGTCTGAGGGGAGGAGCAAAACGTGTTTGAGCCTAAAAATAGAAAATAAATTTAAAAAATAAAAAATAAAAATAAAAAAAAAAAATAAAAAGAGCTTGGATTTAGCCATCACATTACTTGCTTTCAGCTGGTTTTCTAAAATATTTTTTCCTATTTTAAGCAAATTCTGTATACTGACACTGAGCTCATGCCTAATAATGGGAAGATATGTTGCCTGTTCTGGGACTGTGCTGTAGATAACTCAGTTGATAACGCCTAGTTGTTTCCCAAAACTAACAGTTTTGACTAACTGTCAAAAAATATTTCTGCTAAGTTCTCCTGTCTGCTACCTCAGAGTTGCAACACTTTTGTCTGACTTGGTGCGTGACTCCTTTGCACCCCCACACTTGCTTAAAGTTGGACTCAGATGTCTCTCCCTTCCAAGTATGTGAGGTCTTTATCACATCTAACTAACCATTCCTATATCACAATATGATGTTCTGCCATCTGCTGCAGAATCAGTGATGCTCCTTTGACAGGATGCCACTGGCACAGACATTTCTAAAATGAAGCAAGTGTAGCCATGGACTTTTAGGGACAGATTTAGGTGCCTTATCTTGCTTGTTCAGATAAGCCAAAAAATGTGTTGATGTGTAGCTGTAAACATTAGAGACAGTTTTAAAGATCTAATGTAAAATTGGGGTCTAGAAAGTTTCAGATGAACTGATGCTTTACATATGGCAGCAGGAGAAATATTTCTTCTCCACTAAAAGAGGTGCAGGCAAGTGATTCTTTGAGGGTTTGCTGGGACATTTATTGTGCATCTGTAGCAGCACAGATGGGACATCTGAATTCTCCCACCCAAGTTCTTCATCAAACCTTTTCTTCCCATGAAATGTTGGCCCTTTGTGTATCTTCACTAAAGCAGTATTAAATATGGATTGCATTGTAAGCCTCTGTGGTAGTGGTGAAAAGGCTGTTTTGATATGACATCTTTACTATGACCTTCCATTCTTCTGAAAATGTAGTTACAGACCCATCTTTACAAAAAGCCAAGAAAGTCTCTTTTTTGAGCTTGTCTTTTAAAATAAATGTCCATTACTGAAGCTAGAAAGATAGCATATTTCATTAATAGGAAGATGAATGAGTATAAAATGTATTATTAACATCCCAGAATACTTCAATCTAGGAAGAGATCGTTTATTGTAGATAGCTTTAGACATTCTGGTAATGTTCCCATCTTCTTAGTGATGAATTAATTTCATTAAAAACAGTCTAATGGAATAAGGTAAATTTTCAGTGTGGTGTCAAACCTCTCTTTGGTAACACTGACTGTACCTTGGACAAAGCAGCAATGAAAGCTGATAGTTTTTTTCTCTCTCAGTGCATGGTAACTGTAAATAAAAATGCCAGAGGAACACAAGTGATGTTTATGTGTGATTTTTTTCTGTCTTGAATAAGTGTTGTGATTACATTCCAAGCTGAATGTAACTGCTGAGCTGAACATGTCTGGGATGCTGAAAAGATAAAGCTGTACAGGAAATACTATTTAGCAATCTAGATGCCAATTTACAGCTTGGCATGTTTACTGGGGTTCAGTGACCAGCTTTGTTACAGTTACAGCAATAACCATTGAACAAAGGGTGACAATTACCTCTGAAAACTTATAAAGTTCCTCATAGTAACACTATATTTTTACATTTTCAATAACTGCATGTAAATATTTAGTATGGCAGAAAAATCTGAGAAGTAGCAAGGTAAAATGGCACTTTCCAACAAATCTCTCATTGTGGGAGGACTTGGTCAGGATGGCATGTCTGATCTATTCACGATCTCTCTCCACCCAGTTTGTATTCAGCAGGTAAGGGAAGAAGTTAGCAAAATTGCATTGACTGAAATCCATGCCGAAGGAGTACACCAATTTTCTGTGCTTCGGATTAAGTATTCACTAAACCCTTCAGCAGATGCTCTGGTATACCTGCTGTAACTTAACCACATAGAAACCATGCAAAATCTCTTTGTTGTCATTTGAGCTTTCTTTTCTTTCTTTCTTTCTTTCTTTCTTTCTTTCTTTCTTTCTTTCTTT
>CM021765.1:41381499-41423374 GCA_011076525.1 Nettapus auritus
TCTTTCTTTCTTTCTTTCTTTCTTTCTTTCTTTCTTTCTTTCTTTCTTTCTTTCTTTTTCTTCCTTCCTTCCTTCTTTCTTTCTATTTGAGCATGAATCTCCCCGTTGCCAGAACATGATACACTGCTCTGAATGTTGTTCTCATTCCAAATCCTGATGATCCTCCTTTCATAGGAATCATTGTGAATGTTCTACATTTCTCTCATTAATGCTGTCACATTATTCAGTTTATTTTTCAAGAATAATTTAAAATAAGTTAAAATTTCCCATGAGATTATCCCACCTCTCACTCTGAATATGCTTGAATATTTGCAGAGAGGCTGTTGCCCCTGTAACACATTTTTTCAGAGGCTACTATAAGCTCTATAATCAGCCATGTCTAAAGTCTGACTCCTCTTCTTTACTGCTCTCTCAGAGGTGTGTTCCAACAAAACTCTCACCACCAGTATCCACACCAGAATGGACAAGCAGTCAGCCAATACTTTGTACGTCCGTGAGGAAATATATTCCTTCTTGTGAATCTCTGGGGTTCATTTGTATATGATTCAGATTCTTCCTCTTCAGAGGAAATTATGTAGAAATTTTGTAGATGTTTGAGCTGATACTTGTTTTTGTCAAAATTTTTCTTGCATAGGGAATAGTAAGGCTCTAAATCCCCAGCATCCTCAAGGGTTCAAATCATTATCTCTGCATTTTCAGTCAACACGCCTACTTCAGGATAGAAATGGCAAGCATTACTTCCAAGCATTCCATGTAGTTTTTGTTTGTTTGTTTGTTTTATATCTGTTTAGTAAGGATTTTAGTCAGAATGGACAGTGTATACCAAAGAATCAGCATGCTCAAGCAATATAGTCTTCATAGAAGCATGTAAATGAAATGCTTCTATGCTTTATAGAAGCATGTAAATGAAATAATTTTATTTATGATTACAAATGTACTCCTAGTTACAACTGTATGTTGCACATGCAACATCCAGCATTTTATGCCTAGCGGTGTCACCATTGTAGTGAACACTGCACTGGAAATCATAATTGAATTCTATGACATTTCATTTTTTAACCTATAAGAAATTTTTGCTTTCAACTGCCATTTCATAAATGGCAGGTAATCTGCTAGTCTTTTGTAGATCTTTACCTTTAGCAATGCACTGCAGCGTTAAAGTAACCCCTTTTTTTGTAAAAGGCCAATTTAAATCTAATTATCCAGTACTCTGCAGTCTCTAATAATATGACAGTGTTTATACCATTATTGTGGGAAGCTGCTGCAGCATTACAATAATAGAAGCTAGATGTTATCTCTATAAGGGAGTAGGCATGTGCTCTTCAAAAAAATTGTTACTGCAGACAGCTTCTTCTGAGACAAGATTCTTTTTCAGTCCCTTCACACCTATTTAAAATATCAGGACAGTGTCATTGGTGTGTAAAGGTCGAAGGCTCTGTAGCAAGTCTCAAAGCATTTGTGCATGCCTCATTAGATGTAGTAACCTCTAACTGCACTAGGACTCTACTGAGTCTTGTTCCTGGAGATTAGAGAAATACTCTATTTTGTTATTCTTTCCTTCTTTTGGATAAAAGAAACTGTAACACTAAAAAATTTGTTTTCCTAATATATTTTCAAAATATAGCTCCAAAACTGGAAGCAAATAAATTACATTTGCCTTAATTTTTAATTGGCTGAAAGTCATCACTGCAAATTGTGTCTTCCATTACAAAATAAAATAGTCAACTGCCAGGCCTGAAATAATTAAGCAATATATTATAATTAAGCAATTTAATTTTGATTTAATTATGATATATCATACAACTTTTCTTCTGATTTAACTGACATTCATTGACAAAATGCTATAATATAAAACAACATTAATGTTTACAGCTGATGGCTCTGCATGTTTTGCTTCATAGTATTTGGCATTCATCAGAGCATATGGAAAAAGTCTCCCAGTCTGAAAGAGCTGGCACTTTATTCCATACTACACAAATTATGCACTACATGTTTTTCCCGATTGTTATTGTGGGAGGCAAGTGGGGAAATCTTTGCAGACTCAGACTTGAGCCAAAGTTCATGGATATTCACTGGAATGTTTCCAACAGCTTTGGTCTGCTTTAGATAGTGAACTGCTCCCATGTTGTTACAGGCAAATTGATAAGACTGCATGCGTATGAAATATTTATGTAGCTATATCACACACATATTCTATGTCAATGTCAACACAATTTTATATTAGGCTAGAGACTGTGAGGGCAAAGGCAGGAGCAATGGGCAGGCAGGGAATACTGCTTCATTCAGTGCTGCGTCAATAAAATTGCTGCAAAATATCCATCACATTGCTTCTTCAGAATAAAGCCAATCCCCTATTTAGTTAAAATCCTTTTCATCAAATGACGGTATTAAAGGATGACTTCTGTTCCAGAATACACTTAAGCACAAACTCCTGTATAATGATGGGAATGGTCAGGGTGATTTCCAAAGGTTTGTTCTTTCTGCAGTGAGGCATGTGGTAGGAGATCTTCCTTACTGTGGGCTTACAGAAGAATAGTTGAAGGACAAAAAGCCAATCCTCATTTGGATTTAGTGATTTGAGTACTTTCAGCAACATCCATTGCTGCAGTCAGATTGCATGCAGTTAGATGCTCATGCTCCTTTAATTTTGATGTGTTGCCTTTCTTCATCTGATGTTTAAGATTCTCTGTACAAGGTCAAAGGCCAAGTTTCTTTTGGGACTGAGAGCAATTGTACACTCAGAGCAATAATGAATGTTTGTTATCTTTCAAGCCCTTTCTCCCTTTGGTTTTCTGAAGGAAAACAGTGTGATTATTGAGATTAGTGATATTTAGGATGCAGCAGAAATCAGAACATTGTGTTCAGAATCAATGTAAACGCTTCAGCCCAACCTTCTGGTGATACTGAAATTGCATTGTACATTTCATCTCACCTTCACCCCACAGGCCCCAAATTCTTTACTTTGTACCATAAGCTCAAGCAGAGGTTTTGCAGAATGCCCATTAAGCATTAAATGAAAAATATGCCAATGTAGGACTATGTTTGTGACAGTCTTTCAGCTTCTTCAATATGGTTGCACATAGATATCCTACAGATGTCGTGGCTTCATGAATACACCAATGAGACATGTGAATAATTTAACAGAATATTGTCAGTAGCAAATGTCACACAGAATAACTGGAAGGAAAATTGCCTTCAATAAATGAAGATAAAAATAGATGCAAATCAATTTATTTTTAATATACATCTTGCTTAAGTATAAAACAATAGGTTATTACTTTGGCAAGAAAGCTTGAAGTGTTTTATTTATATTCTTATCACTTCATTTATTTTATGTAGAAACTTTGGCTATTATCTGCACTTCTGTAACTCTCCTGGATAAATAATTCTGTAAATACACCGTGAAATTTGCACATAGGGAGCACTTATTACGCCATGTACTTATACTTCCAAAATTGAAGATCAAAAGGTAAATCTGCATGAGCGTTTTACAGGAGTTTTGAGGTTTCAATTTCAGCAGTTCAAGAATCAAGATTATTGGAAAAGAACTCTAAACACTAAAATGATTCTGTCTGAAATTAACCCCTGCAAAAGACTTCTCTCTGGTCTAATAAATATTGTATGAAGAACACAAAGCAGTATGCTGATGCAGTCATATTTACCCAGTAAGCATGAGCACCAAGTGATATTCTGCCTATTTAGTCTTTTATTGATATTAGATCCACTTTCATGATGTTTTTTTGTGTTTTTTTTTTTGTTTGTTTGTTTGTTTGTATGTTTGTTTGTTTGTTTCCAACAGCAGCTTCCACAGGGGTTAAAATGGTGAGTGAAAGTCATCCTGAGGCCCTGGCAGCACTGCCAGCTACCACAGTAGCAGCAGCTCCGCCAAGTAATGTCACTGAGCCAGCCAGTCCTGGAGGAGGGGGAGGAAAAGAAGATGCATTTTCAAAATTAAAAGAGAAGTTCATGAATGAACTGAACAAAATTCCACGTAAGTAAAACTTGATTGATTAAGAGCTTCTGCTGGCAGATTAGATTTAACTTGAATTTTTCATCTTTGTCATTTATCTAGAGTGCAGACTAAATGTTTTCAAACTATAAAAATCAGAAAATATACCTGGTGTAATAAGCTCCTCAGAATTATTTTTAGTAGAAAAGATGAGAACAAACTCATATGTGATTTGAGCCTATTCTTGATATGTCATTGTAACTTTTCTGACAACTTATTGCTGAATCTTCAGAGCTGCACTTCACAGTGGCCACAGGATCGAAGTATCTCCTAAGTAATGCTTCTGCTTTCATGTGTATTATAAATAGTGTAGCCATATTACCTTAAAGCAGAATTTGGCTTCAAACCATAAATATTGAGAAATAAAGGAACTGTGTATCTTTGGGGACTAGGAAATGTAGAAACAGAAAATTAATGGCTTTTTAACAAGGAAATATCTCTAATACATCATTAATGTATGAAAATAGACATTCTTTTCCCTCTCAGTAATTTTGTTAGATCTGCCATTAAACTTTGTTTGCATGATTTGTTGGATCTATGCAGGATACTTTTAAAGTACCAGTGTACATTTCTGTTAATAGCGTTATTTTGGCCTTTGTTAGAAAATGTTGATTCAAAGTTGAGGCATCAGTTTGTACACAAAGGTTTTTGCTGTTTATGATAATTACTGTATACTTGAACTTGTTTGGTATATTTTTGTATGCATAGACTGGCATTAAACACACAAATAATTCATCATTTTCATTATCATTTTATATAAGAAAGAAAAAATCATTTTTTTGTTACCAAAATGAAAAAACACCTAAAGATACAAGCAGATAATTTTGGAATTTTGTGTAAATTAATGTGGACACCATGTATGTATGTGTAGCATATATAGCAGGCACTATAGAGACATTAAATCTCTAATTATTTTACTTCAAAAGAATAACTAAATATAAAATATTTTCAGGAAGCTATTTTAAAACTATTTTATGATAGTTTTCATTTTAGAACATTATCATTTGTAAAAAGAAATCCTGTTTGACTGATAAAGACAGATAACAAATCAGAATATTAATTGATTTTTTATCTCTGAAATGTATCTTGGCAATCTGGCAGATGCAGTTTCTGCAAAATTGATAGCAAACAACTTTGCTCTGTCACTTGAAATTCTCACTTGCAAGAGTAGAGGTGTTACAGTGGTAAGAAGTCCATATGTCATTAGTTTGATAATCTGCACAGTCCAGTGCAGACCATACTGAAATGAAATTGTCTGCTGATATCATGGGAAAAACAAAACTGCTAGAAGTAGAAAAGAAGAGGGAAAAAGAAAAGACAAGATATTGAAGGAAAAATGGTGTACATTCAAAATATTTTCTCTTTTAATTTATAGCTCATCATGCTATATCAATGAGGTGGGTGACTATTTTTGTAGATATTACTTTATTTTTAAGCTTTTAGTTTCAGAATAGCAAAATTGTGGATTGTTTCCACTGTGTTAGCAACTACAATTGATAAATCTAGGAAAATATATAGATAGGAACTTTGAATGCACTGCTGCATACTTTTTTAAAACAACCATAAAGACAGTTGGAAGGTTCCACTTTAACAATCTTCCCAAATAAATCTTCTCTTGTTTTCATAAAAAGAAAGAAAAACCTACTTTTACATGATGAAATGGCTTATAGAAGAAAATGTACTAGGCCACAAGACAACCCTATTTATAATGAAATACATTTTAGTAATTATAAAATAAGATGCCTTATGCTGAGAGTAAGAGCAGATCGTCTTGCAGATCTTTTTTCCTAACTTAGAGAAGTTCTTTGAATGTCACATTAAACAAAATAGGAATCTGCTTCTTTAGAGAATTGTGGAAAGTCTTGGTAATCCTGCCCTGGCTCAAAGAATTAATCTAAAACACTGCCTTTTTTGACTAGTTTGATTGTTGACCTGCTTGATCCATTTTCGTCTTTATTATTTGCCTCTCCTTTATTATTATTATCTCCTATAAGAATAATAATCTCCTATTATTATTAGATTCTCCTTCTACCTGTAGTAGTCTCCTTTTTTGCTTGGCAGAATAGTCTCTTAAGTTTCCATCAGATCCCTGTCTTGAAAGGCAAGACCAAAACCTTTAAAAATTATGACTAACACTGTCTTCTTATTACCTCTTGCATTTTATGCCTCTAATTTTTCCATTCAGTAATAATAAATCTTGATATAATTTTTGTTTAGAATATGTAGCTGCTTTATGGGAACAAATATGGTCAAGGCTCTCTGCACTACGTTTAGTATACCTTTTTAAAAACTTACACAACCTTTACAAAGTTCATCTTAAATTATGACTGCATTAAGTGTATATTGTTGCCTTCATTTTAGATATCCCAACCCTTATCTAAGATCATGCAGGAATTCTGTGGTAGAAAACTGAACCTGGGTGATCACAAATGCCATGCCAGTCCCATGTTTACCTTTTAGAGGTTGGAGATGTGATTCCATCTTGTCAGCATCTCCATCAAATAAACGCTGGGACTTTTTAACATAACATCCTGCTTGTTTATACATATATATATATATTAATTTTGATGTTTCAAGAAGAAAGTTTAATATACATTGTACTGCAAAGTGGCAAAGAGCTTGGGCATGTTTTTTTTTTTTTTTTTTTTTTTTTAAATATTTAAATATGAATAATGCCAGTGAAATGTTGGCAAATTTTGTATCCAAATAACTTTGCTTCTCCTTTGAGGACAGTAACAAATCCTACATGAATGGACTTTAGTTGGAAGGTCTAAATGTGCTTCTTGCCAATAAACAGCTGTCCTTTATAAATTAACACAAATAGATCACAAAATAAGTTTAAGTAGACTGTCTCCTAAATATCATGGGGTAAGGCCAGGCCAGACCAGGCCACGCCGGCCTCATTTCCCTGTCAGAAGATTAAAGCATTTCCTTACTATTTGTTCATTTTTTGTCAGTAGGCAGTTGTCAGTGAGGTGTTGTTAGCCCCTGACAAAGTTTAGGATTTCATTTTGGAAGAAAAAATGACAAACCTTCACTACTACGGCTGGTTACAATTTATTTATTTATTTATTTATTTGTGACTCTCTCTTACAACAGAGCAAAAAGTAAACTTCTTCCAACAAAAACATTTTGACAGGGTCTTTCTAGGAATTTCTTGCCATGTGAGAGATTAAAAAAGCAGAAAAATGGTGTAGAAGCCTCTTTGGGATAGCATAGATACTTGAGCCTAAGAACTGTTGTGGCATGTGGACTGTGGACCAGTACATTCTCTGGTAGAATCAGACTGGAGACCTGACCCTGAATTTAGACGTAGCAGAGAAATGACATAGTCAACAAATTCTCTGATCTTTTCTGGCAGGAGAGCAGCATGGGCCAACATATTTTTTATCTCATGTGTTTTCTCATTAAAACTTCCAAAGGTCTCTTCATCCTGTCCTGGTTTCAGCTAGGATACACATATCACCATGTGACAAGGAATGATTTGAAAGCTTGCTGGTTACTGGGAGAGTATTTTTCTTGCCAGTGCTTTATTGTCTTTGTACAAGAGAGAAATAACTAAATGTTTTAATTGCTTCTGCCTAAGATGACTGCAGATGGAAAATAAGCCATCATGATTTAATGGAGGTATAATAAGATATAATATTGCCATATTGTAAAAAAGCTCACCTGCAATCAACTTAAAGTGATAAAAAGCCCAGCTGTAGTAGGGGCTAATTTATAAATATTCTCAAAATTCTGTAATATCAAGTCATATTTATATACCAAAATAAAATAAAATAAAATAATGGTGATGACATTATTGGTGACGTAAAGGTGCAGGAAAGTATACCCAGCTGAATAAATAGTTGTTCCATCCATGTGCCTTATATCAGAACAGACATCTTTTAAAAATAGTATGTTTTGTAGAACACACAAAAGTCACAAGTTAAGTAGGCTAGATATACTTAACTAACTAAAAATATGAGGATCGCCAATAAGATTTCACTCCACAAAACTCCAGGATAGGGTCTGTGCAATTTAAATGACACCGACATTTCCTGCTGTAATGCATGTACAAGAGAAGTCTTATATTTATCAAAACCAGATGCATTTTAAAAAAATGAATAAATAAAAGTTCCAAGAAGAACAGAGGGACCATTTGTATTAGTCTACACTTATTACAAGAGCAGTGATGCAATATGTAAACCCAGTTGAAATTTTGATTGATAAAAGCTTTTTGTTGATTTGTATCTCTTTAAAGAAGAACATACTCCACATTTTGTGGCAGGAGATTGTAGTCTTCCAAAAACACAAAAATCATACAAAATGGTGATTTCCTACCGTATATTTCACCCTGAATAATACGAGTGAGTGAGTGGGATCATTTTATTACAATGAGTCATACAATTAAAGTGCAAGAATCCTGTAAGGTTACTGAGGCATAACTGTGAAGAATTTTTCTCCGTTATGTAAATCCTTGCATTTTGGTTGAGAGTGGCTGATTTGCATAATCACAGTACAGTTGTTTTTCAACTGCACTGTGTATAAAATTCACTCTATCTTAATTGGTTCTTATATTTTCTATCCTAGTTTATCTTTAATCAGCAGGATTTTTAAGCTGTTGACCAGAAGGAGAAAGAAAAGGTACCATCTCAGCTCCTACAAAAAGGAGGTAAAACAGAGACAAAATGGTACTTTACGCTTCTGAAAATAAAACTTCATTAAAAGTCTTTATAAGCTATATTGTTTATTTCCTTCCTCTCCCTCCCTGCTTTTCCATCTGGGCCATTCTCTACCGGCTGGGAAAATACCTGCTATATACTTATAAAAAGCAATTTCTAGGTTCTGCAAGACTAAATGAATGCAAGACAACAACAGCTTTTCAGTGGAGGCTTTAAATGTCAAGATTCCAATAGTAACCATACAATGCTGATTAATGTTAAGTTTTATCTTTAATTTACTTAATGAGCATGTTTGTAAAATCAAAGTGAATTTAATGTGTTTCCTAAAATTAAATTATTTTATGAACAGAAGACCTTGTTCTGCTGGCAAGGTAAATAAAAGAGCAAAAACTCCACCAATAAAATCCCACCACACATCTGACTGAATAATCATACTCTGTCAATGCTTCTGGTATAATCCTGAATAGAGGCAATATCTGAGTGCTTTCAGTGCTGGATACTATCATTACCTCTTTAATAGGAAGTTACTGCTTATTGCTAATGCTCATTGCTGTCCTACATTGTAATTGAAAAAGTTACATTTCTATACCTACCTTATTCTAAAATATTAGGCTGGCTCACAGCTCCATTTACCCTCAACACCCCTAAATTTGATTTATTGTGCAAAAGTGACTGATAGTCTTTCAAACCTACCAAGCTCAAAGCTATGGGATGATTGAGGCTAAAAAATGATGTCCTGTTCAGGCTTGTTTCACAATCTGTTTGCAGCTGTGCAGAGAAACGTTTGTTTACCTCTCACTGGCTTTCTGAATAGCTTTCAAAACGAAATGGGACTGGAGGCTATAGAAGAAACTGCAATAAAAATGTAAAAATAAGACTCAGGTCTGGGTTAATTCTAAATAACAGCTTAATAAGCTGATGTACTGACTTGTAGATATATTTGGGTACATCAGCAAATAAAATAATTCTTGATTTATATGTTTAGCCATTTAAATTAAAGTTACAGCCTTCAGTAGTCATTCTAGACACACCTCTGTTTTATTTTCTACTAGTCTCTGCTTTTCTGCCCTTCTTGATTGACCAGTTTATTATCCTCTTTAAATGGCAATTAAGTTTATTTCTTAATATTTCATTACTATTTTGCATCAAGACTCAGGTTGGAGATATTGCTGATTTTTTCTATAATTCATAAGAAAATTTAAAATTTTGTGCATGAAGCATTTCTGAATCTTAATTTTTATCAACCTCATGGTTTGGTCATTTGCAGAAAATAAATTCAGACTGTTCATTTCACAGCTTATTCTAATGGTTTCTTGAGTATATGTGGCACTGACATGAGAAAGAGAGGGCAGGTGTTTTTTGTTTGTTTGTTTGTTTTTGTTTTGTTTTTTGAAGTTTGTAAAAAGGAAGCAAAATGCTGCTAATAGAATGCTTTCTGATTTTAAAAGATAGAGGCAAATACCAAAAATCAGCCTAAAGTCAGACCTAATTATTATTTATATTTCCATAGCAAAGAGTTATGCTATACATTCCAATGTTAGGCATGGCCTAAGATCTTCGTAGCTTAGCCAGAATAAAATAAATAATAGTGACAACAACAATAATAATATAAAAATAATAAGTTAATTATTTCCTGTCTAATTATTTCCTGCCTTTCCTGGTAAGGGACAACTGCCTGCCTGCACCTAATGACAACTATATACGTGTGTATATAGGGAGGTAGCTGAGTCACCATCCCTGGAAGTCGTCAAAAAACGTGTGGCGTGGTTTAGTGGTAGACTTGGCAGTGATAGGTTAAAGGTTGGACCAGGTGATCTTAGAGGTCTTTTCCAGCCTAAATTATTCTATGATTCTATGTCTATACATACATGAATTAGTGTACACACATATATATCACTACAATAAGCAGTGATCTCAGCTTAGGAGGAGCCTGACATTCATGTCCTGGCAAAGAGGACTTGTCAGAAGAAACTTAGAGAAGAATAAAGAGAGAAGATTCTTGATGTTCCAGCAAGTCTGAAGAACAGCGCTGGAGAAAGCAGGAAGGCATAAATTTAAGTCTTCTTGTTTCTATTGTGTCATCAAATCATTGTCAGTTGCTCTTGACAGGGAAATACATGCAGCTTTACACTGGGGAAGAAACAGGGGAAATTAGAAATAAAAATTAATTTTAGAACATGGAACAGGTACAAGACAGAATTATTACAGTGCAATAGTAGAGGGAAAAAAAAAAAAAAAAAAAGTATTTATAAATATAGCAATTTAAATGCAAATCTCAGATTACTTTGTTTTCTCCCTGAATCCCCCAGCCCCAGAGTTCAATGATTACATGACAACTTTGGCATTCTTCTTCACTGAATAAAAGTTTCTAGACCACCTGCAGGTAGGGAGAAGTTTGAAAACACTGCCCACACAAATCTAGAAGACACAAAAATCACGAGTCAAGGACAAACAGTTCAAATTTGTTATTTTATGAATTCAGAGCATGACAATTACTTCGTTAATCTTAGTGATTATTTTAATTAATCTTAATCTAACATGTTTTGAATGCTTGAAATCAGGGGTCCTGGAAATACAGCTTTCAAATCCAAAATATCTAAATAGATGCTGATGGGCTAGAATAATGGAAGCAGAAATCTAATGAGTCAGAATACGGATGAAAAAACATGTGCAGAAAGAGTAGGATATCATGTTCTGAGATCCTGCTCAATTATACTCTGTTGGTATCATAATGAACAATTCAATCATGAGAAAAATAAGCAGATTCCTACAGCATGACCTGGGGTACCAGCTCCATCCCAGTCCCAGGAGGACCCTAAATCCATGTGCTCTCCTGTAGCATCTCGAGGCTTTACCTGTTTGAAAGAAAATGTTGCCTGTTAAACAGAAGTACACTGGGAGTATAACCTCAGTGTCAAACAGAATTATACATTATTAATGACACGTCTTAAGCATCATTTTTAGAAATACCGGTTGGATTTGAGTTGTGTAATCTGAAACAAGGGGAAGGAGAAGTCCAGTAAAATACATGATGCTGAGAGCATTCAGCAAAATATAAGAAAACAACCCCCCTTTAACTTTTGCAGATTAGTTTTTGCATCCATGGGGTTGAAAATCATCTATAACAAAAACAGAGGTGAGCATCTACCTTTGATTTGGCAGCAGGGTTTGACAAATGGTGCTGAAATACCCCCAATCGGGTATTCCATCTTCCCCATCTTGCCCATCACTTTGATCATTATTTTATATATTACAATGACTCTGGAAGGTATTTTATTGCACCATAGATATGTCAAGTTGTGCCAGTGCCTTATAAATTGAGTAGAGAATTCAATTTACAAGCAGAAAACAGAACATGGTTGCTGGCTTCCTTTCAGTATTGAGAACATATCTTAAAATTTCATTACTTTGTGTGAAGGAAAGTGTGCACTAAAATTATGTTCACATACATAAAATAAACACAATATTTGCTAGTCTTTTTCTAACTTACCTACAGAAGTGTCTACAGAAATTGCCCATCTGTTATAATTCGGTTTGTAATCTTGCTTTGAAAATGCTCTTTAAAGAGAGTTCATGGAACAATTGTTCTCAACTTAAAATTGAGAATGCATTTAAAGATTGCTTCTCAGCAATGTACTTCATAAAAGGAAGAAAGCACTTGGGACTATGTTTAATAGATTTGCTTTAAAAATATATGGAATAAATGGGCAATGAAAATACAGGAATTACTGGTTAGATTGATATCACATCCTTACCTCTGCTACTAGTGCCTCTGCCTAATGTCTAGGAATGTAGCAAGTTATAAGATATCCTCATGCATTTTTATAAAAACAAGAGTAGATAATGAAGCCTCTGTTATTTCAAGGCACTGTTGTAAATTGGCACAGATTTAGAATGTCATTCTTTGTTGTTATTGTTAATAATTCTACTTAGTACTGGGTGTTTGCTGCTGACAATTATCCAAACTAAAGTCTTCACTGAGGGATTATATATACATAACACCCCCGCTTATTTTGGCAGATATATGTTGTCTAAAGTATTTAAACTTTTTTAAAGAGACAAAAATCCTTTAATTGTTAAATGAAGTATTTAAGTCTTCTGTTTATCAAGTCCATATCACCAAGGTGGGTAAAATATTAAGCCACTGACCACCAGGAGGAGCTTTCAGGAATGCTGTAGGTCCATAGCATCCTTTCCTGCATTCTTTTAATCTTTTTATGCTTGGCTTGTGTTTCAAGCGAGATCTTGAACTGATCTAGATGATAAAATCTCCACTGCTTCCAGAGCACGCAGCCAGTTTGCACGAGCTGTGGAGGTGGCTCAAATCTTCAGACAGCTCTCATTATGGGTAGACTTTGCTCTGACTCCACAAAAGGAGCCTGTGCTGCTGAACTTGAATGACTGCTTCAGGAAGGCTGAGTTCCAGCTGGCAGCTGAGCAAGCCATCTGCCTACTCCTGTGCAGGTTTCTGAATCTGCCTCTAATCTTAATTATCAACTTCAGCAAGAGCTCCCTAATTTGCTCATAGGCCCTATATCATCTGGGGGCATGTTTCAGTACTGTAGCTGGCACAGTTTCCTTATTGCAGTGAGAGCCACCAAAATAAAAGATGGGGTTTGTTCTTTTGGATGGGAAAGGCATTTCAGCCCACATCTCAAAAGGAGCTCCAGAAATGTTTGGGGTTTCTATGTTGAACTTTGTAGAGCCGGGCTCTGGGAATCAGATTCACAGATCTGAGTTAAATTCTTTAGGTTCTCTTCAGAGCAAACAAGAAACAGGAGGTACAGTTTACCCAGTATGAAAAACTGGAGGGAGATGTGCCTGAAATCATACAGGTCTCACAGACTTCGATGTTTAGGGAGAGCCTTGGGTTAGGCCTTTAAAACAGGTGGATTCATAGCCTGTAAACTTACAGACCTGATTTATCTCACTTTGAGACCAATAGGTTCACTCTCTTCTGTCAGTGCATAATTTGATGAAGAGCAAGGAAACTCACTGGACCATAGACCTGGCTGAAGGACAGCATATGCATTTTGTTGTGAAATGTCAATGGACAAAATAAGCAAAGGCACTGAGTATTTAGGGCTCCATACTCTTGAACAAATATCCTACACTAAGCTACAGAACCTGATCCCATGAATCTTGTGCTTCTTTTCCACTGTTGCTGCAGGAAAGGCAGATCTAAGTGAGTTTTCCAACTTGACCCCCTTTAGTCTCAGGAAGATCAGGAGCTCAGGTTTTTAAGGCTGCAGCCCAGATGATATTTCCCAGCCTATGCGGGCAGCTCCAATATTGTCAACTTGAAGCATCCACACAAAACATTTGTTTGACATTGTAGAGAAGGGGTGGCACTTCTTGACAAGGAACAGAGAAGAAATATCCTAAAGCTAGTAGTAGCCAGTAGTATTGCAAGTCATTTCCACAGAAGAAACCTTCTCTCCCATGAGCTGTGCCAGGTCCATCCCTCATATGGCAATACTCCAGACTGGAGGAAACCTACAGAACTAGGACAGGTATTAGATATTTTTAGATTTTTTTACTGAAAACAGTTTATACAGAGGCAATACATTCTTCCCCTAGACAACAAAAATGCTAAAAAAAAAAACTTTTTCCTTTCTTGAAAACATTTTATAGTTCCTCTTCACTGGAATTCATTGACTTTTCTGTTTTCTTTCTGTTATTTAATTTATAAATTTATTAACATTTTTTTTCTATCCAGAACTCACATGAAAAAATTGGCACAAGCAATATGCTTGCTAACCCAACATTCAAACTTGTTTCTTTAGGTTTTGAACCTTGCTTCCCCTCCAGGAACAGCTATTTTATCATGGTTACTAAGACCTCAGTACCCAATTTTCAGTAAACACATGCTCTGATCTGGTTTGTAGCATTTCAGGTCTCAGTCCAGGAGTTAGCTGTTTGTTTATAATATGCCATGGGTGCAGATTTACTTGCAGCATGAGCAAGGCAAGGAGGACAGAGGAAGATAAGACAAGCTTACTATTCATACATTTCAGTCTAGCATAGCATTTTAGATTACACCTCTGTGATGGTAATCGCTTCTATGAAACTCTTCCAGAATACCAATTTCCAAACTCTCTTGCCTCATGAAATATTTATTGTTGGGTTTTAAGTCGTAGGACAGCAAGGTGCCCAAGGTGACAGAAAACAGTGTCAGAAAGGAAGGTGAGGGCAAGAACAGTGGGCAGAAAAGAAAGCTTATTGTTATCTGAACTCAAGGCATACCACTAATGATGATAAAATAGCATGAAAAAAAAGTCAGAATTGACTTCACTGACTCCTACTCTACAACAGCCTTGTGTTTATTTAATGGTGGCTGTGTGGTACAAAAATTCGCTGCTTTTTTGATATAAATATAGACGTGCAGAAAGAGACAATGGAAAAGGGAAACTATTTACAAAAATCTTCTATTCAGTTAGTGCATTAACTGAAGTGTTTAAACTGTGCAACATCCTTGATTTGCAACAGCTTATTTTTGTTAGGCAACTATTGACAGTTGTTTTTAGGTTCTGCAAAGTACATGGGTCTGTCCAACATTGCTAGTGCTTCTCGCTGTCACTCGGAATACGGAAATTAGGTATAATTTTATAGTGATACTGACAAGAAGCACTTTCATTCTAATGAACTGAATATTTATCCCAGTAATTCCTGGGAAAGGAAGGAAAAAATATGTATGTCCTCTTTAAAAACAAACAAACCCCTAAATTGTTTAAATGTTAAGTAAAATAAGTTGTGATACCAAATCCCTGATGACATAGCAGTGCTAGCTGAAGCCTGCAGTGCAGGAAGAGTGCAAGCTGGTGAACATGTTTTTTCTCATTTTCAAGTCATTTTCTCAAATAACATACTCCACTCCATTAAATAACATAAAAAAGAAGAGAAGTATATTCTTATTTGATATAGCCAAGCAAGTATAAGCTGAGTATGTAGTCTGAGTTCAGGTACTGAAATGATACACAGCAGACTGTAGAATTTCAAAGCGTTTAATCCAGGAAAATATTTAAATGTGTACTAACCATTAAGTTCCAGAATAGTGCATGTAATTAAATGTGTTGCATGCAAATGAATGGTGGTTTGAAGGATCAAGGCTATAAGTAAATTTCTTATACATGCTGCAATTTATATGTAGAACTGCTACATGAATCCATAATTTAATATAAATTAATTTTACTTTAGGTGTGGTTATTTTAAAAATGTATAACTCTACAAATAATGTAATTTTGGAGATGTGTACTACACATATGTATAGTGGTAGAAGCAAATTTCATATCTTCATAAAAATCAGTCTAGTTTGTTTTTCTTCCATTTCATTTTTGCAAGCTGCTTGCTGAGATTTGTACCCTCTTTTGTCACATGGCTTATTATCACGACATACATTCTCATGATTGTTTTCAAAAAAAAGACAGCATTTAGGAAAAGTCATTTAGTTTAAATGATCAGTAGAGTGTTACTTTGAGATCACTAGTGGGAGGGACACTGAAATTTTGCAATGGAAGCCATTGGAGGGATGTAATTACCTCACTTGGGATTTGGGCCAACCCTGCAAACATTCAATTTCCGCAGAAGTGATTGAGGTTCTTTCCATTTATTTTAATGAGAGTTGGATGGGGCCATAAGGCATTACAATCCTTTTGGGAAAATCCCAGGGGATCTTTCATCTCCACAAAAGCTCAGGACATTGGTTTTATGCTTCCTCCAAAGCACAGAAGCTCTTGCATCGATGTGTCTTCACTGCTGTTCTTCAACATTACTGACTCAGGGGGAAGCAGGCCACCATGATGCTGCTTTCTATGCCTGAGAGTGATCCAGGATGCTGGCAGATGATGATGTTTAGCTTTCTTCCGGGTATAGGTCATCCATGAACTTCAGTGAGTTGCTCAGCTGTTCAGTGGGTGTATGGGAGTGTCTGTGGCAATAAGCAGGGAGCAAATGCAATGCCTCACTGATTCTTCCCTCTTCTTAGCAATGGTGCTGAGAAGCATCTGAAAGTCAGCATCAGATTATCACAATATTCAATATTCCTTGAAGTGGTTGAACCCCAGCAGCTGATTCCCTGAAGACCAAAGCATAGGACTGCCACCAGTGCTATGGATAGTTCTGTGTTTGAGCAGGCTGCTTTAATCTTTCCCTCTTGTATCAGGGGTAACTGTAAATTGTAAAGTGCCGGGAGCATTTAGCAAGTGTTACAGTGCCACTGTTTCAAAGCTGTTTTTTGTTGTTGTTTTGTTTTGTTTGTTTATTTTAAGTAAAGACAAGCTGTAATATACTTACCTCAACATAGGACTGAAATAAAAGATGTCTCTACTTAGTTACTGGGGAGCGTACTTACCATTCAGTTCCCAGACCTAATATACCCATCACTCAAACGGTGAGGGTGTTGAATTACAGCAGTCTGTTACTCACTCAACTGGTTGGGAGCCATTAGGAGGCTGAAGGGTCAGTGAGGATATTTGATGTAATAAAACAATGCTGATATTGTCTGCTTTCCCACAACATTTTTTGGGATAAGGAAATAAAGGGGTTTTGCATCAGTTTTTGGTTTTTTTTTTTGTTTTTTTCACTGACAATTGGGAAGTGGAGAATGAAGAGCTGGAAAATATCTATGTTCCTGTCCTGATGCTAGGTGAACTTAAAATTGCCTTTACTAATTAAAAAGATTAAGAAGAAGGAAAAAAAAAAAAAAAAAAAAAAAAAAAGTTATTTCTTCTCAAAAAAAAAAGTGCAACATTTGCCTCTACAAGACAGACGACCATTAGTGACAGTATATGTCTTCATAATCTCCATATCAATAGGTCTGATGTTATGAGAATTTCTATTACAGAGTATGTTAAGATGTATGACTTGCAAGCATTAGAGGTCACATCTGTGATCCGAGAGTAAATAATAACTAATTTGTGACTTAACAGCTCCAGTTCTTCCCACAGACTCTCATCTTCTGACTCTTTTCCTTCCTTTTTCCTGGTTCCCTCATTGCACAACATCTTCACCTCTCATTTACACTTTCTACCTCTCCAGGAAAAAAAAAAAAAAAAAAAAAAAAAAAAAAAAAAAGTTTTGCAGTGCTAAGGCTCACAGAGAATATAGCTGCGTCTGTGTCTATTGGAGGAAGAGTAGAAGAGTTAGGTCTGTGAAACTTTTTTGACATATGACTGAGAGAGACATAAGGCTCTCTGCCAGTGCAAGTCTCTGCTCCATTCTCCAGGCTGTCTGTCTGCCATAGAATGCTTCTGATGAAAAAGAATAAATATAAAGCAATCTCTCTCAACTTTTCCCTCTACTTCACAAAAATCATTTTAAGAAAGAGTGAAAATCATTTCTATTGAAGCAAATGACTGAATATTGGTGTTTATTTTTAAGTAACTTTGGGCTTAACGTACTGTAACATATACAGCTTTTTCCTGTCACAATGGCAGAAGTAATGAGGGTAGGACTAGCTGGTTTTTAGCTCAAGACTAATAGGGCTCCTGACAGTGGTTGTTCTTTACCCTGTGAATATATTGGACATATTCCTGCACTGACCCATGAACTGGAAAGCTCATATCCCTGTTCAAGTGTTTTCTAACTACTACTAACTATGCTACTAGTTGGACAAGAAACATTTTTGGAAGGAGTGTCAGAAAAGCGTTGCATACAGCCCTGCAGTGTCAATGGCAGTTAACAAAGTTGTGTGTGACCTCAGATAAGGCCAAGAATAGAGACAAGCCAGGATAAACTTCAGTATTGCCAAGTTTAGAGAGAAGCCAAAGGAAAACTGGTTCCCATGCTGGCTTCCAGAATTTTTTTTTTTTGCTGGCATGAGCTGACCAAACTTGAAGGCATGTGAGGCCAATTAAATCACTACTAGCCACTTGCAAAGGACATGCCTGTCAGAAACCAATTCCATAAAGGGATAAAAGGGCTATCAGTCAAAACATGTCTACAAGTTGGCCATATTTAAATACTTTGACTGACAAAGTAGAGAGATATCAAATAGGGTTTAGTCTGAGGTGGTATTTTTAACTTCTAAGTGGTTGGATCTGGGGAAGCCACTGCAGAGACGCTGGATCTCTAAGCTATCAGCAGTGAAATAAATGGCATTTAGCTCTGCTCCAGGGAAGGACTTACTGTTTCATCAAGTGTCACCTCTACATGATGTCCCTGAATAAATATAAGTATCCTCTTTTTCTTTAGTGGAGTTCTCTGCAACTACCTTCTCTACATCTCTACATCTACCAATGTAGGTTATTCATGGGATGAGTTGAATGCTAGTCATAGCACAAAAATATTACCTTATAAGCTCACTGCATATTGCAAGTGATGGAAACTAAAGCTTTACCCTTATTAAAGGACTATTTTGCCATAACAATATAATTTAAAGGCCTACTTTTACCCCTACCATCTGTTCTTCTTGTACATTGCGTTGTCCCTGCATGTATCCATGATTCAGTTCTTCAGCTCCTCAGCTGAAGGACAGGCTTCTCATCACCTAGCAGATCCAGGAGTTTGTAACAAGTCTGATTAGAAACACTCAAAATGACATTTGAAATGAGCTGGAGCAACCTACTAGTTGCTGGAAACCTCATTTGAGATTTTACTATATCAGTCCTAATTTTGTTATACTGCAGAGTGATGTGTTAGCATCAGTGATCAGAAAGTGAGGCAAATATTTGCAGATTTGATTCCAGGAGAGTTTGGGTAAATTAATACTGATTTTGCTGCTTTCCTTGGTCCTTGAAAATACAGCAAAGGCCACATGGGTTTAAGAGTCACAATTTATTAAGTATTGTGCAACTTTTAAGTCTGGAAGAAGAAACTTTGCACCAGTTTTACTATGTTGTTGTTAAAGCTAATTAGTATCTTACTCTATCTTGTATCTTATCTGTTTTTTACAATATATAAATTACCATCTAATTTTTATGGTAGCTTAGAAGTCTGTGCTGATTTAAAGACAATTCACAAGTGGCTGAGCCATAATAAGGTCTTCATACATTATAAAAGTAATTTGTCTTATGGGTATTATCTATTGATGTAACGGAGGAGAAAAGTGCTACAAAATAATACAAGAGTGATAATAAAGATAATAAATAAATCAAAATACACAAACAATAAATAATGACTAGTAAAAGATATTGAAGAGTAAAACAGGACCTGGTTCTTAGGTATTCCCAAAGTGGATGACTTTGGTAGTAGGGTGATGGTTGCACCAGATGGTCTTGAAGGTCTTTTCCAACCTTAATCATTCTATGATTCTGAGTAAATGCAATGTTAATGCAGTGCATATACAGCAACATGTTTGTACCACACTCTAAAAGCTAATAATTTCACTGAAATCAAAATGTCATGTAAAAATAACAACGTATTTTACAGTCTCCTTTTCATTCCTTAAGTAAATGTATGATACATAGATAAAATATAACATTAAGAAAATCTAGATCTGAATAAAATTTCCCTTGTGTAAAGTTAAGTGCTTTTCCTTTCAAACTTTTCTTCATTTTCATCATGTTGCATACTTAGGAGCAAGAAAACACAAATTTTTTGAAGTCCTTCTTACCTTAAGGCTTTTTACTGTAGTGCACACTTCTGTTACTATCAGTGCACTTATTCACAGAGGGGTATATTAATTCTTGTTCACGGGCCTCTGTGATAGCCCATGCAGCACATAAACCTCACATTAATGTAGGTTTTGAATTATGAAATATGCCTTTTGTATACTTCTACAATAGAATAAATTTTACACCATCATATAGAAAAATATCATGAAAATGACTGTTTGATTAGCAATCTCAGGCTGACATTTCATTTGATAATTAGTTATGACTTACCAAAATATCCCTTTTCTGTGAATAGCTACACTTATAGCTACACTTCCTAGGTTTATGGAATGCTGTCAAAAAAAAATCCAATGCTTTTTTCCTGTTTATTAGTAAGTTCACCTCCAAACCTAATCCTACAAACATTATTCAGTATAGTTCTGCTGAAATTAATGGCATTATTTACAATGGAAAGGACTCAAGCCAGTGCTCTGCTTCTCCAGAAACATCAGATGGCAAAGAAAATTACTTTAATGGGACAATTTTCAGAATTTTCATCATTTAGATTTCTTTTTGATAATACAACCCTCTATGTACATTTTTCAAATGACAGACCCAATTTTCAGTGTGTGATTCATCTGTCTTCTCTATTGCTCTTTTACTTAGAGGTTGTATTTTCATTCTTGGAATTAGTGGAACTGGCCAAAGAAATGCTGATAGTGTTGTCACCCATTTTATTATGCAATAAGGATAGTTGCTGAGGCACTGTCACAAGAGGAGGAAGAACCTGGCTTGCATCTTGCTCAGCCTATGCAAGTTTAACCCCTTGTATCTCACTCTCAGAGAAAAGAGCTATGTGTTAGACTGCCTGGAGGCATTACTCATGCTTCTCACTGAGGCTGAGGCAAAAGCCCTCCATGGGAGACCCAGGGAATCTGGAAGATTGTTCTGTGGGAAATCTGACATAGATTCTGGCCTAAATGGGATAAAAAGCTCACTGCGTAGAATACCAGACAAGAAAAGAGGTGTCCAGAACTCTACTCTCAAGCCTATTTCCTTTTTTTTTTACAGTGAATATTACATCGAAAACAGTACAGAGAGTCACTTTGCTGGCATTTTAGGAGAGTCTCCTATCTACAGTATAATTATTGCATGCTCTCTTTCCATAAATCTTGCTCTAACATAAAGTGTTTCCCGAGTTTCCCAGGAATATAAGGTCCTGCTTGTCACACATACTGGAATTCACCATTTTAGCAGTCTGGTGAACCTTGAGAAAGAGAAAAAGAAGGAAAACAATGAGATCTGGAGAGTCCCGACATCTGTGTGGATTCAGACTTGTGCACATCCATTTTTACACTCAATGCCTTCATACCTGTGGCTTTCTACAAACATAGCTATTTAAAGGTACAATAAGACAGTTTGGACCACTTCTCTAAGGGGGGAATACGCAAAGTGCCTTTGTCTACTATAATACCTTATGGAAATACTTTGTGACTAACTTTTTGTAAAGATTTGCCCTCCTGACCTTCTTTTCATCTTTGTCATCTGATTTGAGCGTTTTTGAAACAGTTTTCTAACCTGAAGTGTCATACCTGAAATGCTGTGAGGGGAAAGAAGAAAGGTGAACTATTGGAATTCATTCTTGTACATTGCTCTCGGAGCCTGTAGAGTGTGTGCTGGGTGGAGGGTCATACACATTATTCTATTGCCTCATGGCCATTTTAATTCTCAATGCTAAAGTCGCTTATGGCAGAATTTCAGTTGTGAGCTTTAAGTTTTCATACTGAACACAGAGTCTGTGGAATGTTTATTTGCCAGGAAAAAAAAAAAAAAAAAAAAAAAAAAAAAAAAAAAAATTCTGTTGTAAGAATATTTTGAAAGAAATCTCCTGACAAGACAAGGTTTTGATCATGCCTGATTTTGCTGTGGACAGCTCATGTCAGTAACATAACATATCTGCAAAAGTGTTTTTTTGTAGTTGAATTCTGCCTTAATAAGTAAGGCTGAAGGATGACTTATGGCTTGAAGCTTTTTTCTGTTTTCAAGCTGTATCATTTTGTCTAATGAAAGGCCATTACCTCCCCCTGTCAATGTGGCCTCCGTTGCTGTAGTAATGTATCTGTGGATACATTATCACTGCTTCTGCTTCTGTGAATGAACAATTCCAAAGCAGCTACATAGAATTTATTTGCTGATTACTCACCTGCTATTAAAGTAGTTCCAAATGAAGTGAAATGGCAGACACTGCCTCTTGGTAGCTTTTTCCAACTATAAAAGGAATTCTGCGTGTTATCTGCAGTGCTCAAGCTGCTTTACAGATGCACCATATTTAATTAGATTAGTTTTAATTAGACTACGGATGCAAAGTTGCATCTATGTATCACTATTAGTCTGTTTTGAGGCACTTTCAGCCAATAACAAACCACCATCTCATTTGCATTTATTTTAGTGTGTTAACCATTTGCCTGCTGGAATAATCACTGTGGAAGAACTTATATAATTTGTGTTGTTATTGCTGTGTGGCACCATACACAGAAAGTGAAGTAGCTTAAACGAAAATCATGCAGGGGAAGAAAAAAAGGGTATTGCACTGAAGAATTAATTCACTCTTAAATAAATCTTTCTGTGAATTCCATTTGTACTTATTTAAATTCCTTTAGAGTGCTTATTTTCCAAGACAATCTTGCAAGCTTTGGACTTTATTGATTGCTCTTCTACCCTTAATGTTTGTTTTCTTTATGGTCTTTACATTTTTACTTCTTTATACTTCACAGAGCCCATTTTCTTTTGCTTCATTCCCCTCTCTATTCTGAGCTTAACTCAGTTCTGAGGAGACAGAGGATTAATTGTTCATTACTTGTGATGCTACAGGTTTGAAACAATTGTCGATTAGCTATTGCAAAGTTTTTATTATCAGGAGAGAACACAGCTGCTTCTTTAGTTAATGACAGAATACTTGCGAGAAACTGGAAACTTGGGGCAGAAGCCTCACTGGGCAAAAGTCACCAAGACAGGGGGCATTGGCTTCAGCAGAATGATTATTTTACCCTAATTTCTAATTCCAACAGAGATTATTTTCCTATGTTTAGTTATAGCATTCCCTTTTCATTCTTTTTTCTCTATTTTGGCCAAGCTTCAGATTAATCAATGCATGCTCAATTGTGTTTAAACAGGGACAGAAGTAAGAATTCTGATATGTACTTTTAATTTGAAGAGTTGATATTTTTTTCAGCCTTTTTGATCAGTAGCAATGAAATGAATCCAATTAGAAGAATGTAATTTAATTAAATGATTTTAATGAATGGGATGCACTTTGAGCAAGGAGGGGATGCAGGAATTGTTAAATAGCAAAAAGAAAATGTGCCATCTAGAGCAGCTGCTAAGGGTGACTATAAATACTAGGAACAGAATATAACTAGAGTGAAAATATTCCAGTCTCAGGAGAGAAATGTACTCTAGGCATGGGGTTAGGTTGACTATGCTCAGATTTTAGTGACATTCTTTGAAATCTCTAAAGCATGTCACAGGTCATTTTCTCCTGGCTTTCCTTCTTTAAAAGGAAAATAGTACTTATCTCTCTTTATGCCAATTAGCAACTTGTCATTCAGAAGGCACTTCAGATAAAACACAATGAACTTGGAGTTCTATCATCCAAAGGACAGGACTATAGATCCAAGTTTCCCATAGAACTTTTGCGTCAGACAGTGATGATCATTTACTGAAGCAAAAGTCAGACAAGAATGTTGAATAATTGATTTTCAGAGCTGGTGTAAGGCTCTGATTCCTGTTTTCTTCCCAATGAACAGAAGCTAGTAACATTTCAGCACTGAGTTTTCAATATGCCCTTACAGGGATGCTTCACTTAGTGAAGAAGGTCTGGCTTGGATGTACCTGTAGGATCAATCTGTGCTGAGCACACTCAGTGTCAATAGGACACTACATCAGGAGACAGAGGAAGAGGATGCTCATTCTGTCAATGGAGCTTGTTCAATTAGATCCCATAAGGGATGTAAGTGCCTAGAATGTGTCTGGTTTTCATTTGAGCAGTGTAAAGCAAAACTGACACCTAGTGCAGTTAATCAAAGGTGGACTCTGATACTGAAAGAGGGGATTTCTTTCTTTCTGTCATATCCAGGGGAAAAAAAAAAAAAAAAAAAAAAAAAAAAGTCTGACATAATTTAAGAACAGCTTGCAGCCTGCATTGAGCGTTACATGGCTGGACTTCAAACTCAGCACGGGTGAGAGTCACAGGGTCTCAGAACAATGAAAATTCTCACAGGCTGGCTGTCCAGCAGCAAGCCAGATGCACGGGTTAAGATGGAGGATTTCTCAGAGGTTCATCTGTCCACTTAACACAGGGAAATGAAAATTCCTCTTTGAAAGACAGATGTCTGTAGCCCTTTTGGGGGGGTAATAGGAATGGAAAAAGGCTGAGTCTTCTGATACACCAGTAGCACAGCTCTCCTCTTCTTATATATTGATCTGAAAGTCAGAGTGCTCCTCCAGGAACTGGAGAGACTTAGATTAAATTCCTTCATCAAGCCGGAAGCTATAATGGTTGACAGTATTTTAACTTCTGTTGAAATCACAGCATTGTGTACAAAATAACTCAAAATATAGGTCACACTGAGAGGGGAGAAAGTTTTCCTCTTCCTATTCTCTACATTGCTAAATTTTAGAAGAAGCAATCACCAAATAGAATACAGGCGTTGATGAAAAGGGTCTTCTTTTTTATGGTTTCTGCTCTGTGCCAAAGCTTACAATGTCATACCTCACCTCAGCTTTTGTCCCGTTTAAAAAATAAAAATAAATAATAATAATAATAATAATAAAAACTCAGATAAATGTACTTGGATCAGATTTTTAGAGAGAAATTCTGTCTTATGAGACAAACTGATAGTAGTCATTGTTGCTGATAGCCAGTGATATTAACAGGACAAAGTAAGTGTTGGGCAAACTGTCTGCACTAATGTACACTGGATGAGAACATTTTATGCTGTCCTGCAGGATGGTATGCATGCTTAGAAAACAATCCTTTCCAGGCTTTTTTCAGATCCACATCATCCCCCTAAACTAATAGTGCCAACTTAGGTTTGCAGCTGTATCATACATTCATAGCCTAGCTGAATATAGGGGCTGACTAAAGCTTGTGCGAATTAATTATTCAGGCTAATTACCAGAAGACTGAAGCACAACATGAGAGAAAACATATTCCAGGCTTGCTAAAATAATAAATTCTAATGTTGCTAGATTGCAAAGTCAGAAGCACAGCACCAGTGATGGGTGTGTTGTACTTGCGCTTTATAGAAGTAAAGATAAAGGATACGAGAAACAATTTGCAGATAGTATGAAGGAAATCTGGATTAGGGGATTAAAATGCAGTCTGCAACTATTTCCTTCTACAGACCTGACAGACTAAATCCATACATTAGCCATATGGTTTTGCTGCAGATTGCAAGATACTAACATGAAATTCCAAATGTACAAACAAAAGTTATGTTCTAGTTTCTTCCAGCAAACTGACCACTTTTACAAGCAAAGCACTTTTCCTGGGCATGGCAAAAAGAACAGCTATGGGTAGCTTTCAATTCCTGCTAAGAACAATTTTAACTTGTCTCCGACTGAACAAGGAGTAAGGACAAAATGACAGTATACCATTTAAACAATGTGTTTTGGAGAGGATTGTGACCTTACCTCAGTGGAATAAAATTTCAACTTTTGTATTTACGGAGACCAGAAAAAAAAAGACTCCAAGTTGCCAACCTAAAAAGGATAGCCTTCCTTCTTAGGGAGCATAACTCCAGATTTGATTAGAGCTATTAATGAGGTCAAATGATGCTTTTAGGCTGGTAGCTAATGTAAACCAAATCTATTTATCACTTTGGCAGTGGTTCCTGCAACAAAGTTAATGACCATTACCACATTGCTAGTTAGCCAATCAGGAATGGTGCTTTTTGTGCAAAAAGGCAGAAGCTAGTAATCAATCATCATCATCCTCATCATAATAGTGCTGCTAAATGAGCTTCTGAAAAAGAAGAGCAACATGGCTATTAACCTTAACTGTATCTTGAAAATAGATTTCTTCCTATGAAGGCTACTCCATATATGTGGGTTGCAGCCTTGATAGCTTCTTGCAAAATAAAGGAGGTCGAAATACTAGTCAAGTGCTCAACCCATATTTAGATTCTTTGTTCAGTCTTTTAAAATAAAACTGAACATTTAAAGAGAAAGATCAAAGTCTACAATTTTTAAATAGGTGAAACCAATTTGCCTAATAGACTTGAGTTGTATACTGTCAGTGAATAATGAAATTAAACAATCTTTTCTTTTTTTTTTTTTTTTTAACTGTGTAAGTCACTAATAACATATAGGTTCCACCAAACTGTAAATCTTTATAATACCTTCTGATACAAATCTTCATATTGATAGCCATGTGCTGGTAGAACAGACTCCTGCAAAAGCTGTTGTGCATATTCATGTCAGCAGTGTTTTCTTGGGAGGTTGGCACAGCCAGGAAGGACTGAAGGGAGTTGTCTTATATGGTGCTTGTTGAGGCACAGGTGAGGAGTGCAGTGGCAATGGCTTTCGCTTGTCATCCCAAGGCTTGGGTTGGCTGGGCTGTTGGTACCAGCTCCCTCCAGATTTGCAAAGCTGGTACAAATATCCTGACCAGCAACACTGGTAGAGATTGTGAAAATTTTCTAGCAAGAATGCATGGGGAAAGTTTGGGACCATTCATTCCTTCAGCTCACACACGCCCAGGCAATCTGACAGGCTATTCACTCCATACTATCTCACCTAGCTGCCCTCCATCCCACAATGCTGTGTCACCTGGTTCAGGCTGGGTGTTAGGAAAAGGTTCTTCACCAAGAGGGTAGTCAGGCACTGGGACAGGTTCCCCAGGGCAATGGTCATGGCACTGAGCCTGCCAGAGTTCATTGTCATTTGGACAATGCATTTGGAGCCAGGAGCTGGATTCAATGATCCCTGTGGGGTGCTTCCAACTTGGTATATTCTATGATTGTATGAAACCTGGGTTGTCTGGTACTAACTGCTTCTGCCTTGAGAATGCAGCCAGCTCAGGCACTCATTTTGGAGGGTCCCAGCTGAAAAGGGTCTTGGTTTTCAGTGCCAATTGTTCAGGGCCCAGTGTTAGCCATAACTTTGGCCAATGGCAAGCAATGGAGGTGCCAGGCTGGCTGGCTGGTTGGATGCCACCCAGAAAGAGGGCATTCATGTTGTGGATGGACAGAATCCTAGGAGGATCTTGTTGAGATTATTAAAGTGTTTATTTAGCAATGGGTGTGCGCAGCAGTGTGCTGGGCGATGTGCTTGGATGGACTGTAGCTGGCAGTGTACAAGCCTGCTATATTCTTGTAGGCTGATGAGTGGTTAAGATCCTGGCCCTTCTGAGCAATTTGTTGAACCGAGATGCCCATGTACTTGCCATAGGCTTGGAACCTTACGCTGCAAAGCCTCTCAGGCCAGACTGCCTTCTTATTTCATCTGTGTGCACTGCCTAATCTGGTGAGGCATTTTGTCTGAGTCGGTGCCTTTAGGCACTACCCACACACAAATGAGTGTCTATTAATAATGATAATATTTAATGAAAGAATCTTGTTCCAAGTTATATCTTTACATTTAAAATAACAGATCAAGAAATGCAGATATTCAGTTGATTTCATGGGGTATACACTATTGCCCAGCAAAATAAATATGTTTTTATAGATACATTCTTGTCATAGAAGAAAATACGGTTTCTCAGACTAGCAATTACTGCTTACATATTGCAAGTGGCCTAACATACAGAAAAAAAAAAAAGTATATTTAAAAACAAAGCTTTAATTCTGTGTGGAAGAAGGAGATTAGTTTTGGTTCGTTCTTGATTGTTTTTATAATTGATTCTTCAGAACTACAGGTATGAAATTAATTTTTTAATCATTCTGGACATTGAAGATATGAAAAAGTTCCCAAACCTATTAGAAATTACCTTTTCTCACTACTTATTTTGCTTAAGTATGCAAATGTTTTCCTGCTGAAGTGATTTACAAAAAATGAAAAACAACAGCAAAGGCTTTTATATCTGAAAGTATTAATCAATTTTAGAAATAAACCATTTCCATTATTATTGACTGCAGAATGTATATGTTTCTTGAACAAGTGGATGGCAGATGTCATATATGTGTACACATATATATGTATATATATGTAAAGTTGGTACATTCTACGCTGTGAATGAGTCTTTTTAACCTATCTTAATCTTATATATCTGAGGGGAAAAAAAAAAAAAAAAAAAAAAAAAAACATATAAATGTTTATCCTAGGCCTGTTCAAGGGCTCGATAAAAACACATATATGAACCTGCTTAGCATCTGTTCAAAGTCAATAATACAGCTCTACCAGGCTGTGTGATGGACAGAGGCAAAAGATCATGTTCTGAGTTGTGTCATACTTTTTATAAACAGAAAGTTTGCTTATTTACATGTTAGAAATACTTTGCATTTTGACATTTTGTTCTTACTAAACATGGAAAGGTAGGAAACTTCACTGAGAACTCCACTGTCATCCTCGGGAAGGGAATCTTAAAAGGGTGACAAATGAAAACCTGAACTAGCAACAAAGCTGAGGAACAGGAGGATTGTTTCAATGGGTAAAGTCATCAGTTTGTTATGGATGAGAAGTGATTAAAGTCTGTTTACCCCTTGCTATCCCATACTTTTGTGCCTTTTCTGAGTGTATGGATTTTGGACATATCATTGCTGGCTGGATAATAAAGTGGCAGGAGTCAGGAAAAAAAATACTGCTTTTAAAGTTTTCAATAAGAAATGAAAATTTATTTTCAAAGTAGTACATTGTGACAAATTAAATTTCAGTCTCTATGTTTATGTTACAGCTCTATAGTTATAAACAAAATTGAGTTTTAAGGGCCCAGACACCTTGCAGTCCTGGAGCAATTTCATGTCACTGCGCTTCCCTGCTGGCAGGAGCTGCTCCAAAGCTGGGTGGGAAGTGCCATGTCCCCTTCTTTACAGCAGCTTCACTGTTTTGTATGGAATAGCCATGCAGAAAACCTGGAAATAGTCCTCTGGCTTGCTGCTTGAGAAGAAGCGAGGTGGAAGAGGTGCTCTAATGGTGCAGTCAAGCTCCAGGCACCGGAGGAGGTGACGTGCCAGTGAGACATGCTGGAAAGGTTGTAGCTCTGAGAGCCTGGAGCAGAGACTGAGGGCACCTGTGGTGTCACGCACGGCGCTAGGCACTAGTGATTTTGTGTGCTGGAGGGCTTCCTTGTAGGTGTGAGTTTGTGTTGTGTTCTAGGGAGCTGGGGGCCACATGCTCCAGGGTGGTGCTTGAGGTGCATCCCAAGGCTGATGCCGTGCCCCAGGCCACTCTCTGGTGTTCCTCTCTTGCAAAGAGCATATGGCATCCTCCAGCACATTGCTCCCCACAGTTGCCAGGTGCGTGCCTAGGGCCTGCTGCTGACATGAGCTCCACTGCTGGAACAAGGACATGTGATACTGGAAACACACAGCACATGAATCTGCTGTTGCTCCCTGAGTGCCATACTAGCCAGTAATGTAGATTGATGCACCCACAATGTTTTCTATATGGTGCTAACCAAAGTCATTTTATTGTCTGTGCTTTAATGTCTGCATCTCTGCAGTTCACATATTAGCTACCTCATTTATAAGACAGTTTGTGATCTACCTATGAAATATGCTATAACTGAACCATTTTTATTTGTGACCTTCTAAAATAATATTAAATCTCAATAAGGAATAAAACTGGTAATTACTTTCAGTAGAAACTTAGTGTATAACTCCAATGGTTGACAATTCTGTTAGTTGTAGCTGTTCTCATTTATACTTGCATGTAATGTTTCTGTATGTTAACAGACCATTGGCATAAAGACAGATAGTTTCTATAATTTCATGTTATCAGAAATCATAGATTTTTATTTTTTTTTAAGATGACATTATACCCTCATAGCATTTCTTCCTTTGTTGGCAATAGATTTTTTAGCTAATTTTGAAACTTCTAACATTGAACATGTACTATGCATGACTAATTCTGGTATGCAAGATATGCAAGTGATTCCTCTTTTGAAAAGTGAAACACAACCCTGCTCCTCATCTGCAGGGAAAGCCTTGAAAAAGTGACACAAATGAAACAAAAACAGTGTTCATTGCATGCAATGAAATAAATCAGCTAAGAAAATCAAATATACATAAGTATAATTGATTTTTTCCATTAATTTCATTACTTTTGAGTCTTATTCTCTTGATTTCCAAGTCCTGAGACTGATATGACTGGAGTATTTTGTCCATTAGTGAATTCTAGTTTGAAGTCAAAAGCAGTTGCATGACTTTTTTTTAACTGTTTTTTTTTTTTTCTTCAAACTATCAATCAAAATTTGAAGTGCAACACACACTATGTGTCACAGGAAAAGTGAAATGCTCTTTAACCACAAAATGCTATTGTCCACATGATGGAAAACAGTCATCTCAAGCTTCTGCAGATTTGTTTGTCAGTGCTGAATATTAGCCCCATGAGTTGATTTGTGCCTTCTCAGGGAAGTATTTGGCCTCAGCTGGTGTTGGTACATACACAGTTTTTGGAACGCATTCAGCAAACCTGTCTGGCTTCCAGGTCCAGTTCGAGGCTCCAGCTTTCTTCATCTTCCCCAGCTGCTGAGTGTGTTTAGTGCTTTCTCTGGCAATTATCTAGAGCCTGAATTCATTTATTTTATGTTAAAACCTTTATGGCAGCAGATATAATGAACTGATAGGAAGCATCAGTCTAAAAATACTATCCACTTGATTAGAAATCTTCTTCCACCAAAGGTTTTTCTTTCCCTACTCCATTTTCTGTAACAAGTGACCTAGAGGCTTTGCTGGAGAGGGGAGGCTGGTCTGTTTGTCACACTGGCCAATGCTGCAGCCCCTCACAAGGAACATGCTGTGCAGAAGGGGGCTAGGCTGCTGGTTTCTTCTCTGGTCTGCTGCATACCAGTTGGGGGTGTCATGTTGGAGGCAGTGGGGATATGGGTCTCATGCAGAGGGTGATGGGCGAAATGGCTGTATTTTCCCAAGGAAAGGGGAGGAAGAAACCAGTGGGAGCTGTGGAAGTATGGAAGGGAGGTGACAGCACCATGTCATGGTTCCCAAGGGCTGTGTCCAATTTTGGCTGAGCTGAAGGCAAACCTGAGAGAGTGGCTCAGACCAGCAGCAACACAGGAAGCAAAGGGGAAATCTGTTTTAACTCTCTTTTGCTTTTATTCTATTTCATTTTGAGTTTGAGAGGAGGTAGTCTGGTTAACAGAGGAGCTATTTTTGTTTTAGTATTTATTCAGATGAAATCTGACACTTGAGCTTGAAAGCCTTTGTGATCTCTCTGAAGTACTTTCGTCAAGGAGACATCTCAGCAGCTTTGCTGCCTTACCATCCTGTCTCACCTGGAGACTCCCTGGCCTTACCTTCTCTGCCATGTACCTCAAGAGACAAGGAGCAGAGGAGCTGATGAGACTGAGCAGTGAGGAGCTGAGGGCGAGAGGGAGCAAAATATGTGGGAAAGAGGGAGAGAGGGAGAACAACAGAGACAAAAATAGTTCTGCTCTGCAGAAAGAAGAAACGCTGTTTCGTAAATGTGTTTTACCACAATGCACAACTGCCATGCATCCTAAAAGGTGAATTAATACTACCAATAATAAATTTAAGTGACCTGAAAATTGCAATAATAGATGTGGGCTCACCTTCAGCTAAATATTTTAGTCATTTTATGTATTTTGACTTCCAGCTGAGGGAACATGCAGTAGGTACACGTGGTGTTTGAGTGACCCAAGCTCCTCAGCTAAATTTATAGCAATGTCTAGGATTACTGCTATATTCAATGTCAGTTTATTTGCAAAGACATGAATGTTTAACCATAAGAAGTCAGAATAATTTCACATGAGGATATCTAACAAAGAAGCTATAGGCATAAATATATTCGATTGGTGAAGCCCATGTAATCAGTACCCGGGCTTTTGCACATAGTGCAACATTTTGCACATAGGGAACTTTCACTGTCAAAACACATCTCTCTTATCTCAGTTAAAGCCTCAGTAACTTCCATAAACTATTCATAGAGATAGTATTATGTAACACCACATTGCTCAAAAAATAGAAAAGGGGAAATGCAGCATGAGAGCATTTGTCAAGATATTTAGTAGAGGTTCCTTCTACTGATGGGTCAAAGCCATTATCTTGAACCACATAAAAAAAAATCTGAGATAAATTTAAGTGAAAATAGTGTTTTGCTAAGACGTTGTTAAAGCAAGGTTTCATATATAAGGGTGTTAGGGGAGGAAATGTAGCTGTATAAGCCTGAAGGTTAGCATTTAAATCATTATTTTTAAGTATGTATTTGCAGTTTTTCCCTGCCTCCTTTACAAGTCATTCTACCATGTATCAGCATTTCCTTTTCTATGCATTGATCACCTTTGTATTCCTTCTGCTATGAGTAGTGGTATCTATTACCTTGCTCTTAGTACATTTTCTTTTTTTTTAAGTAGCTTCTAATGAAAGTCAAATTGGTTCCCAGAATGTGGCCCTGGGGAGTTGCTATACAGGAAGTCGGAATATGGCTATATATTATTTTTCCTTCCTGATAAGAAGCTGTAACTAAAAAAAAAAAAAAAAAGTACAGTTAAGTACAGTTTAATAAATAAAAAAAAAGTACAGTTAAGTACAGTTTAATAAATAAAAACTACCAATGCTCTCATGCTCAGGCTATCAGAGATTTAGCCTAATGTGATGTGCCTTACATACAGCTATGTGACAGTTGCACCTTCTGGTTAAGTAGCATGGCCCCTCTGAAACATAGAAACATAGATTATTACTATGTATCAATTGCAACATGCCATGGGCCTTCTTTGTACAATAATACGGGATCTGCCATCATCTGATAGTCCTTTTCTATCACAGTTTAAGTGGGGCTGCTTAATTGCTTAATTGCGAGTTATCATTGGATAGCGTTCTTGGTATGGAAGTCCTCACTTTTTAATTCAGCTCCTCTCTTCATTTTTTTTTCTTGACTTCCCTCTCTTTAGATTCTTTTTTTAAGTTAACAAAATTTCCTGTGACATTACACACAGAAAGAGGGGAAAATTATTAGGGTGAAGGGTTTTATTCTCTTTTATAGACTACAGCACTTTGATTCTGTTACACATTTTGTGACTACCCTCTACTGTCTTTCCTCTGGAGTCAAATGTCCTCTGAGGCATTTGATAATTTTAGATCGCCTGATGGGAATGTCAGGTTTAAGACCCAAGACCTGTACCTCTCCAAGAATTTTGTGTAAGGCTAAGTAAGGATATCTTTGCATAAAGGGCACGGTTTGTAGCTCTTAAATCAAGTGACTCAGTAAAACATCTTTTCCTTTGAATCTGATGTATTCAGTGGAACAAGATTTGATTACAGGTTGGGACACAAGCTATGTTTAGTGCAATACAATAGAAGCAAATCTGTAGTGTGAAGCAGTCAGTTCCAAGGACCCAGTACCACACTGCATGCTACATGTAATGCTTCTGACTAGGTTTGCTCACATGGGTGTGAGTGTCTTTTGCATTAGGGCAGCTCTAGGAGCCTATATTCACATTCTCAGGGCATTATTTCCATCATGCCCTCCCAGACCATGCACACCATGAGTTCAAGCACGGTAAGTGGGAATGGCCTGGACATCTGCCTCATCAGTCCCTTCTCAAGTCCAAACTGAGATGATAATATCAGTGCACGACAGCTGCCATATATATGAAATGGTTACAGGTGCATCAAGTGACCGACAATATGCCTACAGCACTGGCTGACCTAAATGGTAGGAAACAACACATTGAAGAAAACCTCAAGTCCTTTAGCTGCTTACATGTCTGACTGATGTTCGGCATGAGTGAAGGATGCAGTATTGGTACCAAAAACATCTCCATTAACAACATAATCCTAGAGTTTATTCTTTTCAGTGACCCCCTCACTATTGGTCAGGAAAAAGCTTTCATGTTCACTGCAATTTCCTTTTACTCCACTCTTGCATTTCTGAGTTAAGTCCTGGAATGTACCCTGTTGGGACTGGATAGATACTACTAATTCAAAATTTTACTCTTACTAACTATGCCACCTTAGCATATCCCCTCCAATAGATTTGGCTTTGAGAGCCTTGTAGAATCACCAAATTACGTAGTGATTTGTGACAGTGTCTTCAAGTATTCTGTAAGTATTCTGTAAGTATTCTGTATTTGTCCACGGGAGCAGAACAAAGAAAATAGCACTGAAATACCAGAAAGCTTATGCACATATTAATTACACTTAAACCTATAGCTTTTCCTTGATAGCTTGGTTAAGTATTGCTTGTTTCAAAGCACCCCCTTGTGCTGGTACTTGGTAAAACAAATTGTACAAGTCGCTTCTGGCGCTCTGATATCTCTCCATCCCTTGGTCAGAATCTGTTTTTTTTGTGTCACCCACCCCAGTTTGTCTGCTGCAGAGGTGTTTTGTTTAATGGATTATGTCCAAAGACCCACTGAGGTTTCAAACTACACTATTGAACCTGATCAATCTGGTTTAATATAGATGGAGGTAGTATTCAAACTGTAGATTCCCTTTGCTATCCATTTAAACACCAGGAAAATAAAATATTTGAAAGTCTTGCTTATGTGTGAGAAAGTTCAACCATAATTAATCGTTATGATGCTCTAAAGTAAGCCAATTTACAACATGAAATTCATATGCTGTCCATAATTTTTTTTTATAGATATTATTCACAGTTGGTATGCCAAAAAAATTAAGGACTGCAGATTTGAGTCTTCCAAAGCTATAGTGACATTGGTCGCTTCATTCTGGACTGTCTACCCTGAGAACACTGTATACAAAACTAATTTTTAGAAACGTATTGCTTTCTGGACTTCAAGGTCTTCTGGAAGTGTCATGAATTGAGTAGAACCTTCAAAGTCTTTAATAATTTTGGGACAATAATAATAATATTGGATTTTTAATAATTTTGTAAAATCTTTACTGTGTCCTGTAAAAATGATTAACATTTATTTGAATAATGCTTTTGAAAGACAATGAGCATCATTTCAAAATTAACAATAACTATACGTTTCACTTGTCTTAAATCTAAGATGTACATTCCCTGCCAGCAGTGTTGGATTCAGCAATGTCTGTTGGAGGCAATGTTCTCCTGAGCCATCTCCTTGACAGATATAGTACGCTTTTATTGGGGAAAAAATGTTCATTCCTTTTTGCTTTTTCAGTCTTGAATGCTGAAGGCATTTTTGAAAATGTCCAGATTTTGGGAAACCCTAATTTTTTATCCTTTATTACTTATGCTTTCTGTAATAAAAAGTAGCATATTCTCTTTGAAGAGATAATAAGGAATTCTGCATAATTTTTGGTGTCTCAGATATTAATTTGGTGTTCATGTAATTGCAGCACCAGAGCTATTGGGTGACATTAAATTACAAATAGATGAGAGCCGACAATACATGACAAAAAAGAAGCTGAGGTATCTGCATAAAAAAAACGCTCCCCAAGGCACCCTGCATTGTTCATGCTCCAGAGAACCAAGGCGACAGTGCCAGAATACCACTTTGCACAATAGTTTCAGCACATAGGCATCTGAACTCGCTACCTACACAAGCCTTTTCATTTGTAGGATGTATCCTATTAACACCCACATTCCCTGTCTCAATGCCTTGATTCTCCTAGCTTACCCGCATTACCTGTGCCCCTCCTCTCTTTCCTCCCACAGTGCCATCCCACCCCAAACCTATCCCATACTCTTGCTGTTCCACATGTTCCCTCACATCATGCTTTGAGCACTCCTGACAAGGCAGCAAAACAAATAGCTGGTAAATTTAGGCACATCATTCATTTCATATTGTCAGAACTCCTAATTAGCTCAGATATAAAGTACAGTGTTATATAAATACAATTTCAAAGGCCACATGTCTAATGCAGTCTAGGCACATGCATGAAGTTTAAATTTGAAAAGAATACACATTGCCTCTAAAAGGCAATGTTTTCACATTTGTGAGTGTTGGGTGAAAAAATAAAATTCAGTAGGAGAGTCAGTTGTGCTATGAGGAGTTATCACACCAGATCTGAAGTAAAAATGAAATCATTAGTGCATGAAATACAGATTTTAAGATGTGATAAGTGCAGATCTAGTGCAACATTTACTGCAGAATTGCTGCTGCTGACTCCATAAAATACATCCCATAAACAGCTGTTAATCTGTTCACTCTTTATCTTTTAACATTTATTTGTTTAGTAATCAGTTCTCATTTGTTCTACATATGGCACATAGTTTCCCTTTTATAGCAGCTGCATTTAATGAACTTTTGGATGCACAAAAAATATTACAGAAATTATTGTTTAACTATGTTCCTACATTATTTTTGTATCTGTCACTAATAACATTTGAATAAAAGTTAGAAATATGGTCATTAAACTTAGAGTAGGGAAGGTTTAGGTGCTTTGCCCTCTTTCTGAACTGGTAAATTCTACTGGAATTTCCAGTGACCATTCTTCAAACTCTGCTTAGCTTCTTTAATCAATTAATTTTCTCTATTTATGCTGTCCATTCCCTTCTGTGATTTACTGATGTCAACACGTCAAATTTTATTCACTCTTCAGTTTTGCTTTGTATCATATTACAGACCTTTAAGTAAAACAGTGAGAAAGTAACTTACAGACCTGGTAGAGTGAGTGCGTTTAGAGATTTTAGAAAATGACAGCTTAAAATATTTGAAGTTTCATTGAAGACAATTCCCTCCTGGACTACTTGCATTCAAGTCAATTCATTTTTTTCCAAAACTCTGATTTTTAACAAGACCATTTTATCATAGTAAGTGTTCTGTATTATTTATTCATACTACAGCTGTGTCCAGCATCCTGTATTGAATGAAATATCTGAACTTTGAACTTTGCTTTTCTTGGTAGGAAACTATAGGTGAAAATATACTTATGTACTGAAACTCTGCTAGTGTGATGACTAATAGCACAAACGCCCTTGGTTTGACAGTCCTGTGCCCTTGGTCAGTGTTTACTGGTGGCCTCGACCTACATCTGTTGTGAGGAGTCTGTGAGTCTGTCAGGTACAGAAATGGGCAGAGGAGAAGGGCTCTTTATCAAAACTTGACTGCTTGGAATGGATGCTGTTCTGAAAACAGGAAATTCCCAGTCAGTTCCACCCTATTCAGCCACAATACAATGCCAGGTGGGTTGTGGAGATGATTAAAGAAAGAAGCAAGTGATTGCCTAAATGTGCCAAGCATTTTACAGAGTTGCACAGTGTAAGTATTTTGGACATACTGTTTTCAGATGGTCAGTTAATCAAAATAGCTGCAAGTTAGTTTGATCTGTGTCACCAGGCACATAAATAGATAGATGAATTAAATTGGCATTGTGTGTGCAAATGCTTGCTTGGGAGAAATGTACAAATGATGACGGCATATTTTAGAACAAATTCCAGGTATTTCTGCAAGGTGTTTTCTTTGAAAAAGGCATACCTGTGAAAGAAATGTTCTTGTTTGTAAATGTAACCCTACTAACAGTTTACCACTTTCTTTTTGTGTGTGTTTCTTTTTCTCTTCCAGTGCCACCTTGGGCCTTAATAGCCATAGCCATAGTTGCAGTCCTATTAATCCTTACTTGCTGCTTTTGTCTCTGTAAGAAATGCTTGTTCAAAAAGAAGAACAAGAAGAAGGGAAAGGAGAAGGGAGGGAAGAATGCTATTAACATGAAAGATGTTAAAGATTTAGGGAAAACCATGAAAGACCAGGTAAAGTACCACTCCTTTTCTTCAATTATTGAGTTGTATTTGAAGGATGTGTCATCTACAAAAATGTTTTGTTTGTTGCCTCAATAGCGGCTTTGTGAAGAGAGGAGTGATTGTCAGCATCTTCTCAGCTGTATCACAAAAAAGAAAAAAAAAAAAAAAAAAAAAAAAAATATGGGTATGGCATCACTGATAAAGCAGTCAGCCAGTTTCTTTTCTCTGCTAAAAAAATGAACAGGTGTTTAGTGACTCATCTGGAAGGGGCAGGTTTATTGACAGTATCTCGGCAGTCCCAAAAATGCAGTAAATGTGTGCAATTTTCAACTGTCCTTTTTCAGGACTTTGACCAAGACCAAGTATAACATTTGTATATCTTTCTTGCAGTTGTTCTGAGCATCAATGATAAACAAACAGATAAAAATCTCTATTTACACAAAAGCGTAATTTCAACTGAGAAACAAACAAAGATATAGAGGAGAAAATGGGAAGCATAGAAACAAGGAAAAACAGTCAAAAGGAAAGAGCATGGGTCATTCAGCACAGTGATGCTGGGAGAATTTATTTTGTATTAGAGAGGAGGAGATTAAAGATAACAGAACATACTTGTAGCCGTAAGTCAATGGAGTAACTTGGAGGAAGAAATTAGCATAATGTCCTTTGAGTAGTATCATTTTTATGAGGGCAAGAAAACTTGTCATTTAGATCTGTTTCATGCAAGAGAAGCAGAAGGTTACAGGACCAAATCCTCAGTGTCACAGACTTAATTAATATGTTCCTGAAAGAAAAATATATAAATATGTGTATATATATATATATAGCCAGTGTTTTAGTATTGTCCTTCCTGATGATTCTGCTGCTAAGAATTCATAAGGAAAACTGTTAAGAATAAGCAGAAGAATGGGGAAATAAATGTGAAGAATTAATGTGTTCTTAATGAAATGCCATATTTCCTAAGCTAATAAAAAAGGCTGCATTTTTCGAACAGAAAGTTCTGAGGAGAGTTAGAGAACTGCTTCGCAAAACCTCTTCAGTAGGAGACTATTTTAAAGATATTGCATGTGTCTGTGCTTCCAAGACCCCTTGTAAGATTGAGACAGATCAAACCTTATGCTTATCCAGCCAAAGAGAGAAGATAAAAGCAAGATAAAGAATTAGTAGTGCTTTCAATAAGCTGGACACAATTTAATGTGTGAAGAAAGCTGGACTGAAAGCAAATTGATTAGTACAAGCTAAATCTGGGAACCTGAGGACTAGCGTTATTAGATCAAGAACAAGGTCCAAGAAGAAAACCCTAGAGTACAGTAGCTAGATGAACAGAGCAGACCAGAAACAGTGGTAGGATCCCAATATACAGTGATGGGGCAGCAATGGATAGAGCACATCACCCAGTCTTCAAGAGTCTTGGAACAGGTTAGCACGATTCTCCAAGTATGTGAGATATGATAGGAGGAAAGCAAGCAAGGTGGGTGAGGAGACCTTACAAGTTTGATGGCCAGCTGCAGCTGGATCACCTTAGTGGAGTGTGAAATGAGCTCAGGTAAGGGGAGGAAAACAATGGATACACTTCAAAGGTGCAGAGCTATCAGAGCTATATCAAGTTTCCAACGTCACTCAAGAGGGCAGTTTTTGTTGTTGCTAAGTGGACAGTATGAAAAGAAAATTACTAAAAATTCGGTTGTTTTTTACCTTTAATTGCAATAGCCACTACTGAAATGTTAATGTATTAGACAATAGTTAAATTTTCTAGGTTATACAGTACACCAAACTTTGGCAAAATTCATTACTTTCAAGCTGTATGTATCAATATTTTGTAGTGGTCATTGTACACACTGTTAACATCTGAGTGGCAAAGAGTGAGGCTTAATCTTACACTGTAGCTAACAAAGGTCATACCAGTTGTAGGTTCCAGGTGTAGTCATGTGTCTACAGCCAGTAGGAAATACAAAGCAGATTTCCCTACAGCCATCCCAGATTGTCTTACCACAACTCACAGACTCCTACACAGGCAAAGAGAGCAAGTGGAAGAGTCCCTTGCATCCACACTGAAAGTGGACCACTTCAGACAGCACCCAGGAACACAGTTTCAACCTTGGTTCCACCAGGAGGAAAGATGTTTTTCATATGTCACACTGGTGTATTGAAGTGTGAAAGTGCAGGCACAAGGCAAATCCATACTTGAAAACAACCTAATTCAAACACAAAATCACTAATGTAGACGCACCTGTTCCAAGTTCAGGAAGATTAGTGAGGCTGAGCTCAGAAGACAACAGAAATTTTGGGTTCTCCTTTGATTTTTGTATTTTACTGATTTTGTTTTCTCTATATGACGAATGTGAAACCTCTTTTCTTTAAGCACCTTGGTTTAGGATTCAAGAATTCTCTGTATTTGATTTATAGATACTGTTCTGGTTATTGTTATTAAGTCATTGTGAGATATTTCCCCACAGCCATGCATGGAAAATCATATCATCAATTGTTGGGTCACCCTCGGCTACTGTTAGCCAACTTCTTCCTATTGAAGCAAGCATAATTTGGAAGAACTCTGATTATGTTTGTGGAAAAAATCGTTGTGGCGTTTGTTGTGTTCTACCAATGTTACTAATGATAAAAAACCTAACACTTTGTTGTAGGATAAATAATGTACAATTTGTTGATTTATATTTATGTGGAGCTTTTTCCATATCATTTAAACCTCTGTTGCACTTACAATATATTATTCAGTGTTTTTAATTATATTTGTTAGGACCTGGATAAATGACCATGGGAAAATAAATATTTTAAATGCAAAATTGTATTATGTAATTAATATGGAGTTTATTTTTCATGAGAAAAAAATATTAAAAGCTGAATCATGGTTTCTTATCTGTCAACAAAGACAGCTCAAACTTTGAAATGTTGCATAATTAAGTATTTCAAGATGATTCCTTTCAAAATATTCTGTATAGGTATTTAATTATACTTTTGCCCAAATATTTTGCAATTTAACCAGCATGGTTTGTTTTGCACAGTTAAACCTGAGAAGGATAGAATCTCTGCTGATGTAAATGTCAGACCCTTAATAAGTGAATGCATCACCAAGTCTCCAGCCAACCTTCCCTTTCACTGTCTGGGATTTCAAAAACAAGCTACTTGAATTAGCCCTTCAAATTCTTACCTAGCAGTCTGGTAGCGTACAGATTTTAAGTCCTTGGCGTTCAGTAGTTTTTAGCAATGTAATTCCTAATGTTTGAATTTTTTGCTATATTTTCTTCCTGATTGTTTCTTCTGGTAGTTTAATCCTGAATTATCAGTGCATGCTGAGCTACAGGCAATCTTAAATGTGCAATGTTTCAGTAAAGAGAAATGAACCACTTTTGAGGTTCTGCCATAAAATAGAAAGGGTTAAAAAAAAAAAAAAAAAAAAAAAAAAAAATACTTTTAGCTTTTTTATAAAGGTCAATGTACAGTACCAAAGATCTGAAATGTTGTCAAAAAACAAAAAGCTTAGTTGTCATTGTTAGGCCTGAACGTGCAAGTGCTAATTACCAGCTGCCTTCAGCTGAGAGTACATAATAGCAGTTGATAGGCACTTGGCATCTTGCAAGATCCTAGTTCCCTAGGCACACAGAACTTGAAAGGGAGCAACATTTGGCAAATTTAAAGTATCAGACTCTGGAAGTATAATTTCCATCTTAACCTGGTTTCATTTGTCAAAGATAACTTCTCCCTTACTTGTGCCCATGCTGACCTGCACATCCATGCCAAACCATTATAGAGCCATATAGCCTGACATAAGTAAAGATACTGCAAATTTGGTTGCAGGAAAGTTGGAGAAGAGATTTAAAAAAAAAAAAAAAAAAAAAAAAAAAAAAAAAAAAAAA
>CM021765.1:41427130-41616677 GCA_011076525.1 Nettapus auritus
AAAAAAAAAAAAAAAAAAAAAAAAAAAAAAAAAAAAAAATTGGGGGACTTAGTTCCAACTTTTTGCTGTATTCCTCCATTGAACTAAAAGTAGCAAGTATTTCAGAACCCCAATATTTAGGGAGCTCTTAAGGTGAGCAAGGAAGTAATGTCAAGGCATCGCATGCTGGACACAGCAGGGTTGTGCTCATTCTGTGCATTGGTGTGGCCCACTGCTGATGTGTGAGGCCAACAGTCTTACAGCAGTAATGGCAAAGTAGATTTCACAGTGACCAAAGCCTGGCTCAGCCACTGGAAACCCATGCACAACATGCTCTTCAAATTAATTCATGGAGAGAAGGCAGATGCTGAAAGAATGAAATGTTGTCTTTCCTTCTGAGGGACTCTGATAGAGAATGTGTTACAACTGCAGGCTTTTCTGTTTTGTGATAGGAAATCAGCCAGGAATTTTTAAAGGCTTTTCTTTTTCCCCAGGATAAAAATTGGCCACATCAGAATTGTGGTCTACTCAAATGTGAAAATTGATAAGAGGTGCACCACCATTAGTGGAAATGCAGCCATTCCTAGGTGTGGACATCCATAGGAAGAAAAATTGCCTTTCTGATAAATTTGTTGTTGGACATGGCACAGAACATTCTTGCTACAAAACAATATTGTTTTCTTCCATTCAACTCAGCAGGCACTGCACAAGCCTGAGGGCTGGGCATCACTCACATGTTAAGAAAAATCCTCCGCCCCATATGAACAAGAAGACTGATTGATAGGACAGATGTAGAAAGAACTCAGACTGCAGCATGCACTGTGCCACAAATAACCTTACAGCTGTCATAGTTATGCTTTCCTATCTAACATGTCACCTGGCTTACTAGTAACTTGCTTCCTTAAAAGTGATGCCACAGGTCACCCCTCAAATGTAAGCAACCCTAAAACACTGCTAATGAAAGTGTTTCCATACATACAATAGTAAAACATGTTTCTGCTTGCTGTCCTCAATAGATTGTGAAGTAGGCATTAACAATGAGACACAAAGATAACTGAAACCAGAATCAAAAAGCAAAATACACCTTCTCAGTGTATACACCTTCTTTGTGTCCTCACAGTGACTCAGATGGAATTGTGGCCTCTGCTTTGCTGTACAGAGGGCAAGAAAATACACTGTTGGGAGGGAGTAAATAAAAGAGTACGTAAAGCTTTTTAAATGCCCAGGATATCTTGTGGTTTGTGGTGAATAGCAGTGACAGTGCATATGGCCATTAGTGGAACTGAGCTGGAAGCAAGGGATGTTCAAAGAATCAGAAGGGCTGTGTCACCATCAAGAGGCTTCTCTTGAGTGCTGGAGTGGAGCAAGGTGGAAGCCCAGGAAATGCAAAAACCCACTGCAGGGTGTGGAGTCTGTAGAATTGTGATCAAAAGCAGTGGTTTGTTCTGTTCTTTCTAGTTTTTATGCAAAAGAAGAAACTACAAAAAATTGAAAACAAAGCATTTTCTTTAACAACTCAGAAGAAAAGAGGAGTCTGTAAAACCACCCTTAATTATGTTATGGAAGTGAAGAAAGAACCAGCAGATTGAACTGTGGATCTCAGATTGCTGTAATTTAGCCCTATTTGTTGTAGGAACCACTGCAGAGTAGATGAGCTTGGGAACAATTGACTAAGCATGGCACTGAAACGAAAATCGTAATGGCATATTTAAATTTATGTCTGTACCCTTGGTTCAAACTAGTTACAGATCTCATTCAAATATGGATTAAATCAGAGGGTGCTCAAAGAATTCATTTTGTCTTCCAGCTCTAAGAAAACATATCATATATTTAATGGCTCTGGCACAGTCCTTGGCACAATGTAACTTTTCCCACTTGCTGATTTCATTAGATGTGAAAATGTCAGCTCGCAATGAATCAACGCTTTTTTTGTACATTCCTACTTACGTGTAAACATGCATTTTTTAGAGACTTACACACATGTAAGAGGATGTAGATTTTTCATTGCTGTTTATTTCTGCATACATTCACTTGAGCAAATTTCACATTCATCTCAACATAGAAAAAAAATATATCTTTTACCAGCATGAGGTTATAATAGTTTTTTGTGATGTGTATTTCACACACACATGCACAAAATGCATTAAAATGTCATGGAATTAAAAGAAATGGTAGGAAAAGTAAGACTTATATTTCTCTGCATCGAAATTCAGGGTTTCTGATCACTGTAATGTCAGATGAAGAGGCTTGAGAAGAAAGTTGGCTTATAATTAGAAACATTTTACTGATCCTAAAAACAATAAAATATAGCTGCTTATTTTAATTGATTGTAGCAATAAAAGAATAAGATTCAATATAGTGTGATATAATGTATCATGAATTGTGGGTTGCAGTACTATTCCATTAAATATTGATCTTCCAGAAAATCTCAATATAAAATGAAAATCCCTGTGGGGTATTTCAAGTACTATGAAGCAATTCTTCTTCTTCCTCTTTGGGACACAGCAGCTGCATCACACATGAGAAACCTCTGTGCTTCCTTTGACTCAGCTTCTTCTTGAAGCACTGGCCTTTAGTTTGAAAGCAAATTCCTCTCCTGAAGGTAAAAACTATTATACACTGATTTCTTTAGAAACAACCATTTGTTATTTCTTTCCTCCCCTGACTCCAAACCTTGGCCAAATCTGAACACCATTTTATTCTTAGCGTTTCTTAGTTCTTCAGTGTGTCTGAGTCAAGGTCAAGAACAATATAGCCACTCAGCTGATGTTACTAATATGAAACATTTTCCATCTCTCCTGGGAAATAGCTTTCACCTTCCAGTAGGACTCTGATAACCTATGGAGAAGAGTTTCCCAATCATGTAATGTTTTGTGCCTGCACTTCAGAACTCACTTTCAAGAAGGACATTAACTTCCCATTGTAATTTCTAGAGACATAGAAGAAAAAAAAAGAAAAAAAAAAAATCACTCTGAAATACCCACATCTCTGGCACATCTCCCAGTTTGCAGAAGAGTGTATAATTTTTCTAGAGAGAGTATGGGTATGTAATTTTTGCCTCGATGCAGTAGCTACAGATGCCTTGTAGCTGGAAATTAACACAGAAGTTTCTCTTTGCATTCTCCATTTTAGTTTTGAGGAATGGTTTCAGGATTGTTCTGCTCAAACAAAATCCAGGTCAAAAGTAGATGTAGTAGCAGAAAGGCCAGTACTTATCCCAGAAACAGTGATATACTGGAGCTGTTTATCACTCCTTTATCATGGAGTCCTCTGCTAGGGCAATACTGTGATGATTCAGAGCAGTGGGTCCTGGAGTTAACATCCCACTCTGAGTTATTGCTTCCTGTTTTCTCAAGGTTCAGATCAATGTGGTTGTTTCAGTTCGACTGAGTCACATCTTTTGTGTGTGTGTGATCACAGAATCTCAACCTTATTTTTATTACCAGTGAAAGCAAGATGCTTGGTATAATTACAGCATTCCATATCCTGAAAGTCCAGTGTATGGTCCTGAAGGGGCTGTGCCCCAGACTGGCTTTGTTCCAACATTATCTGCTTGCCATAGAACCTGCTAGGTTTTAAGTGCCATCTTTGTTGTTGTGTTAACAAAAATGTTGTTGTGCCACAGCCAGGGAACTCACTAGCAGCTCAGCAATTAAAATATCTCAAAATAACATTAATATCGGGCAGCTCAGCCCTTCTAAATAGAATTGGCTTAGTTCAGAAGTATTACTTTTCCAACATTACAGGTGATTCTCATCCACTGTCAACCTTTCCCACCAACCTCACGCTGGTACGCTGTAATTTATGTTCCTAGTAAAGAGTCCATCACTCACTAACATTCAGATATTTAACTGTAACCCAGCTCCTCGGCTTGCATAAATCAATGTTGTTGTATTGATTTCAGTTGAGCTATGCCAGCTGAATTTCTATCTTTTTTTTTTTTTCAAAAAGTAGAAAAATAATTGCTTAATACTGTACAGTTTTCAGTCTGACCTTTTGAATTTTAGATCCGGTTTCTGAAAAATAACATTTTCTACTTCAAAGATCAATCTTTCCTCTTACCACACCCACACAACTGTTGTGTGGCCCCCACAGCTTTCATGGCTGAATGAGAATGTTAATGCTCTTCTGCATTTTTTTTCTCACAAACTACCATCAGCTGTGGGTATTGCTACTTTCCAGCCTTGCTGTCTCTTCAGATGTAGAGCTCCAGCTGCAACCTATTGCATCTAAATGCTGTACATTTCTTCAGATTGCCTCACACTGTGAAAAAAAAAAAAATAATAATAATAAAAAATAAATAAAATAAATAAAACAGAGCAAATCTTATTTTTGCACTTAATAGTCAGTCTGTGCAAGCAGAAGCTCCATATTGAAGGTATTTTTATATTGTTCACTCTGTAGTGTTCAAATCACAGTTCTAGATGAATGCTGTTAATATTGATTCTTTGCTTTCACAATCTAAACTTTATTTTCCCATTTTCACATTTTTTCACTATTTTCCTCATCACTTTTGCCCATTTTCAGTTCTTACACAGTAAAGAATCTGCTTGAATAAGAACTACATAGTTAGGTACAGTTTTTATGGTTTAACAATGGCATAAATTCCCTTTTTCACTGTGCAAATGCTTCTGCTTTCTGGTACAGCAAAAATAATGGCATTGCTTAGTATTTTCATTATGTATTAAAACTAAGGTAACTGTTGCATCCTTTAAAAATAGCAGGTTTTATATAATAGGCAAAATTGCATGGAGTTCTGTATTTCTTATGTTTGTATTTCTTTCCAAGCAAAACACAATCAGGTTTCAATCAATTTGGTTCAGCTAAGCTTTACAGCAAGAATGAATAAAAACGAAATTGGTCTCGGGAGGGAGGGAAAAGGAGAAACATGCACTTGCTAATGGCATGGTGATACCTTTGCTTCCATATTCATTCTAAATAAACATGAGAAATGTTTGGCATATGATTGTAGGAAGAATACATCCACAACACATGCTCTTTATCATAGCAATCCTACAGAAGTGTGTTGCCAATTGCAAACAATTCACAGCATGCACAACTAAGTTTCACATTGCCAAGATATCCTTAATTTGAGTGAATGCGTGACTTTGCATATTTAATAGCATGTTTGCCTCCTTGTGCCTCTTTAAGAGACAGTGTGAGCCCAGAAGAATTCCTTGATATCAAGTTGATATTTTCTTTCTACTTTCAGGTTTTATAACAGTTGTTGATTGTAATATTTCAAGAAGCTTTCTTCCTACTTCCATTGCTTGCTTGCTGATTTATAACATTTGGAGCAACTTAAATACTATAAATATATACATAAATTGCATACTTGGATTTCTGCTGTCATGCTTGCTTTTAATGGCTTCAAAATAGATTTGAGGACAGTGTCTGTTTTAAACCAGTGCTTAAGAATTAGCCATATATATTAATTTTACATTCCTTCTTTCTAGGCTCTTAAGGATGATGATGCTGAGACCGGGCTGACTGATGGGGAAGAAAAAGAAGAACCCAAAGAAGTGGAGAAACTAGGGAAAATCCAATATTCTTTGGATTATGACTTCCAGAACAATCAGGTTTGAAACAACCAACCTGTAACATTCCAATTCTCTGTGGGCAAGGGAAATGAAGTTATACATGTAGATATGGTAAATACAGCTTGCACTGAATAAAGGGAGAAAGTAAGACTGAAGATTCATGACAGAAATATTACTAAATAGGTGTTCAATATACTCTAAATTTATACCTTTAATCAAAATTGAAGACAGTTTTATCTAATTGTTAATAACATATTAAAATGTCACCAATCAATGTCAAGCCACATTATACTACAGCATCTACATTTAAACAATAAAAGATAGCTTCTGCCTCTGCGTATTTAAAGCACAAGCAAAAAGATGGGGGGGCAGAGATACATAAAAGTAAGTTGATTCATCAATGGGTCTTTTAGCAAGTTTGTAAGATTACCAGAAGTAGCTTTCTTTCACTGCATTGTGTCATCTTTGCCTTATTAACTAGCAATCTCAAATTCTGCTGCTCTCCATGAAAGTACAGCTATTTGCTAAAGACAATTTAGTTTGGAATTAAAATCCAGATTAAAAGTTCTGTCCTCCAAAGAATAGGACAGTTGGACAGGAAGAATCTCCAGCCAAGAACAGATATTACTTTCATGCCATACTCTGAAGATATTAAGACCAAACTTTGGCTTACTTCCCCGAGTTTTCAGTAGCAACAGATACCATAATGTGATTTGGATATATAATTGGCCCATTCAACCAACTCATAGACAGATATTAAAGCTTAATGTGCTTAACTTCAGACCAAAACACACCAATATATCTTACTTATTCACTTCTACTCCATGTCTTTCAGTGAATTTGAAAATACACAGCCTGTATTTCATTTTTTGACAACTTCAGTCAAAAAACACATCATTCTTCTCTGTTTAGTGAAAAAAAAATGCTGAACTTAAATCCTTATTAATTCTTATTCTTCATATGAACTGACTTCCACACATACTTGTGAATTATTTCCACGTTCAGATTCCTTATCATGCTGTTCATGGATTGCAGTGCACTTACATGTTACAACAGAAATAAAATAAGAGAAATTAAGAAAAAAATTGCTATCAGCAGCAGGATATTTGCACAAAGCTATTATAATATTTCCCCCATCTTCTGACTACAATTGGTTGTTTTTCAACACAAGACAGAAAAAGAGTTTGAAGCTTTTCAATAACCTGTAGTTAAAGGAGCTTTCCCTTGACTCCCAGAGAAAATTCTCTGGCCATGCACTGAGGCAAACTGATCCCCCTTGAAATCACTATGAAATCGGCATGAAATGTTAGACCCTTCAAAAGCAGAAGATCTGAAGAGGGGAGGAAGAGAAAGTTGCAATTGTATGCTGACAAAGTGATTTCAATTTCTTCAGAATATGAAAAAGACCTTTATTTTTAAAGGAAATTTTGAGATTTTGAGAATATATTTTACAAAATGATATAGGAGGGGAAAGCAACAAATCTGTGAAGTGTGTAGTATTTAATTAATATAGTAAATTCTCTGACTTATGGATTCCTATTTTATTTTGCTGCTCTAAAATGCATTTTAATTTGGAATTTGCCTGAGAATAGATGATATGAAAGAGTAGAAAAGAGGATTCAGGTTGGTAGACTATGGTATAGTTTTGGTATTGCTTGATACTGCAAACCAAAATTGTGGTTATTAACATATTGCACAGGGTTAAGACTGAAGACAAGATAACCAAATTGCTCTCTAGCGTGATGCTTCAGTTTTACAGAGACAATTTTTAAAGGAGAATTAATTAATTAATTGAATTGTGTTTCCAGTTTGTTAATCAGACGGAATAGATTTGTATTTCACTCTGATGTGAAAGACTTGATGTAGATTCTGAGCCTATTCTTGTATTTATAAAATACTATGCATCTAGAATAAGAACAAGAGAGAAAAGTGTTTCATATAGCTAAAGGAAAATGCTCCATGGAGCTTAAGAGGCTCAGTAGGAAAACATGCAGGCCATACTGAGAATTTACAATTGGAAAGAGAAGAATCGGAATTGAGAAGACTCTCAGAAGGCAGGAGCTTCTTTCCTAGATTGACTATACTGTTCTGTATTCTGTTTATTAGAGCTTCTGATTCCAATTTTAAAAAAAAATCATCCATGTGAGGAGACAATACACTACATCTGAAGCACTGATTTAGAAGAAATCATTTTCAGTTTTTATTTCCCAGTTTTTAATCACTTGTCTCTGGACTGACCTTGAAGACTCATTTGAATGTTTACCTTAGTTCCATGTTTATTAAATCAGAATTAAAAGTATTTTCTTTCTCTTAACTCCATTACGCTGATATGGCCTAATATAGGCTGGGATGTCTAGACAACATAACATAACATAAGACTTCATTTGTAACACTAAAAAATGACCACGGCATTTACAAGTTTCAAATGTGCTGCTGTCCTATTTTAAAAGTATGTAAAAGATTTAAGAAACTAACTTTTCTGTCTTGCAGTGAGGTTAAGAATTGTTATTAGGACTTAGTTGATGTCAGTTTTGAAAGTGGGTGTTGTTGTTGTGTTTGGTTGGTTGGTTGTTTTTAAATATGATGTCCTTAGACTACTGCCTAAACCAATCCACATACATATCAAGAGAAATTAAAAATGAGGAAGACTGCAAGACCTATTTGTTTTCAATAAAGCTCTACCTGAGGACTTGTGTTTGATATATCACCTTTTTGTGTTTTGGAGGGGGGGGGGAAGGTTATGTGTTGGAGATTTAGAATACAAATTTTGTAGTCAAAATTAGACATTCTTGATTGTTTAATAATGTGATTTCTATTCATGGTGCGTAGCATGGAAAAATAATGCACAAGAGGCGATAGCAATTGAAAGTTATTTGATTGCAGTCTTTAAAAAGATGAAGTCTGTATTTAGCTGTAATCAGCTGCCCTTTGAAAACCTCTTTTCTGCTTAAACACAGCCTTTGTACCGTCTGCATCTGCCATAATTGGTTTTCAAAAGTCTATAGTGTCGCTCCGCTTGCCTTCCTTGAAGGTCAGGGGGAATAGTTTTTCATAGACCAGAAATAGAGTGTGCATGTGTACTTGTCTGTTACAGTTTTTCATTTATAAATATCTATTTGAAATTTCATTCTGCTGCTTTTATTTTTTCAGCTTCTGGTTGGGATTATTCAAGCAGCTGAGCTGCCTGCATTAGATATGGGTGGTACATCTGATCCCTATGTGAAAGTGTTCCTGCTGCCTGATAAGAAGAAGAAATATGAGACAAAAGTCCACAGAAAGACCCTCAACCCTGTTTTCAATGAGCAATTTACATTCAAGGTATTTTTTGACAATTATTGAAACTTTTTATTTAGCCACTGTGCATCTGATGCTCGACTACGAAGTTAAATATCTTAGTTAATTGGTAACTGTGACATAGTGATTTTTCATGTTGTAGAAACCTCTACTATTCAATCTTACGATGAAAATGGCATAGCTCAACAGCAGACCTCAATAGAGTAAAAGGCATGGTTTGATTTTAGGCATTTCAGTTATCCTGATTTATGACAATCTGATCCATATTTTATGGCTAGATAAAATTTACAAGAAGGTAGGAAAACAGTGAAATTTTGACAACTATCAGATGAATTTCACTGAACCAGCGTTTTCTTTAAATTTCTTTGTAGTCTGATCTGTGAATTTCAGTATACCTTTTTTTTTTTTTTTTTTTTTTCCCCCTCAGAAATAGATAAAAACTTGGGGCAGGTAAATGGATGAAAGATAGTATGGCAGATTAATCTTGCTAGTCTGTCATAGTAATCCTTTACCATGCTACTTTATATATGAATAAAAATCATGTCTCAGGTTAATAATACACATATTAAACAAATGTATCTATACCTTACATTGTAAAGTTTAAGTTGTTCCAACATTATCTCTCGATAGTATATTTCTAAAACTGTAGCCATACCTAAACCCCAGTTAAATAAAATAGAAGTACACTACTCAGCATGTTTCAAAGAGCTTCTCCTAATATACATTCTTTTGCTGTTACTTTAGGCCTTTTTTTCTGTGCCCAATCTTATAAAGACAGCTACAGGTTGAAAATAGGAACAGTGAAAAGTTCAAGCTATGTACTCATTCAATGAGAAAGATATCCCTGAAGGCCAGAACTACTACTGAATATATAAGCTTATGTTTTCCCTTGAAGATGTCCATAAAAATAATCTTTTGTGGGGAGTTATTTTTTCTTGAGCTTCCCTAAGAGAGTATTTAAAAGAAAACAGTGTTATAAATTACAGATTCCCATGCAGCTCACAAAAGAAAAGCAAGAACCAATAATGCTGTCATCTAAGATGAAAACACAAAATATAAATCAGAGCATCCACTCCTAGACTATAATGTCCACTTGTTTTAAGTCACATCATAATAAGCAAATTTTACTCTAATGAAAAATGTGTGTTTTCCAAGCAAGACCCGACAGAAGTGTTTAGGTGCATCCCAGTGTGGTACTAATCATCCCCTGAGTATTGTGGTCTGTACTCAAGAGAAAATTCATGGAGCATGCCAAGTACTATCATTGTTCTGGCACTACAGTAAAAGAAGACAAGTGACCATTTAATTAGTGCTGCAACTTTAATAAATAATTTCCCTGGGAATTACTGACAGCATCTCACTTACTTGGGCAGAGTCTTACTCCAGTGACCCACTTCAGGTGGGTCACAGCTTCTGTTGGCAGCCCTCTTATCCATCTCTCAAGCAGAGCTGCCCACAGGCCAGCCCAGGGCTGTTTTATTACCTTCTCCTAGGACACAGCTGTGAGCTGTCTGCCTTCCTTCCAAAGAAAGGCTAATGTGGAAGAGATGAGTAGTTTTTCTTCTGTATTGTGTCTTGAGACCTGGACCTAATAGGTCCAAGATTAGGATCTTCTACAGGTAGTTCCCTGCATTAATCCCCTTTCATTTTTCTTTCCTAGACATCCATGGTGTCATTCCAGGGTTTAGGTGTTCATCAGGCTACAGCTGTCTGAACTCTATACCTGCACTGAGCTAGCGAAAGGAAACTGAGAAGTCCTAGCTGGGTTGTACCAGTCTGGAAGAAACAAAATTGTTTCTCCCCAGGTCCACAATGTTGATTAAAATGATTCCTGATGAAAGGCTCCTGTGTCTGTCCCAAAGCAGAGAGAGGGTTTGTGTCTGGAAGGGTAACATGTCTGTGCCAGAAAGACTCCTATCTGTGTCTTTTAAGCAAGGTCTCACCTGCATTAAGAGGCTGAGTATCTCTGAGCACAGCAGAAAGCAGGGAGAGGGAGCAGTCCTTTACAAGAGCTGGGAACATCCTTGGTTGTCCTGAACAATGCTATAGGCTTGGGCTGCTTTAGAAGTAATGAATGGAGGAAGCATTGCCACTAGATCTTCTTTAAAAATGAAGCTTCACTGAGGTCAAGTTAATGATAAAAAATGAATGACAGTATATGCAGTCTTTTCCTGCATTCCAAATGACCAGAATCCATTAGGCACTGTAGTTAACTGGAGGAGAAAGAAGCTTTAGAACATTTCTCTTCTGGTTTTGATGCTGCATTAAAATAAAAGTGAAATTATTTAGAATTTTGCCTTCCACATACATTTGTCTTCTATAGCTTTTTAGAAGCTATAAATAATTTACAGAATCAAAATAGGCTTTGCTGTAGTATTTATTTACTTTTACTATAATACACAACCCTGTCCTCACTGAAATTATTGTACTCAGTAATGGAAGCTGGAGCTGGCTCTCAACTTGAAAAGCTTCTTTTAAACATTATATAAAATACTATGAAAAAGAAAAACTACTCATGTCGTTCTTCAGTATTTTAAAGAGCAAGCAGAAGCTAAACAGTACCAAAGGACAACAATCCTAGGGTTTAAACAGACCAGAACATATAGCAGTTAACAAGGCCAGTGACAATGCCATGCTTTCAGTTCTCTTCTTATAGAAATAATTAATAGACAAATGTTTGCTGAAGCCCATGGAAACCATTTATACTTGCGGAATATATTTATGTTGACCAAGTGTTCAATGTAAGTCCAAACAACTCCTAATTCAGTTTTTTTTCAGACAGCCACTCCAGTGTAGCTTACCTGAACTGCACATCTTCATCTGATTAAAAATGTGACTCATAAACATCCAAACCCACAGCATCTGTCTGAAACACATCAGAACAGCTGGAGAATTAGTCAGAAGTTGGCCTTCTGCCACCACAGTTTCTAACTGTACACTGTGACTTATAGGTGCCTTAGTGTCTGCAGTGTGAAAGGTATAACAATGAAAAATATGCCTTGGCAAGTAACAGGTAGTGGTACTGTAAGAAAACTATTTAGTGTCTAATTACTTCATGTCAGATACAGTAAGGCAGTTCAGTTTTTTCATCAGTCTGGGAGCTACCCATTTCTGAGTGATGACACTTGATTTATTGAGGAAAAGACACCACTGTGTGAAAAGTTCATGTGTCTTCAGTGCAAATAATTTGGCTTCCTGTTTCAGTTTCATCACCCACAATATAATTTGAAATAAAATGAGAAAAACCCGTAGAGTGATAAGTGAGCTGCCACATTGTTCTACTAAGTGCCATAGCCTGGTCTTGAAAAATACTGCAATCTCATGACTCCGAAACAAATACACCTCGTAATTTTCTCTGTTTTTCAATTTACCTGAGATGACAGCTGATAAACCAAAGAAATAGATTTGCATTGCATGGTAGTGGACTGATCTTTATTGTCTGAGATACTGAGTTTGTCATTCTCTCTTCTTTACAGGTGCCATACTCCGAGCTGGGTGGAAAAACTTTAGTGATGGCAGTTTATGACTTTGATCGTTTCTCCAAACATGATATCATAGGGGAATATAAGGTTGCGATGAACACGGTGGATTTCGGTCATGTGACTGAGGAGTGGAGGGACTTGCAAAGTGCAGAGAAAGAAGAGGTAAGAAAAATTGGCTGGTTCTATTTTTCAGGATACGTTTGTGCTCAGTCAGAGAAACAGTCAAACTATCAACATTTTTTTTTGCCAAGACAGTTCCCATCTGTTATCAGCATTTCTCAGACTTACTTCGCCTGATAAATTTTGATAAGCATCTTTTCCAACACTCACTGAAAGGTACATTCTCCTTTGCTAATCCTATTTTCAATCTTTTTGATACTTTATGCAACATATTAAGGGAAGTTTTCATGAGTTTGACTTTTTATTGAGTTGGAGCACTTTGGATACAGAAAATTTGCATTTGAATCATAAGAATAGTGTGCATTTAGGCTTTTTTGTGGCACTAATAATTCTGAATGTTTGCATCTCAAAGAATCTTATTGCGCATAAAGATAATAGTAGGTTTTTATTGAAATACTTTACAATTTTATTGAACTTTCATGTAATAATGTCCATTGATTAGAATATGGATTTGACAGACACCTTGGAATGAATTACATTTTTCTCAAATATTAATCACCTTTATTATTTTCCTCTCTGTGCCAACATACAATACATTCATTATTTAGTGTGTGTAATGGTATGTTTTTGGAAAATTATGCTTTTTGGAAATATTTCACCACTAAATTTTGTATCCTGTGAGGCTGTTCGTACTGGCACATCCACCTTTTTGCTTGTTATAAGACTATTTTGTGCTCAATTTTTCATTATTTTTCCTTTTGATTGCTACGTAATATCTGCCCACTCATATTAGTCAGATTACACAGCATGCTTCAATTCTCTGGTGAGAGAAGAAGGAATCTGAGTCTGCATTCCTCGTTGTCTAATTTAGCTAATAATTTGCTCTGGATTCAAACCACAGTTTCTATAATTGAAGGGACAATCTCTGGATGAAATCTTGCTGTAATACAAGTGAAAAAAAAAGAAATGAATATTGGGTTGAAACTAAAAGTTGTGAAAAATAACAGCAAATGCTGAATCATCCTGCCTTCTCAGATTTTCAAAATAGTAGATTTCAATCTTGCCATTTTGAATATTTGCTTTTAAAGACTGTATTTCAGATTAATTTCTTCCACTGTGCATTGATTTGAAAGTCACTGCTACATTAAGAATATTCTGCATGGATTTATTTAATTGAGGCAGCATTTGCATGGCTCTCTTATTGCAACAGATATTGGTAACCAGGCTTTATGGTACATTTTCCTTCCAAGTATAGAGCTAAAGATAAAAAGGCACAATTTGGAAAAGAAATATCTATCAAGAACCAAGAGTTACATCTGTCAGTGGTTTGGGGAGCTGTGTTTCACAGAAAATGTCATTCATATGTCCAGATTTGACTACCTCACCACCTTTGATGTTCCAGCCTCTTTGCTCAGCAGCAAAAATGCCAAACAAATTCCAGTAGATTTTATGCAATAACTCGCAAGGGACAGAAAGGGCTGGGAGAGGCCCTATATCTTTAAACCCATTACTGGCTGCCACAGCAGACCTTGAAGAATTCGTGGCAGATATACCTCTGACCAAGCAGTACTCTGGCTCCAGAACTAACAAATACAGTATTGCACATGTAAAGACTAACATTATTTACATGGGGCAGATGTATAGCAACAGAAACGTGTGTCTTGACAGTGACCATAAACATCACATGACAGCCTGCCTTACTAATTGTAAGAAAGCATGATAAAATTGAATTAAAACCCTAAGCAACTGGATTTCATCTGAAATTGTATGACAAATGAAATTCTATTACCACAAAAAGTCTTTTGTAGACTATTCTACATGTCGTAATTGCATAATGAATTCATCCCTAAAAAGCACATCTATATGTAGTCTGTATTATTTGAAAAATGACATGATTTATTTTCTTTTTAGCCCTTACAGCATTTAGTTAGGTTTGTCTGTTCTTAAAAACCTACCACTAACTAGAATTCTGAATAAGTAGGCAATTAAGGATCACATACCAAAATATCCTTAATGTCTTCATTATGACCTTAAAACAAGATTTATGCCAAAGCACATCAGTGGCAGTCGTCACCAATCACTTTGAAAGAACCATCTAGGTGGCATCATTCAAACTGAGTATGAAAATCTTATTTTTATTTCACTTCATGTAGAATTCAGTTGTTGCACATCATAGAATATACAATTTAATTAACACTGTAATCATAGAGGGCAAAATCATTTTACGAGCTGTTACTCTTCTATTTGCTCATGAAACTGTACAGTACTTTCCATCCTTTCTTCTAAATGAGCTTGAAATTGATGAGAAAGGATGAAGGTTTAATGAAATATTTGAAGCTCTACCTCTCATGGCCCAGCCATTTGAATGCCATCTCTCTCATATTCCATTGTCTTCTGGGAAAGGTCTTATTAATATATTTATGTTGGTGAATCACTTTGAAGGTACAAGACTTTATGTAAGCTTTTGCTATGACTGAGATAGAGCTTTGGAAAAGTAAGAGTCTGTACAATGACTGCTAAATGTTGGGGAGGCCACTATTAACATGCTACATACCTTGAATCCTTTTTCCCTAGCTGCCTTGAGCTCCACTGTCTTTGTGAATACATGATGGTGATTTATCTAGTAGTCCTTCAGTCTCCTATGACTGAGAGCACAGGAGGGAAGAGTGGTAGATACTGAAAGATTATTCACTTTTACCTAGTCTGACATATAATGGTTTGGGCACAGAGCGTAAAAAAAACAGATGATAAGAGTTTGCTCCTCTGTGTCATCTACCAGATGTCACTGCCATTAACTTTATCTGAGTACACACTGCATCCAATATCTGTTATCACTCTGGTACAGAAGGCCAGACAGACCTCTTCTTTGCTCATAACAGTATGAATCATCCTGAGAGTCATCTCCTGCATACTTCAACTGATTTTTCTCCATCCATTTTGTTATATTGGCACTTTAATTGAAAACCTGTGGCAGCAAATATTTAAATTTTTTTTTTTAGGAGTAGGGGCAATACAAGGAAGAGCAGAAACAATTCTTGCTCTTGAAAGCAGTGGACAAGCAGAACCTTATTTGATGGGAATAAGGATCTTGACCTGCAGTATCCACTGCCAAGACTTCTGCAGACCTCTTATGACTGCCATCACATAAGACTACATGCATCGTATGACACATTACCCACTGTGGATGAATTACCTGATGTATGCATGTTTGTATCACAGTGGGCTGTGATGGGTGTATTTTGTACAGGGCTTCTGAGGTGGGAATCTGCTAGAAAACACCAGCAAGGTGGACAACAGCTTCCCTCCTACATGATGCACAATACCAATCACGAGAGACTCTACAGTACTGCCTTGCAGATGGGTGTGTACTGGGTCTGGCTGGGATGTTAACTTTCCCTGCAGCAGCCCCTATAATGCCGCGCTCTGCACTTGTAGCTAGAACAGCAGTGTTATCATACTAGTGTTGTGTCTGGTGCTGAGAAGTGCTGGCACAGTATCAGGACTTTCTCCAACCCTCCTGGGGGGTGGGCAAAAAAGTGAGAAAGAAACATCACCAGGGTAGCTGACCTAAACCAACCAAAGAGCTATTCCATACCATACGATGTCACACTCAGCAATAAAAGGTGGAAAAAGGAGGAAGAGGGAAGGGGTGGGCTTTCGTTGCGAAAACGTTTGTCCTCCTCGTGAACACCGGCTACGTGCGTTGAGGACCTGCTTCAAGGACATGGTCAAGCATCACTCATTTGGGGGAAGTAGAGAATAATTTCTTTCCTCTGCACTTCCACATAGTCTTTACTTGTTTTGTTTTATTGTCCCCCTTCCCCCTCCCTTTTCCCCTTTCCCTTTTTTCCCTTTAGTTGAATTGTTAATTAATAATATTTCCTTTATATATATATATATTCTCCTTTAATTAAATTATCCTTATCTCAACCCGTGAGTTGTTCTTTCCTTAACTTCTTCCCCTCCTCATCTGAGGAGGGGGAGTGAGAGAGCGGTTGTGGTGTTCAGCTGCCCAGCACGGTAAAACCATCACAGAAGCAGGTAGTCTGCAGCTGGGGAGTGGAAGAGCAATTCTGTGAAGCTTGACAAGTGTGTTATTCATGCAGTTTATTCTTCCCTTCCTCCTCAAAAAATAAAAGTTGAAAGATGGATATGGAAAAGTGGGCCTGAAATGGGTATATTTATTTAATGCCTCTGTAAGTTTCAGAGAAGTTGGAGACTGACAAAACTAGTACGCCATCTAGCTTATTGAATCCTCAGCACTGAAACTTGCAGAAAGTTAAGAGGAAAGGACATTTTTACAAATGTCACTGTCAAATCACAGCAGCAAATCATTGTCATTTCCTGTTATATCAGAGATGGACAGATGATCTAATGGGCCTTTTCCTATCTCTAATAATAATGCTTAGCTCTTGTACAGCTTTGCAGATATCATAGTGCTTTTGCAAAAAGAAAGTATCATTATCCCTATGGAGATGCTGTCAGAGTATCAAATTTTAAAATGTGAGGTCTCTTTTATTTAGCTGCATATTATATTGAATCACTATGTTTTCTGTATGATGTTCAAGTTTTCTCAAATTCACTTCAACTTACACCTAGTTAAAACTCTAAAATGTTAAATTTAAGGGTGCTTTAATTTTCAGATTTTGTGGCAGAATTACATGCAGTAAATGCAGGACGTTGCGTATACAAAAAGTGCAACAGCTGTCCTAAAGAGCAACTGAATTTAGTAATGAGAGACTGAACAAAACTGAAGATCTTAATATGAGGGAGATAGCTAAAATTTGAGAATAAGCAAGCCTGATATGAAATTATTCAGCAGTTAACTAGTTGTTTTTCCTCTTTAAATTGAAGATACTGAAATCTACAATTTTAAAGATAAAACTATGTGACTTAAGTAGAGCAGCATCTGTACTGTTTCAGACTATTCGAATTCTGCATTTCTTTTCTCATCTTTCATCTTCAAACTGCTGACAATCCCCCTGTGTACATTTGTTGAGTTTTATGTTTCTTTGCTCCCTCTCTGGAAAAGGCACCAAGCCTTAGAGGTCAGAGGCATTCTTGTTTTATAACAAAAAGAATGTAATTGGCTTACCCAAAATAAAAAAGGGAACTTGTCTTGATTCACCTCAGACTCTCTCGCTTTATAGACATTGAATTCAAGTATAGAGGACAGTAGACAAGAAGCAAAAGTTTAGTGATAGTGTTAAATTCTGTCCATGCTGGACCCCATTGATTCTGGATAGTATTCTCTCTCAGATCAGAAAAACTTGTATTGCATAACTGTCCAAAACATGCTTACTCACATTTGACTTTCAAGTGTGGAAGGGCATCTTGAGGTTAAACTGTGCTGACAAAGGTGCATCCTACACTTGGTTCTCTACATCTTCTAATAATCTATACACAAAACAATATTAATAATGGTTCTAGGCAAGGCACATTCCTCACAACCTTGCCAAAAGTTACTATACAAAAGGAAGGAATAGCGGACAATTCCCCTCTTCATGTTAACGTTTGTAGTTTTTTCGTAATTGCTCAAATACAGGTTATTTTAAAATGCTTAATAGAGGAGAAAAGCCAGATCAACCAAGGAGCTCAAAAGCATTTGACTTGGATGTTAAACACACAGTAGTATTTGGATAACAAGGTTCTAGGGAGCCTTTTGAGAAATGCTGAGAGGGATCAAAATCATTGTAAGAGATCTTTTTATGAAATCTTAAGCAGAATCTACATTGCTTAGATGCTGGAAGCATTCTGCCAGGTACCTGCAGGTGATTCATTCTGCTTGTTGAAGTATCAGTCATTTGCATGAGCTGAAGTATATTCTAAGGGGAAGAAACTAAGACTGCACTACAGAGATGTTTTGGTTTGAAGCACAGAAGGAATTCCAGAGAAATCAGACATAACCTCATGGCACTCCCAGTTATAAAACACTGCAGTCTGAGAGGGTTTGTAAGCACATTTGCAGAGTCTGCTGATTGGCATGGAAGGACCACAGAACATTCCATAAATGAAATTCCTTGGTATTGTTCCCACATGGACTTTTATGTGCCTACTTACTTTTCTGACTACCAACATCAGTGAATGCATTATCCAGAGGCAAAAGTTGCAGTTCTCACTGGGATTCCAGGCAAAAGATCTGCAGTAGTCCAAGGTGATAATTTATTTTTTTTCTTACCGCCTTTTGCAAACTGACAGAGTAAGAAAAATCATTATCTGATTGCTGCTACATGAACCAGGTGTCATTAGTTAAGTGTCATTAGGAGGAAACTTTGTCAGCAACCTTCAGATCAGAGATCAGAATTTTAACAGGCACAAGGAACAAACAGCTCTCACAAAGAAGACAGCTTTTTCAGGAAAAGGTTGAAGCATATTATGGGACTGTGGTCTCCTCTGGTTGTTGTGCCTGCCCCATTTCAGACTAGAGCATCTTGGTTTCCAGAAACACCAGAGAAAGATGTATTTTTGAAAAGGTTAAAGACAAAGATTTAGCAATAGCAGTCTGAGAAAGAAAGGGGTTAGTAATTTTCTTCATTTTTTTCCTCTGTCAGCTCTTAAACACCAATTTAGACCATGTCAGGGATTACCATAGTAACCATTTAACCTCTTTTCAAAGCCTGTTTATTGTGTTTCAGCTTAGTTTAACAGTGAGCTTTACTGGCATTTGAAGCACTTTGCACTGTACCTGTGACAGGCATTAGCACCAAATGCTCTTATTTTAGAGAAATCACAGTTAGAATCTAAAACATAGTACTGTATTTTCAATTTGGTGGTATTGAGATTCTACTGGTTTTATGTTAATATTTTTAAGAAGCAGAGTATATGAATTTAGGATGTTTTACTAGGTCTTATTTCTAGGCTGAATTGGTAACAGATAGTAACTCATTCCTACAGTTACCTGTAGGAAATTATTCACATTGGCTGATGTGTTGTTATGTTAACATGGTACTGTTGATGTAACTCTGTGTTTTTAGTGCAATCAAGCTTATACTTTCATCATTCTTTTCCAAAGCCCTCTGCAGCTTACTCTGTGAATGTTATCATCATAACTATAGGACACCTGAAACTCAGGACATGAAAATTTAAATTAGATTTTATAAACCTTTGGATAGCATTGCCTTTTTCTCTTGTTCATGTCTAATTCAGTCTGGGCAGAATGCTGTTGTACAAAATAATAACTTGCAGAAAAAAAAAATCATCATAGAATATCTCTGTTTCTGCAGTTTATGTATTCTTACCATGTAGGTTAATGGAGAACTGACATTTCCAGTTTCTAAGATCTTGCATTCTGCCACATACACACAGTTCTTTCTGAAGGGCTGATTATGGCTAGTCTTTCACTTTCAATCACACAGATCAAAGCAAATATTATTCTTGGATGTTCATAGGTAACTCTACATCATAAGATTTAAAGAAGAAAAGAAGATAGATATAAATGCTTTTCTGTACCTTATCTGAGCATGAACATTTACAATATTGGTGCTATACAATTCATTTTTTTTAATGTCTCTGTCATCTATAATTCTAAGAGTGAGGAATTTTAGTCCAAGAATGATGGCACTGTCTAAATATCAAACCATTTCTCCTCTCTCCTCTATGTGTCTTCCTGTAGATTTTCACATCACTGGCCACACAAAGGGAGAAAATCATAAAATGCTGTCTTGTCTCTCAGTTTCTTATTCTTTTAGGCATTTTATTTTAATTTCTATTTTGGATGGCTGCCTGACAGACGGATGGAGTGATACCACAGAACAGTGGTTCTGTCCCTTCCATTGGCAGAGCTTCCACAATATGAATTAGTTTCTGTGGAGGACCAGAGTATGTTCACTGCCACAGAACTACTACTCCTGTTGTCTACTTAGAGCAGAACACTACTTTCTTTGAGTTACAGTCATCAGTTCTGCTTTCTTTTCTGAACCCAGGTATGCTTTTGCAACCAGTCTGTATGTGCTTCTTGTTGGCATAGCATCAGATGAAGAGAAATACCTGCAGCTGAACCCAGTGACACATAGGCCAAGATATTTTCCTTGAGGATTATATCTGCAATTACAACTATAGAAACAGTGCCAAAGGCAGGAGTTTCCAAACCATCAGAAAGAAAAAGAGTTCAAAGTGGTGTGTTATTGCTGCTTGATCGGTTGAATGCATTCACCTATAACAGAACAGAATTAGAAATTATTGCTACTTCCACTGTCACTGATAATGGCAACTAAATTTGGGAACTCTAGTGCCTTTTTCCGCTTGTAGCTGACCTTGAGATCAAATCTTTTCTTCTTAGATACAGACCTTGACATAAAATTCTAACCTAAGTCACTCCCTATAAGATTACTGTTATGTGGCGTTTAGATGCCACCAGTGTAGAACATGACACTGCAGCTTCTCACTGGTATGGACAGCAGTAGGCAGAACTCCCAATTAGACTCTTAATGAAGTTTATGTGTTACTTAAATTGCTGCAGGTAATCATCAGAGCTGCTAAGTTGTCTGGAACCCAGCTATTTTACCTCTGCTTTCCTATGTCTTTTTCAGTAGCATAAAAAATTGACAGGAGGATCTCTGTTGATGAGTGGAGTTCAGGCTTCACAACTGGCGGCAGCTTATTTTCATGCAAGTGCCCTGAGGTCTGCAGCTGACGTCCCCTGTCTGTTAATGCCCAGCCCAGAATTAGATAGCTGTGGATTATGCTGAAAGTGTTTTCATTCATTCATTCATTCAGACTTTCACATTAATCAGTTGGGCCGAACATTAATTTTCTGTGATGGTTAGAGCAGGCAAGTTTTCTAGGAGATGTGGTTCATTTGAATTAATTTTGATTACTCTGATTTTTTTATTATTATTATTTTTAATTTTTTGCTTTTGTAGTTATTGTACGGAAAATAGGTACAACTATTACAATTCAGTGACACAGAATAAAAGCTGCAGTTCTTCCACAGCACATCTGTGTAACCCATGATTTCTATCTTGTCATCTTGTCATAGCAGATTTTCTTTCCTGCATTTTATTTTTCTATGACTCTCAGGCATTAACTTATATATTACAACACATGTCAGAGCCTTAAAAAAAAAAAAAAAAAAAAAAAAGATTTAAAAAAATACACTTTTAAGTTCATGTGCCATCCAGTACCAGAGCATGTTTCCTATCCTTTTTTTCCACAAAAAATTCTCATTGCAATTTGATATAGAAATAATAATAATGTTTCTCTAAATATAGAATTTTCTACATATCCTTTGAATCATTGAGTCTTTAAAGTCATTTAAAAGGCATGAGTATTTCTTCAGCATATTTGTCTGTGATACCATACTACTACTTATTTTTAGCATAGTGTGATTTTAGTTTTATCCATCTGCCTAAATGAAAAAAAGTGCATTTAGTGTATTAAAAGTTACGTCTTTCATATTTAAAGACATGAAGTCCAAAAATAATTAATATTGCCTGATATATGGTAATTGTAAATGAGAACAGATTTTAATTAAGCTCTACTAGATTTGCTGCAGCAATCATGTGTTCCAGAATGACTTGAGAATATCGGCTTCTTGCTTGGATTTCAGCTCTAGAGCTCTGCATAAGTTCTTGCAAGCTCAAACACTGGTCCCATTATATAAGAATTTAAGACCCTGAAACTTTCTTGTTTATATATTCCCTATCATGAAAACTGGCCGTTTGTCAGCCTTGAGCACAATCCCTGTATAAAAAAGCGGTGAATGTCTTGTGTATAAACACTGGGACATGCTCTTTATATTTTTTTAGCCCACCTGTTCATTGATTACTTGTGTTTATTTCCAGAGGACACCACTATTTGAGCTCTTACAGCTCACTGAGGATGACGGGTCTTTATAAATCTGATCTCTCTTATTTGCACTGAGACTAGACTAGCTAACATTAACATTTTCTTTCTGGAACAACAACAATAAAAAATCTGTCATTTCAAGAGCCTGTCTTTTATTTAGAAATAGTAAGTTTTCCTATCAAATTGGATGTTTTTTCTAAATTAGATGAGGTTGTCTGCCCTAAATCTGAAGGACTTCTAAATCTTCAAGGAACATTTTAAAGAATGTAAAGAATCTCCTATAATCATACTCAAACTAGGAAACCTGCTGCATCTGCAAGACAATAGCGTTACCTCTGTGCCATGCTGGGAGAGAGGGAGACACAAGGAAACACTCTAACAAGCTTGGAAGTTAGGTGTTGCTTGTTTTTGGATCAAGGAGCTAGAAACCCTCCGATTCTCAGCTCATGATGTTTTGTCATGGTTACTTGGCCACAGACTGCAAACTGTGAAAGCTCAGGCCTTTTGGCATTATCCTGCATGTTTATTTTAGAATTTCACCAAAATACCTCTCCCATGACACATTGTGATATTGTCTAATCAGAATCTTGTGAAAATCCTGCTGGATAATTCTGTGTGAGATCGTACTGACAAGTGTTACGAAGCTAAGGCTGTTGTCAATAGACTAGCATTTGTTATAGGCAGCTTTGCACCTCTGTTGGTAAACACTTAAAGAGTCTACAAATCAAAAAAGTTTAAAATGTCAGTAATGGAGAAAGTAACACATCACTCATAACTTCTACAATTACTCTTATCTCTCCATTTAAAATGTGTACTTTATTTCTTATGTGGATGTTTTTGGATTCTATGTCAAGTTCCTGATTCTCGTTATGCTCTTCTTCATTAGATTCAGGCCATTTAATCTATGATACTTCCTCTCCATGGATGCACTTATGCACTGCAATCAAGTCACTTTCAATCATCTTTTCAAAAAATTGAAGAAATTCATCTTTCACGTTTCTCATGATCAGGTTTTTCTCCAGTTTCCCAGTAAGAGTTGCAACCTTTCACATTCTTTCTACTTTTCAAAATCTTTTAAAAATACATACACAAGAACTGCATGCAGCATTCGTGCTATTCTTGCCAGAGAAGCAAAGTCACATGCTACTTCTGCTCTTCTACAGTTGACTCTTTAGCATAGCATTGCACTTTCAGTTCATGGCCTATAGCTTATGACCCTAATTGCTTAGCAGGAAACACTGCCTTGTAAGATATATTCCCTGATTCAGTATATATTTAGAAATGGTCTGAGTTCTTTTTCCTAGGATGTCAGATTTTTGATTCTGTCTGTATAAAAATGTGATCTATGTGATTGTTTCCAGGTGATTAGGTGATTTAGCACTTTCTCTCTGACCAACCTTTTGCATTAGTATTTATTATGATAATTTTGTCTACTTTATCCTTAGAAAATTTTACTTTCATATTGATAAAAACAGCAACAGACCTTCAAATGAATTTTTTGCACGTTTCCTTCATCAGACAAATTTACAATCTTATCAAAGAATTAATCTGATTTTAGTTGAAAAGGCCTGTTTTCCAGATAACCATATGACTTCACATTCATTACATTCTATATCCTTTAAACCATCATTAATGCAAACTTTTATGAATTCTTCATTATTTTATCTGGGTTTGATAAAGGCAATTGGCTGATAGATTCCACCTTCATCCCATTTGGCCTTTTTTTGAGTAAGATGGGCATAGCATTAGCACCGTTCCAGTCTTATGGAATTTCCCTTGTGGTCTAAGATTTATTAAAAATGAATATCATTGAGCCAGAGATCTCATGATAAGTACAGTCTTCTTTCCTAGATTTTTATAGATGACTGTGGTGACCTCGTTCTTTTTTACTGAGAAGATTAATGAAATTCAGCGTGTTGTACTGATTGCTATGATGACCTTTGATGAGCTGTCTTGTCTTCCTAAAGAATGCGTTAAGAGAGTGCATTTTTCAAAGTGAAATGCTGGGGAAGTGAAGTAATATAAGAGGCTTTTACCCATATGTATTTGTCCAAAAACTTCAATGTATTTCAGTGGATTCGTAAAAATATATTTTTGAATGCTTGGTTTAAGAAGTGGCAATGAGTCTGGTAAGAGAAAGTCAATATATTTGAATACACAGCAATAGTTTGGAGAAAATCATTTCTGAACTGAGCACAAATTTTTACCAAGCTGAATTCTAAACTTTCGTTCATGGGGCATGGATTATTTTCTTCATTTCAGCTGGAACCAAGACAAAAATATTGAAAGTATCTGAGAGAGTATTTTACATATTTCCAACTTCCCAGAAAGTAGAAAGCCCTACACGAAGAGCACTTCTGAGGTTTTCTGAGGGTTTTCAGCTTGCCTCTTTTCCAGCTGTGTATCCTTTACCCTATCTCATATTTTTAGGAAGCTTGGGTGCTCTAGAAATATCTCCAGTGCAAAAATTAGTAAAAGAGGGCAATGTAAGAAAACTTTCCGAATGAAAAACAGGGATACAGAATGGGATTTCAAATCCTGCTAGTGACTGTAGAACAGAAGCAGTGGGTAGAAATAATAGATGGCGTTGAGTTGATTGAACTTATACATGAAGAAAAAGCCTTCTTCATCTGGATGAATTACAGGTGGAGAACTGTCTTGCCTCTGGCCTGCCACTAGCTAACCAGTGGGTTTCTAGTTTCAGAACAACTACATCACATACTGCCTCTTATCTAATTGCCAATTTAGGAGATTTTGAAGGAGGCTGCTGTATTGTGTGGAGTTTGTGATTTGGGGTCATAGAAGGAAGCTAGAGGTAGTGCAGGGGGATATCGTGGAGGAGCATGAAAGCTGAACTGTTGTTACAGCAAGCAAAAAATGAGAGGAAGGAGGACATATATCTACAGGAGCTGAATGAACCAGGCTGAGTTAGTGTCACTGCAAAAAGAGCCATTTCTTTATAACATATCTGTGACTGGTACAAGGTGCAAGGTCATTTTATCTTCATAGTTTGTTGCAGAGGAAAGGGAAAAAGATAGCTGCTTATGAAAGAAATCCACAGATTCCACTGAATTTCCCTTTGTGGTTCTTGCATATTGCAGATTCGTGAACAGAAATATACTGTATAGCTTAAGAAATGGAGTCACTGAATTCACCTGATAGTCTTTCACTGGGGCTGTTGGATTTCAACAGAATTTACCATCAGCCATGGAGAATTACTCATTTCATCTTGCCTCTCATTCTCAGCTACTGGTTCATTTAATCTGTGCATTCTGTCTTGTCATTAACTGCAAATGTATGGTCATTTTAGCAAGGACTCTGTTTGTGACAGGTTTTTGATACAGCGCCATATACGGTGCAACACTGATCCTGACCAAAATCTGCATGTGCTACTTTAAAGAAAAAAGTACCTCACTCATATACAGATGCTATATTGGATACAAGTAAGAAGTCTGTAATTGATCTGATTCTTAATTACAGTTCACTGACTGATGACCCTATATATTTTCTGATGTATGCTGTAATTTCAATCCACAGTCTAAAGCATTTGAGTCAATCACTTTTGGAAACAAGACACTCTTTTGATAGTTGAAACTGCATTAACTAAGCATTACAGTGCCCATACTTACTTCAATAGATGTTTTCAAATCATGTGAGGGTACTGTATTGTGACTTCCTATGTCCTATCACAAGAGGACAAGCATTTTCTGTAGAGTGACTACAATGTACATGTAATTTGCTTTTAATTATGGAAAAGCTTTGTGATTTGACTTCTCCTGGTGCCTGATAAACCAAAAAAGAAAAAAAAAAATCTTTCAACAACATTTCCTTTCAATGTTGTACTTAGACCACTCACTAGAAGACGAGCCTTGTGACATGCTATAGTTAATAAGTTTTCCATGCTGTCAAAAGTAATAATATTAATGTGCCATTCAGTTAAATTAATTTTGTTTTGCACACTGGCCTTCATAAACATGAGTGACATTTAGAAATATGATCAGGCAAGAGCTGAGGAGAAGCAAAGTGGCAAAATAGAGCAAGATGCAATCATTAAAGCAGAGCAGCCAGCTGCAACCATTTGTGGGTAGGCAAAGAGCTACTGAAAATCAGTCTATGATTTTTGATTGTATATGTTTGTTTTAATTCATTCCTCTCTTTCTCATTTACTTAATTTTTTTTGGGTTTTTTTTGTTTGTTTGGTTGGTTGGTTGGTTGGTTTGCTTTGTCTTCTTTAATTAAGAACTCAGTATGTTTGGTAGCATTGTCTCTCATTTGGAAATGAAAGGGTGCATTTTTTCTAATCTTTGATTTCAAGTGCCTTCAGCCACAGCTTTTCTAATTTTGGAAGAGGCAGCTGATTGTAATGCTTTTAAACTGATGACCATGAAGTGTCATTTTCTACTAATAATAACTGTTTTTTCCCTCAATTTTTTCTGCTTTTTAGAGAGCAGCAATAGAAGTGCTTTCTCTAAACAGTTAAAAATTTAATGAAGAGGACTAAAAGAGGGAACCTGACAGAATCTGACTTGTTAATAGTTTCATAACATTGGCTAGTTCAAATTGTTGCCCAACTTGCTTACAAGTCTCTTTTACCATTGTATTGGAGAGTATTACATAATTAAGGCAGTTAAAAGAAATGCAGTCTACTACATATATATATTGAAATAAGAAGGCATAGATTTGTGAAGAATTCTATGTTGAGTGCTGTTCAGAGAAAAAATAAAGTAGATTTTATTTCCATAGGAAGATCTTACCAGGCCTTGTTCCCTTTAAGCAAAGGTAAAAAGTAGAGCTGGCATACAGAAGTTGTATGACAAAGGAGTCAGAGAGTAGAACTGTAGTAGGGGAAGCAGTCGAAAGGAATATGCAATTAAAGCTGTTTCTTTTGGCTCTTCCACACACCTACTTTATACCATGACTATATCCCTACAGATACCACCTCCTGATACCTTCAATAAATTCCCTTCATTTGAAAGATTGTTCCCTGTCTGCTCTAAAACTCCCTTTTAAAACTTACCTCCTGGCCCTTTGCTTCTATTTCTGTTCTCTGCTCACCTAGCATCAGCCTCCTTTCCATCTCTCCTTTAGACCGTTGTCACTGTTAATCCCTTTTTTACAGCATCTGAAACAAGCCCTTTGGATCTGTGCCTCAAGAACCTTCTGTTTCTTCTGAGATCTCCTGCTGTAGCCTATTTCACTTAGCTTTGGTTCTTAATTTACTTGTTATATGGCTTGTAACTGAATACTTTACATTAACATGAGCTTCATTTTATGGCCAAGTTTTCACATTTGAAGAGAGTGTTACCTACAAAAGTACTTCTGAAATAATGCTCGTAAAAGCAAACAAGAGACCTTTGATCACAAACACTGTACATCCATTTTGGAAAACAAGTGGGTTATTCCTGTGAATAAAGGATGATCCTTGAATCCCTGAAGCATGTGGTAGGACACTTGTCTGTTCATATTTGTACTATTTTAAAACATTTTCTTCAAAAGTGCAGTAGGTACAGTCTTGAAGAAGGTTCTTCCTTATCTCCAGAGGCATTTAGCACTTGTTTATTTTCAGCTGTATAACAGTGTGGCTGCTCCACTCATGGGAATGAAATCCTTTTAGAGATTGAAGGAATTATTCTGCTTGTCAGATTAATGGTTTAGTTGTTAAAATCCTAAGTTTGTACTGACTGGGTTTATAGTTAACATTTCACATGTCTGAAATACCTGCTTCTGTAATCAGCATTTTGCTTGAAAAGGCTGGGGAGAATTCTGCCTTTCCTCTTCACTCTCAACACTTTATCCCCAAATTAGTTCATAGACTTTGGGGGTTCAGTGTTACATGGTGTACATACATATTCATGTAAGAATCTCTGAATGTGCTGTAGAAATGAGCTGACACAACTCCAGCTTGTCTTTCTCTTTCCAGTTCTCCTTTTTCTTTCCCTGATGCACCACATATTTCTAGCCCATTTATGCGAACTGAATTTTATATCCTCCTTGTTCACTTCCCACTCCTTTGTCTAATTGTGGCAGAACCATCTTCATATTGTGGGGTCATCTGTTTGCAAGTGTAAGAGAAAAATATCTTCTTTCCTGCTTTTACCTCTTGCAGGCTTGACATTTTCTTTGTTGTTTAACAGCATATTAATCAAAAATGCAATGCCTTCAAAGCTAGTAATGTTGAAGATAGCTGTTATGGTAATAAAATTTCAGGCTTAGAGAAAGAGGGGAAGCCCCCCAGAAACACAGTATTTCATTTTCCTTTTCCAGTATGATCCTTATTTAACCTGGATGAGGAGTATTTTCCTAATTCTAGATCCCAGTTATGTATATTGGTTGCTAATTCCACCCACTTCCTGCAGTGGCAATTGCAATTGTGGCCAGTCCATGTCATCTATTTCTGCATCTGTATGATTCTGATACTTGTATTAGTATGACACCTTTGTGGCTAAATGCATTTGTGGTTTATGTGCCAAAACAAGGAATTTGTTGGATTTGATATCTCTTATATGTAGACAGAATAGCAATGGCCTCAAAACTGTCCAAAGCCCATGGATATGGGAACTACAATTAGAGTTTCTGTCATTACCATTTACCTGGGTTTCCTGAATTTGAAGGAAAAAAAAAAAAAAAAAAAAAAAAAATTATAACACAAACACACCTTGGTACTATCCCAATTTTCTCCACAGAGTTTTAAAATATTTTGGTTGGTGTGTCATAGGGTTTGGGTTCCACATACACACACACACCTGTCATGGGCAGGGACACCTCCCACCAGACCAGGTTGCCCAAAGCCCCATCCAGCCTGGCCTTGAACACCTTCAGGGATGGGGCACCCACAGCTTCCCTGGGCAACCTGTTCCAGTGTCTCACTGCCCTCTGAATAAAGAATTTCTTCCTTACATCTAATCTAAATGTACCTGTCTTCAGATAAAGCCACTACTCCTTGTCCTGTCACTGCACTCCCTGACAAAGAGCCCCTCATCAGCTTTCCTGCGGGCCCCCTTTAGGTACTGGAAAGTCGCTGTAAGGTCTCCCCAGAGCCTTCTCTTCTCCAACCACAACTCCCTCACCGTCTTCATAGGAGAGGTGCTCCAGCCCCTTGATCATCTATTATCAATACTATTAGCTTATATTTCAAACATGGATTGGTGGGAGATTGTATTTTGGGTCATCATCCACAAATAACATCCAATTTTGTTTCTTTTAGTCTCATGCAAATAGCTACAATCAAAATTGGGTATTGAATTTGGAAACCCACTGCACTGTGTTTATATCTTTCTTGTACTGATGATTTTGGAGCCTTAGATACAATCGGGAAAAAAAAAAAAAAAAAAAAAAAAGTGTGGTGCCGTGACTTGTTATTTTGGTATTGTTTTACCAAGAGAGCTGCAAGCATCAACTTTCTTGTAATATCTTACACAAAACGTGGAGAATGCTTGTATTAAGAAGATAGATATCACTGTTAGAGATTCTGCAGTGTGAATTAGAGTAATCTGCATAAATAGCATTTTTCTCTGTAGCTTGTTAGGAAAGTGTGCTGTCAAGGTAAAAATGACTACTGACAAATACAAGATAAAACATGAGACAGGCAGGAGAGGCTTACAGTCTTCTCTAAAAAGATTAGGTTCTCAATAGGACCTCAAATAGCCTTTTCTAAGCTGAAGAAGTGTTACCAGTGCTATGTCATTTATGTTCTGCTTCATTGCATCCTCTTTAAATGTAATGAAGTTATGAAGTTGCTTCATAGATGGAGAGTCTTTTGATTGGTGTTTAGGAGTTACACATGAATAGGTTAATGTCCATGAACCTCCCAGTTGGAACTTTCTAACACTAACTTACAGTTTCCATCAGAGATCAAAGTAATTTACTAACATAAATTATTTATACATAAGGCTGAAAGAAATTCATAATAACAATAAGGCACCTTCGTGAGATAATCACCATACCAGAAGCACTCATCTGTACCTCATAGCCCTGCAGGGGTTTGTAATTATCTCCTGCAAACCACACCTCTAGTGATTGTTTTCTGTTGCTTCATTGCAGTGCTGCCACTTGCAGTATTTTGCCTGACAAAAAAAAAAAAAAAAAAAAAAAAAAAAAAGTTTAGGAATAGAAAACTTGGCAGCAATGCAAAGAGGAAATGTTAAAGTACAAGAAATATTCAAGAAAACTAGTTATTACAGATTTTACAGCAAAAAAAGCTCTACATGTGATTATGTGGGGATTTAAACAGGTATCTCTGCTTTTTCTTCAAGTTATTCTCTGAAATGAGCCCATCATCTGCTGCCATTTCCCATGGCTTGCTGATGATCTATGGAAAACTGGCTGTTTACATGGTGCTGTCTTCTCCATGTTTCCTGCAGCTAAAATTACATTAAATGAGGCTAAAAATGCATTAAATACTCTCATAAAATTACTCTTCTGTGTAGACAATTGCAGTATTTGCACAGAAGCATAACATGATTACAGATGGAGAAAGGCTGGTGAGAGGTGATGGTCTCTGTGGCAATAACTGTTTGTAAAATACATTCTACAGCCTCTGCTGAGGCACTCTGCTTGGCAAAAGCAATTCTAGCACAATTTTATTGAGACACTTCAGTCTCAGTATAAACATTAAAAAAAAAAAAAAAAAAAAAAAAAAGATAACAATCAAAGGACCAATTGGAAATATGTCATTAATTCAAAAATTCCTTCCAAAATAGATTAGATATTGTTAGTGAGGTACATTTCTGAGGAATACAAGTTCCTGTACTGCTACAACCAACATACTGCCTACTCAATCTAGAGATGAGGGCAGAGCCCTTGAATGTTGGTTGATACTTGAGTACAAAAGTGTCTGAGATGGAGGACCACGACAAGCTTTCAAATATCCCGTTTCAGTCTTAGCCCATGAGTCAGCCAGGCTAATTTAAAGCAAGTCTACCATGTAATAGAACAGCAACAGTGAGGAAAACCAGGCGGCTGGGTGAGCTGTGATCATGATAACACAAATCAATAAGCAATTGATTTCTTCCATTCTGAGCAAGTTGCAAGTGATAGATCAACTTCACCATTAGCCCAGCCAACACAGACTTCCCAAACTGATTGTCAGGGTAGACAAAACATGCTTTGCTATCACCATGTCATTGCACACTCAGAGTCAAAAGTGAACTATGCTGAAATCTGTATTTCTATGATCAAAATCTATACTGAGATTTATAAAAGCCTATACAAAGAGGAATAGTGAGTCCTTTCTTAATAATTCAGTTCATGCTCTGAAAGACATCTTAGGTTATTTTAGATATGAGTTAAAAATGTAAATTTTGTGATATCAGGATCTCTTCCTTTGAACAAGGTCATAACATCATTATGACCCTCCTGGGTCAGATCAAGGTCTTCAAGATAACCTTTCCCAATATCCCCATTCCAGCCTGGAAAGTTGTAATGTACTTAACTCTTCCTAATGCAGAAACTCTATCATATTTTACATCATTCCTGCTGCTTTTCTGGGAATATTTCCCAGTTCTGCTATATCCTTTTTTAGGTGGAGGTATACCATAACCACACCAGTTTTCAAGATATGGGCATGTGTGCATATCTTATACATGATACATACATTTAACATTGTAAGTTTTTGTTTTGTTTCATTTTGTTCCACCTGATTTTTTCCTAATTATACACAACTTTTGTGTTTGTTCTAAATGTTTTCTGGCCATGGTGAGCACTGAGCTGATGGTTTTCAGGAATCTATCTATTACAGTCTCAAGGTCTCTTTCCTGACTTGTAATAATCCATTCAGAGTTTATCACCTTATAGGTATTCCATTATTATTGAAGTTTTCAAGTTTTTACACATTAAAAGGATAAATAACTACATGATACTGAGTAATTTTTAATATATAAGGTTCCAGTCCTTGAGCAAGATAAACACAAGCAGATTCTTGTGTCCCCAAGAAATTCTTCTGAGACAGACCTACACACATTTTGATATGGGAGGAAGATGTAAACTCTGAAGTATTGCTGAGTATCTGGAATGCATCCTTCAGATGGATATATTGCAGATACTTATCCAAGCCTGGATAAAAAAGTGTTTGTGTCTAAGAGCTATTGTGAGAAGAATGTAAGGAAACCACAAAAGTAGAATAGATGCTTGTTATTAGGCAGGAATTTCATTTTCAAAAATGCTTGTGCACACAGATATTCAGGTACTGTGCATAAAATTCAGCAAATAAAACCTAGTTTAACACAGCATAGGCACTTTACTCTCAGTAGAAAGTACTTGTAAAAACAGCTATTGAGCATTTGTGTAGCTAGACCTCTATATCTAACTGTTACCAGTGCTGAAAATTTGGCTTGGTGGCTAAAGCTTAGATTCTCATAAATGACATTAGAGAAGAACATTTTGGTGCATTTTCCATGGTAAAGTCCTTAGGATGTGGTCTGTCTTTTCTTTGTGACATTCTAACTACAGCTGTGGACCCATGAGCAGTTACTTTCGGTAGTTTTCCCACAGCTTTTTAGGTAAGGTTCTGCCTTTGTATCTTTCCCCTTGACTCTTTGAACCTGGTAAATTGCCAAGTCCTTCCTATATTTGTGGCATAGGGAAAAGGTGTGTAATTTTTGCCAGAATTACCCAGTGTCTTAACCAAAAGTCTGGATAAACATTCAAAACTTTTCAGCGACCGACCTTCCAATTTATCCTAACAAAACACTGGAGCCAAAGGGACTGATAAAAATGTACTTTACTGCCAGAATAAATCATGGAAAACAGGTATGTGCCATAAGGATGACAGTCTTTGAAAGAGAAACAGTGCTGTCTAAAATGCCTTATTGGACTGTTTAGTATAACATGATTCTTCTTGTCTTGAAGGAAACCTATTTACTCACCTAGAGATACCATTGTGCCTGAAAGGAAGGAGGAAAGCAGCTTGGGTCATCCTAAAGATCACTTCTAAGCAGTCATCTGGTCTTTTCTCTCCTGTATCTTCAAGTTCAAATATATTATTCCTAGTTTTAAAATTAAGTTCCTGTAATTCTGCCCATAATTCAGCCTCTCCCTCTTTGCTAGGACTGTTAGGAAAGTACTAAGCAATGAGTGGCAAAAGGTTGTGTTTGGCAGGATCCCAGATGGTAGTCTGCGAAGGCTGAAGGCAAAACCTCCATCCAACCACTCCCAATTTGAAGAGGGTTGCACTCCCTGCCTACCCGCCTTCCTGGTTTGCCTGTCTGATAGGAGACAGGTCTTTCTTACTTTTATTGTTTTGTGCTTTGTGTTTTATCTACATTTTGCTTTTGTGACAAATCATGATGAGAAAGAACCAAAGTTACTCTTTTGCAGAAAACACTAGCGGTTGCATATGTGTTAATTGATTTCCACTGAAACACGAACTGGAAAAAAATAACAACTTGGTTAATATTACAAAGCAAACAGTCTGGAATCCTGTTTGTCCAAGGTGAAGTGGGGGGCAAGGTAGCTTGCTTTGCAGCCAGCACATCTTGTCATTTGGTTCTGTCCAGAACAGTTGCTGTGAACTCCAGTTGTTACAACGGACTTCAGGTTACCAAGGATTTAACTTGTGGCAGACATGTTGTTAATTTGAATGGTTTGTTTTACAACAGAAGTTTGGAATGTAATCCTGGTTTTTCAAAATCGTACTTTTAAAAGGTTCAAAATGATTTAAAAAATAATAATAACACAATGACTTGTTTGCTTTCACAGCAAGAAAAGCTGGGTGATATCTGCTTCTCCCTCCGCTATGTGCCTACTGCTGGCAAGCTGACTGTTGTCATTCTGGAGGCGAAGAACCTGAAGAAGATGGATGTTGGTGGACTGTCAGGTATGTGCATGAAAATCTGCTTGTAGACTTTGCAGGCTTGTCAGACAGAAAAATAATTCATTTTCCATTGGAGATCTCTTGGTTGAGAGGGTAGGGGCTCTTGTTCCCTGTCTGAAAAATGCATTTTGTGTTTTATGAAACTTAAGGCATGACTGGGTATAACAGAACTCATTCTAGATTTAAAAAAGGAAAGTCATTATACATCACATTCCAGTCCAAGACAAGGTCTGAAGAGTTAAGCAGTCAGATAGTGTTCTCTGTACTTTCTTTCTCTCCTGTTGCCTGGAGATAAATATGGACTATTCAGGCAAGAGAAAAAGAAATCTGACTACAATTCCTATTGTCTGTTTAATCTCACAAAATGTGAACATTTCCCTACAATGTTACTGATAATACATAATAGAGGAACTCATCACAGGTCACTGTGCTGACTGCTGTCTGAGATGCTAGGGTAATTGTTTCTGTATTTGAAGGGCTCAGGTGTGATTGCTCCCAAGCGCAGATTTGGGACTGTTCTGCATTTACATGTACACCAGCAATCAAAATGACAGTCTTGCACTTGTGGGAGTCGATGAGGTTGATACCTACAAATAGTCCTCATAGTAAGGCTAAGCACGCAGTGAGTGAGGTGATGTATGCCATCTCTAAGGGAGGGCACAGTCAGCATGTGTGACACCAGTGCTGTGTCCTAGAGACCTGGCGGAACTCCATGTAGGCTTCTGTTCTCTGCAGTGTCTGGAACTCTTGTACACAAATTACTTTCTGAATTGCCAATTAGCTGAGACCAGATTAAATAACAAGATGCTTCATAAGGCAAGGTCTTTGCAGGATAAGTTTGTTTTATATACCTTCTCTTAAAAACTGTTGAGAATAAGGATGTTTCTATCATAGCTCCAGAACTGAACACTCTGACAGCTGTCACTAACACACATATGATGTAATTGCTCATTTTGAATAAACAAGAGACAAACAAAATTATACAAGCAAGAGTTACATACAAAGTACACATTGGAATGGGGGTATGCTTGAAGTAAGCCTGGAGGTTTTGTTTACCACTTCTGATGAATAATAACAGGAGAGCCTTCATAAAGTGAAAGGAAACAAAGTCTCATACCAGTAGCCAATTATCCTTCTTTTATTTTACTTGATTCTAAAGTCTTCCACTGTACAACAGCAGATATCGTAAAATAAAATACATCAAAATGTTGTTGTGTTTGTTACCTGAATCAAATCTAACTTTTCAAACACCCATTCTAAAATGTGAACACACCACTAATTGTTTCCTCACCAATTGTTTCCTGAACCAATTGCAAATTAGAGTTCTTAAGAACATTTCCTTCATAATTATTTCCTAATGAAAAATTACATTCTCTTAGTGAGGAACTGTGATACCTCTTGACTTAAGTAGAGGTCTAAGAGCCAGAACATCTATATTCTTTTATAAATTTTGAAAGACATGATGGATAATGGCTACAAAACCCCTAAGAAAATAATGTGGCAGGAGAAGTACCAATGAACTGAAGATCTTCTATCAACTTGAGATGAAAAATATAATGCATTGTTGGAAATGAATGTGCTTCCTCTCCTTTATGTGATGAAGTGCCAGAACAGAGTAAAGGACATCTGAATATATTTCCAGGGGATGACAGGTTTTGTTCTTCTTTTTTAGGGCCATACCAAACTAGAAACATCTTGTGCTCTCTGAGACAAACAAACCCAATGGGATACCATAGTTGTAGTAGGAATTCAAAAGTCCCTGACAGTGATAAATGGCAGTTAGTGTGGTACACCTGAGGCAGTAATTATAGATGAAATAACATTGTTTTAAAGTGGATACAGTATCTTTCATTAGAGAATTTATATTTTGAATAAATTTTGCAGAAATAACTTGAAATCCAGCTGAGATTCTGTTATTATTCACACTAACTAATACTTAATCTCAGAGTAAGGTACTGTTTAGTGGTAGTGAAGGTGGCAGGATTTTATCTCGATTAGGGAACACTTTCCCCACTAGTTCTTTATTTTCTCTAGACACTAAAATTGCTTTTCACTTTGCAAAACTGAAAGTTTTGCATTGCAGTGGAGGTGGGAAAACACTAACAATCACGTTACCTCAGACTGAATGCTACTTATATACTCAACAGCACTTACTGTCACCAAGGGGAGACCATTAGCAAGAGGTGAAAATTACATATGAAATTTCACAGATGAAAAAAAAAAAAACTCTTAGACATTTGTCAAAAATTGCTGAGAACTATCTAGGTTTTGAGTTTAGGATCTTTTTTGTTATTCTCTCCTATATTGGAGAAGATGCTGGAGAAGGAGAAGATAGACACCTGGAAATGGCTCCTCTTTCTCCTCCATCTAGCCTTTCTGCCTCTCAGTGGAGTTTGCACAAAGGAGAAGCAAGGCTCTGGCTCCTGCACGAGATCTGACAGCACTGCCAAGCATTCACAGCAAACAGCAGGCAACTCTGCAGTCTCCTTCTGGCTGCTGCCCTTCACATTTTAAGTATAACTGCTTCTAGTGAATATCTGCTATACCTTTGTTCCTCAGTGGCATGAAAATCTTTAGCAATTATGCATCTGTTGTCCCAGTACAAAGACCAAGACAGTCACTGTGTTTCAGTAGTCTTCTGAACTGCTTGTTAATAATAATTTATTAAAAATTGGAATGCATCCATAACTGTGGTCAATCATATTTTAAAACATTATTGTTTTTGAACATGTATATTTATGCTGTTCAGAAACAGAACCCAGTTAAGAAAGCACCTATCAAAAGCAAGAGAACAATCAAAGTAGTTTTAAAATACCATCTTTCCTAGCATGGTACAGTAGTTGTTCTACTGGTGAAACCTTAATCCAGCTAGTCAGCCTATGTGTCCCATTTAAGAGTTATGACAGGTGAAAAAAAAAAAAAAAAAAAAAAAAAAAAAGACTTTATCTCCCATCTCCCACATTTTGAACTTTTCCATAAATTTTATTAACAGTCAAAAGCCTAGCATAAATTACTTCAGACAAATAATAAAAGACAACAAACTAATCATCAAATTCATTAGACTCCTTGTAGCAAAACCAGATCACCCATCTGAGCAATAAACTCCCAGGTCTTAAACTTAATTGCAACATCAGGCTGTGATTAAAGCAAACCTTGGCTCAAACACTGGAACTGTTCAGGCTGAGCTCATCAAGTCGCCACAACAAGTGGAAATTACTACTTCTGGTGAGGAAGGGCCTCTGGCAAACAATTATACATGTTTTAAAATGGCATTTTAATTATTTAAATTATATTCAAATGCATTTTTAATGAAACTGACATCTCGCAGGTGATATGTAGGAATGTTAGCTATGAAGAAATTATTTTTATTTGTTGGAATTTGGTAAACTGGGGTTACGTGGCTTTATAGGCATATTTTACCCAAAATTTCTAAGAGGCTTAGAAGCTTATGTCTTACTGAAAATCAAGGGAACTTAGACTCCCAAGTCACTGTATTTTTTCAATTGCCTTTAGATGACTTGCAAAACTGGAAGATTTCAAAACCAGCTTGCCGTTTAATCTCTCCAAACAGCTGATAAAAACACAGTCCAACTAATTCCTTCATAAGGGCACAGTGGAGCTCAGCAATGCATTTCAGTTTACAAGGGTTGTCTATGAATTACAGTATGTTATTCAGGTTTACAATCCCTTCTGCTCCAGAAAGAGAACAGAAAATATCTTTATATTATTATACTTTGTGAGATATACAATTATAACTTGTGAGATGTTCATTTAAATCAGAATGGTAGAGATTTCAGTTACTGATTTAAATGAGTATGAAACTTTTATCTAAATTCATTTTAATCTTGTGTTGTAATTGTATTTTTTGCTTGTTTTACAAAAAAAAAAAAGAAAAAAGAAAAAGAAAAGAAATGGTAGCTATGGTAGCTTAACCCTTAGCACATCTGACAGCAGATAAATGCATACTGTAAAATAAATACTTTTTATTATTATTATTATTATTTATTTTATAGGAGGATTCCCAATATTAACACACGTTTATGTAGGCAATTCTATAGATTTCAATGTATTTAGTTGTAGCCTGCATTTATATTCATTTTTGTTCCTAATATGCAATAAAAGCTTTCATTTCAATTTTCCAGCAGCTTTCCCTGCTTTGACTGAGAAATTGAATACATTACCTGAGATGGGCTGGCACCTGAACAGACTGTTGTTATGAGTGTTTAGCTACCCAAGCCCTTTGGTTTAAATGCCTTTTCTTAAGAAGTTCAGTGTCTATATGTATTACTGACAAAATATTGTTTCATTTCTAAAAAGTTTCATCTCTTAGTAGCTGATAATAAGTGCAAGCTTTAACATAGCTTATTGTCTTTTTAGGATTAATTTCAGCAAGGTTTATTTCTTCTAAAAAAAAAAAAAAAAAAAAGACTGCATTTTTGTTTTATGTGTTGTTTTAGTATGCTTAGCTTTTAGTCAATCTAATTACTAGGAATGTATCCTACTAGGAAGCTTTTTCTTCCCTTTATCTCCTTCGTGCTGCTGCATCCCTGAGGTCAGACTCAGGTTACCAATGGGGTGGTGGGGACCTAACTGGCATGGGCTCAGCACCTGCTTAGGCACTGTGGTTTATAGAAATTATTCAGATTATGGAAAACCCTAAACTGTATCCATTTGTGCCAAATTAATGCTTAGGAAGAAATGCAAAGACTGATTGGATCCTTGTGATCTTCCTTCTGCAGGAAGCTGCAGATACAGACACAGAAGAGAAAGCCGCCCATAATCCAGCCCACGATGTGTGAAAGCTAATCTCAATATTTATGAGTTATAAATAGAAAATACATAGCACCTCTTTGTATCTGTCAAGCAAATACTATAAATCTGAACTGTCTCCAGGGACCAAATTATAAAAAAGATTATAAAAAATTTGTAAAATAAAAAATTGTTTAGAGACCATTTCTTTGAAGACAGAATGAAGGCTCATTAAAACATAAGAAACCTTAAAAGCTATCTAACATTAATGTAATAATATGTGAAGAGAAATACACTATTAGTGCCATGGCCTTGCTATAATCCATATTGTAAGCATAACTCCATGAATATTAAGGGAAAGGAAAACAGCCTTACTAAAAGACAAAATTAAAATAAAAACACAATAGCTGCATTTACATCTAGCCTAGTCCAAAAGAATGCAACCGAGATCAGTATCAACAAATATTTTAAGATCTCTATTTTCAGTGAGTATTTCTACAGTATCTAATATTTCAATATCTCTACTGCAGTACACTGACGGGCAGAACTTCCAACAGTAGATGGCTACAACAATACATCTCTCTAACACTTGCAAAACAGCCTCACAGCATCACAGTAAATTCACTTTGGGCTCTGACAGTGGTGATTGGATCAGTCACCAAATCTCTGTCATATCAAAATCCTTCTCAACTTCACAGAACAACATTTCTATTGCTGACATCTTCCATAGGACTGGGCAGTGATGGGGGCAGGGGCGTTTGTCCGAAATTGTCCTTTTTCAATGGCTAAATAAGGTCTAAGCTTTCTTCTAATCACTGCTCAAACCTTCAACATTAAATCGTGTGAAGTAATGAGCCTGATGAAGGTAATTCCAAAAACAAAAGACAGTAAAAATTGCAACATATTCATCATAGAAGCCATGTTAATGGATACATAAACTCTGATATTTTAGGGCATTTTGGAGGTTCATATGAGGAAGCTGCTAGCTAATTGTCCATTTTGGAGCAAGTACACAGTTTCCACTGAGTCATTTGCCACAGGCTATTTCACACAACAATATATTGTATTAGATGAACCATCAAATGCAGTAGCTCCTACAAAGAAGCAAAGTCAAATTGTTCTGCTCTTTTTTTCGTCTTACGCTTCAAATGAGGAAAAAGAGATTGTGCTATCTGATTACCAGTGAAGCTGGACAAAACCTGTAGGCATTGCTCTGAAAAACTTCAGTAACCTTAGGACAAACATTGTGCTACAAAAGTGCCTGGGCTCAGGAGGTGTTTGAACAACTTCTTGATTTAAGAAAGAAAGCTTATTGTACGTGTATATTTCCTTAATCATACATGCTGACCAAAGGTACAGGAGATCAGCACCAGGCTGCGTGGACTCGGCCAGCAGTCAGAATTTTCTAGCATTGCTGTTGATTTCCTCCTTCCTTCCCCAAAAGAGAACCTGGAAACTTTTCATTCTTTTATTTGAATATCCACATCTAAATAATGTATTTTGTGTGTGTGTGTGTGTGTGCTTCTTTCTGATTAAATTATAGTATGTTTATATTTGGTTATACATTCCCAGAGCAAGTATGAAGATGTGTGTGTTAATTACTTATATGAAAATAGGATGGGTAATACTTAGGTTTTCAAGCTCTACTAAAATTTCTTAGCAATATGAGTGGCTGTAAAATAGATGTAGAAATACTGTAGATAGATTCAGGCATCCTTAGGGAAATTAGTCAGATCTCTTACGAGCAAGTTTAGTTTATTTTTACTCTCTGAAAATGGCAGTCTATTTCTTTTTATTTTTTTTAATGGGTTGGAAGAAAAAAAATAAAATATGGTCTCAAAAAGAAAATGTTCTTTTTCATCTCTATAAATACGGTTTAGATGGGTACTTAAATGATCGCAGAAAGTGAAAAAAGTATTATCAAGGGTATTTCCTCTTTAGGACTACGTAAAGACATACACATTTTTAAGACAGCATAAGCATTATATTAGCACTGCTATGCAGCTGGAGTTTGATTAAGTTTGTAGGACTTTCTGAAGAAACAAAAACAACTTTTAAATAAAATTTATATGTTACTTCAAATCACTCATACATTTTTTCTTTGTTTAATCCCATGTGGGCAAGAAAGACAACTAGTTTCTGCTAGGCCTTTATGTGGTTACTTCTTATAGGCCTCCTGACTCCATTTCCGAAGTGTAGCCACTTTGTGCATCTCAATAGAAAGAAACATTTCACAAATTAGACCCTTGATCCCAATCCTGAATTATGTCTGAAGCGAGCAGGGGCCACATACTGAAAAGGGAACCGCATGTCTCCACTGTGCTGAAAATACGTCTGTGAAGATGGAGAAACTGTGTACTTCACTGTAATGAGAGAGAGGAACTAAGGTGGTCTGGCTTCTCTGTCAGTATCCTTAATTTACATACATGCTTTATCTGTGCTAGTTGTTCAAAACTGCTTACACAGTTGGCAAGTGAACCTCTCCGCTGGCAGCTACAAGATGTTTGTCATTCCAACAAAAATGGTAGAGAAGCTTTCCCATTGCCAATTCCAAAATTCACTTTCCAAAACCTTCCTACTGAAGGCAGAAGTCAAGTCCTGCCCTTTCTTCTTTTGATGCAAACCCCTCAAAAGTTCTCATTACCCTTCTCTAAGTAACAGGAGGTAAATATAACCTTGTTGCTGACTGAGATTAGCATGCCAGCATTCAGTTATTCTCATCATGCCTTTCATGCATCTCAGGAGAATCACACCGATCTCAGTGTGTGAGATCTGTGTGATTCTCAGACACTCAGAGTGTCTCCTTCCAAATATTTCATCCCTCACTTTCATTCTGTGATCCTATTGATGAGGTAGAAAAAACAGCATTTGGGCCTCATTCCAACCTGCCAGCATAGTCCCCGCTGTCTTAGAGCCACCCTACCCTAGTTGTGTCAGTCACAGTGTTTTGATTAACTGCAAATTACCTGCCAACCCAGTGGAAAACTGAAGCCTTAGAAATGCCTCCCTGCAAAGATGTGCCTATGTGATGGAGGTGGGGATTTATCAGGGTTTAATTCCTAGGCCCTTTCTTGTGCTTTTATTTATTAGCTGCTGAAGTCAACATTGCAAGTGTTTGTATCTTCTGTATCATGATAAAGACATCTTTACATCTTCTTGGAAAAAAAAAAAAAAAACTGAACTGAGCTCTTCTGGCATATTATTGTAAAGTGCATTTATCACTGAATTTCAGATATATTGAAGGGAAAGACAAGTCTGGATATGAGTGAGGTATCTACACAAGCAACATCTCTATTTAGATACTTAGTTTGTTTAGAACAGCTAAGATGATGATTGTTTTGCAAAGCTAAAGGTAAGAGGAATCTAAGGAATCTCCCCTAACAATATGATTGTTTTTAAACTGTAAACTGTGTTTGTTATGTATTATACAAGTGTGGTTGATAAGGTGGTGCCAGATGTGTTTCAACTGAAGCATGTCAGTAATATAATACAATAGCAAAACTGGCAAAATGGAGGGAATATTTTATAGGTGTTAGTCCCGGAATTGTAGTCCATAGGAGGAAATTAACATTTTATTCCATTTAATATTTTATTCCATTTTTGTTTATTATGCTGCCTTTTTTACATCTTGTTGAAGAATATGCTATTGTTCATTCCCTATTTGTTTTTTTGTTTGTTTGTTTCTGGTAAACTGTGTTCACATTTACAAAAAGCAGTATTTTTTGCTCCCTTTAAATCAAAATCATTCATATGGAGGTTTTTTTTTGGCATCTTATCACATTAGATAGTAAAGTAATAAATGAAAAGTAAAATATATAATGGTCATTCAGGAAAAACACAAATAAAGCACAGATCACATAGCAACTGTCCTGTATGTATGCCAACAGACAAAACTTTTTAATTTGACTGCAAAATTCAAGTGTTATCTTACACGATTGACCAATGACCAATAAATAATATTTAGAAGTTTTTATTGTAAAACATGCCTGAAAGGAAAACTGTTAAAATTAATCCCACCCACAGCAAAGGTCAGCTGTTTTCATTTTTTGTTTGTTTGTTTGTTTGTTTTTGAAGGCAAAAAGGAAGATTTGTAAGTTCTGTATTGTGGGCTTTCACAGCATATCTCTCAGATTTGAGTTTGTCAATATATATATATATAGATACGGATATATATTTTAAAACTGCTTATGATCTAATAGTGGTCAGAAGTAAATTTTAAACAGCAGCACACAAGGATTTCAGGATCCACATGTAATCTCTGCAGCTCAGAAGTGTCTCTGTAGGAATTGCTTCAGGTCAGAGAAGTAAGGGTTTCTTATAATCTCAGCTATCGAACCCAATTCATGATACCTCTTTTTCTTCAGATTCCTGGTGGTATCATAGAACGCTTCATACCTACAGGTCTACAGCTTAAATCCACCCTTCCAGTGAAGAGAATATGATAATGTCCTCATTTAGCCTTACTGAGAAAAGCATCTTAAATTCTGTTTGAGTCTGTCCAGAAATCTTTGCAGTGCAGCTGGCTCCAGGGCCATTATCATTATCATATTGTTGAGAGGGGCTGTGTTTCTGCAGCAGGTTCCAGGAAGCTGTTGGAATACTCAGCTATATCAGTAGCTTCCCATCAGCAAACCATCACATGCTTGTCAACATTTGAAGGATGCTAAAAGTGGTGATTATGAGAGCATGCAACATGACAGGTTTTTTAAGTTCAGAAGCCCTGGCTATGTGGGATGTGAAGAAATGCTTATGTAACTATCTGGCAGCATCAGCAAGTCTTTCACTGAAGATTGTTTCAGATAGTTGGGAGCTAAGTTAATTCAGGCTGCTCCCTCATGGCTAAAAAATAGAGGTGAATATTTTATTCAAATAAGCTGCGTGGCACTTAACAAAGTATTTGGGATCTGGAGATGGAAAGTGGAGTGGGATGGAGGGGAGAACCAAGGATGCTCCTGGGAGATGTTTCTTGCTATTGTTATTCAAAGACACTTTCACTGGGGCTAAGAAAGCTTAAATGGTATCAGATCACATTTCTCCATGGACAACGGAGGTGAGGGACTGGCTCAGCCATTCCTGGAGACCATCCATAGTGCCCCATTGCAAAAAAATACTTGGCAAAAACAATCTTTCCATCTGCAGGTCTGCTCATACTTTGTGGCTGATAGTCCCTGCAGGAGAGCAAGCAACTGATTTCCTAAATTGATAAAAATTTTTGACCTTAATTTGTCAAAATATAGACCCAAATGTGAAATAGATGTTGCTTTTGTCTAATCTGGGCATGTATTGCATCTTTTTGATCAGAGTTTGGGTACTTCCAGCAAAAAAAAAAAATTGAGATGTCAAAGAGAGTTCATGCCAAAACATAGACAATTATATATGTTTTATAAATGAGAATTGTTCAGACAAGCGCACCTTCCATATCTACCAGTGAACACTTTCCTTTATGTAGCTAATATATCCATGATCTTTATAACATGCCAGTTGCTGCAGTCTCTAGGAATTATGGTTCTCAACTACAGATTCCATGAGGTAGACGGGAGCATGGACTTGATAGATTTTCAATCTCGAGTTAAGTTTTGCACTAATGAAATGTTCTGTTTCATTACACATTGTCGAAAGACCAAGGCCCACAGTGGCCCTCCAGTAATTTATAACAGTTCTGTGAGCAGAGGAATTAAAGGGCGTGATTTCCTTTAAATTTTGGAGTGTGACTGGTTATTCTAATGTCTAAAAAAATGCATGCTTCAGCTGAAACTTCCAGTCAGAAAATTCATAATACATCTTTCACACATGTATTTTCTGGTGGGTAATAAGGGTTGAGACCATGCTGCAGCTTTCACCTCATGGAGGCATACTTAGTAGGCTCCCTCCATTCTACCTGGCTGCCTATATTCATACAGCCTGTAGGAATTTAATATCCTGGAGAGGCCTGTGATCATGTCAAGTTTGATTGACACTGACCAATATACTAGAAAGTACAGAAAGGGGGTAGTCAGTCACCAGACTGGTACTTGCACGTAAAAAGGACAGAATGATCACCTACACTGCTTCCTTGGGAACTCGAACAAACAAACAAACAAAAAACTTTGTTTTATTTAAAATTCATCAAAAAAAACATGCTCTAGTGATTCATATTTAAATCTATTCTCATTTTCTTGCTGTGAGTCTGTTTATCTTTCTGGTCTTTGGATAAAGGGAATCAGTACCTAAAAAAAAAAAAAAACCACTATATAGCTGCTCCAAATCCTGCCTCTCTTGTTTTAATTGCTTTTTGTGCTTGTGAGACCCTGAATCTGAATAAACTAAGTCATACTCTGATTTTGGAAAACATATTTTGGCTCTGTTGGCTGTTGGCTTCATACTTCAGCACAGAGCACAGTCCCTAAGCATTCCACCCCTGTATATTTGCATACAGGTTTGCTTTCTGCGAAGCATTCACAGGATAAGCACTTTGGTGTTTCTTGTTTACACTCTGTTGCATTTTCTCTTTGTTTACAATTCTAGCACATTTGAGCCCTGTTAGGTTAAATGGAAGGGAAGACTTGCATCATCCACAGTACTGCTGCCTGACCTACCCAGCACATACATCTTGCTTTTAGAAAAGCCCAGTCATTTTTCACCAGCACTTTGAGGTACATTCAAATCTGCTCTGGCATCTGTCCAGCCCTGCATAATATCAAGCTGGGGACATCCTGTCTGAGAGAACAGATTGTTAGTTCAATTCTATTCCTGAAATCAAGTTAAATTTCCATGAAATCTGCTTCAAATGTGAAGAACCTTAGGGGAATGTGTTTTTTCTTTTGTTTGTGTGACTTATATTATAGCAATCAGGCAAACTAAATGAGATGCATTGTATAAGCGCATGTTGTGTGTGCTGTTTATGGCTATTATCTCATGTTTGATAAGAGTGAAGCAAGTAAATTGATCATGCTGCCATCTATAGACAATACAAAGTTATGGTACTCACAGCATGATAAGAAAGGTGGAGGAGCTTGGACTTCTTGTCTATTTTTTTTCTAATAATGTTGCACTTTAGTGAAAAAGAATATAGAAATGCTCCAAGCTTCTTCTCAGTATGTTTAATGACAAATCCACACTCATTAAGATTAAATTCACGCTGTCTTGAGATCGTTACTAATCTTAGTAGAATGAGAAGTGTGTTTTCCTAGTCAATATCATGTCTGGTACACTGAAAAGTATGGTAGTCTTACTGTAACACACAACATTTCAGTCCACTTTTTGGTAAAAGGACAGATGGTGCAATTTTTCTGGCAGAGATCCAAACATCCATATGGTACAATAGCATTCTATATTAATTCTAATGTTGTTTCATTGAAAGATATTCTGGTCATATGCAAAACTTTCATGCTCAGTTATACCTTTTTGCTTTTTTTTCTGTTAATTTTTATTTATATATGTTTAAAAGCTAGATTTCTCCATGTGCCAGTTTTATCCTTCAGTGATAGTATCTTATACAGTGAATGTTTATTTTCTTCCTTGCATGTCGAATTGCATACATAGCTTAAGAAGTAAAATCTGGTAACACAGAGTAGCACATCATACAAATAAGACATACACAAGTTGTCCTATTGATTTCCATAAGGCGAAGTTTCTATTTTGTCATGTAAAAGGTGATAGATTTTGGATTTATTTATGTTGTTTTTTTGTTTGTTTGTTTGTTTGTTTGTTTGTTTGTTTTTAAATATATACAGAATTAGTAAAGACTTTGGCTATTTTTTGGAGTACTTTTTGTTGACTGGATGTTTGTTCTGCTTTTATATAAATGAATGCCACCTTTTTGCCTCTATGAGACAAGAAACATTGCCGTTGTCTGTGGATTTTATTTCTTGTCAACAACTTCCCAGTGAATTTTTACATGGGGATAATAAAAAGCTCTAAATAACACTTATTTCTAAATAATCTGCAAGCATTATTAAAGAGAAAAAGCACAGTGATTAGAAATTGTCTCACAAGCTGATCAGAATAAAAGAATTAATGCATATAAGAAACAGGAAATCACTTAATGATTTAATCAGGTTAGCATGATATTTAATCAGGTATCATGATAAATAATGATGCTTAAGGAAAATGAGAAAGAAAAAAAAAAGGTAAACAATTCCAGTTAACAGTATTTGAAAGAAATTACATGCAAACTCAGGAAGGCGATAATTCGAGGTTGGTAAAAGACATAAAGAGTTGCCATCTATGCATCACCAAAGACCGAACAAGCTGAAATACAGTCACATCATGGTTTTGACAATGGTCATAAAACACAAACTGTAGAATAATACAAACTTTTCAATAGCCACACTAAATCCACATAAAGCTTGCCTCTTTCTCTCTAAAGTCCTGGTAAGCTGAAGCATTAACATTGGTTCAAATGCATATTTTCAAGCTTTACATCAACACATTTGACAGCACAGTATATGCTGACATCAGACTTCCAGTTCTACTCTTTGTCATGAGCATGAAGCTCAATAGATAACATGCTAATAAATTAAAGGCAATTAAGGGTATGGCAAGACTTACTAAAATGACCAGGAATTCTGCTAACATTTTTATTTCAAACAAGTACAGTCTATGAAATTGAGCTTCAGTGGGTGACTGGAGTTTTGGATTTCTTTCTTTTCTTTTTTCTTTTCTTTCTTTCTTTTCCAGACACAAATAGGTCATTGCTACATCTTTATTCATCTTCTTACACACGTAAACAACTGGCATTCCGTTCTTTGTGAACAGGTGATTTTAAAAAGACAGAAGGGATATCCACATACAAGCAGTTGTATGTGGATAGCACTTAACTATGGAAAAAAATCACTGAGTAAAATAATGAATTTTACAGAATGAATTTTATAAACAAGAGTGTAGACATCTGGCCACAACTGTTAAGTAATTTATGTGTTTTGAGATACAGTTCAGATAGGATTTTCAGTCCTTCTCTGATACCTGCTTAGCGATGCACTTTTGAAAATCCCATACATATTTAGGCTTTTAAGTACATTGTAAACCAACTTTTCCTGATTAAGTCAGTCACAGTGACCAAATTTTCACTGAATGAGAAGTTTAGGGCCAAGTCTTAATAAACTGAAAAGAAGGATGGCTTCTCAGTTGTACTAAAAACTCTTTTACACATCTTTCACAGCACAGTGAAGCTTTTGTTGTTGTTGTTGTGTTGTTCTTTAGGGTTTGTTGGTTTGTTGGTTGGTTTGGTTTTTTAATGAGTTAGAGGGCAAATTTAAAAAAAAAAAAAAAAAAAAGGTCTAATATTTAAGGCTCTGTAGATGTTTTGAGGCTTAAGCTAATGCTTACTCAAGTCTCTCAGATGCACAATCAATAGGGAAATAGCAGAGTTGCGTGTGTATTTAACCATCCATCAGGTTACTTGAATAGCCATATCTGAAAAGGAGCACTCGGAAGAAAAATGTGCATATTGCTCACTTCCTACAGCTCTTTTGTCCAAAAGCTGATAAAAACATTATTTAAAGGAGAGCTTAGACTATTAAGTACTCTTGGCTTTCTAAGGCATCAAAACAAAACCAAAAGAGAAAAAGTTCAATTGTATTTGTCTGGATATTTGTGTATCCAGATGGTCAGATAAGGTGGAGAATTGAATTCCCTCTCACTGTGTAGGGACAGGATCAAGGTTCCTGCTTCCCCAGTGCTCATGAAGACCCAGTCCTCAGAACCACCTTCTCAGTTTCCACAGACAACTACATTTTTTACTGAACATAAGAAGGCTGTGATTTTTGCACAGCTTGGACTTAAGCTCTGTCTCTGTGCTAAGCATGAGCTGAGCATGCTAATCAGAGCACATCCCAAAGGGATCTGAAGTGTGCCATTTTCCATATCCCTAAACATTTCAGGACAGCAGGGGCATTGGACATTGTGTCACCAAACAGTTGTGTTCTGTGGGAGGTGCCATGGTAGGATGTTGGACATTTAGGAAAAAAAAAAAAAAAAAAAAAAGAAATCCTTTTCCAGAAAGCACTAATAGCTATGTCCTCTCACATGCATGTGTGAGGTATTTTTACATTTAGTCCTTTCGATAACTAAGATGTGCCAATGTTGTCCTGTATGCATCTAAATGCTATGTTGAATCTTAAGTACTATTTCCAGATTTGCTATTAAGTTGGTTTTTGACCATATGAAAGGTATTTGACTAGGCTTGACCATGAAGAGCATTTCCTTACACTTTTTTTTTTTTTTTTTCACTGATATCATTGCCAGTGTGGGACATGCTTCTTATCATATAGAGACAATGTCCAACTGAAAGAGGCCTACTGTGGCAGTAATAACAGTAGTAAGTCTTGAATCTCCTAAGTAAATTCACTGTTTCTTTTGTCTAGAGCTCTGAGATTCTCTCAGCTTCCTCAATCTGTATGCAGATAGAACCCTTTCTTACCTGAGACAACATGGCCTATGAGACTGTGTATTCTTTGTATCATAACTGTACTTAATTAAGATCTCCAGTCAGTTTGATCATGCTAATAACCCAAAAAGAATTGCCCCAAAACCACATAGCAGAAATTTAGATATTATTCTTTCTTGCTATCACCTACCTGAATGTGAATTAGGACTTTAATAGGTGAACAGGAAATAGAAGCAGTCTTTATGAAATGTGTGGAATCGGGTATTTTGTCAGGGAGGTTAACATGTTTACAGCCACTGTTTGCAATACACAAGCCTGAGAACCATTAGCCCAACACAGCATAAAAGCTCACAGCTGAAAATGTACTCTCTGCAATTTTTTATATTCACAGAAATTGAGGTACGCAATTCTCTAGTTCAAATTTGTAACACTTTTTTTTTTTTTTGACTTATCTGTGTACTCAGTCTCACTGGCTGAATGGAAGAGCATCTGTAGATTTCAAAGTAAATTTTGGTACATCTGTAGCTGAAACTGTCTCAAGTTCCCATTGAATCAGATAATTCTTATCAGATATCCTTGAAGATGATAAGAAGATCAACGCTGTCAGCAAGTGCAAAACAGCACAAAAATACAGTTCAGTGAAAAGAAGCTTCATTGTAATGCAAAAAACATCTCAGTGTCCTAGCCATTCTGGGAGTGTGTGTGCAAGAGTTTGAGTGATTTGAATGCAGGATTTCTGATACAATAACTTCTGTCACGAATGAGACCCACAATGATTACTTGTCCCTGCAGGGTAAATGGACCTGCTCATCATGCAGGTCTTTGTAGAGATAATGTATATACCTGTTAGGAAGATTTAATAGTTGTGGTTGAAATACCAGGTCTGCAGCTCAAGGGTTAGGAAGGACGGTTGAGCTTTAAAATCACTTGGAAGCAGCTGATTTTAAGTTGCCATGGCAAAGGATTTTCAGACAATGAGAAGCTTTTACATTAATATCTTTGTAAGCCTTGTTGTGATAGAATTGTCTGTGTGAAGAGCAGTCTCTTTCTTGCTCCTGCCGACACACACACTGATAAAATCATAAGGTAATTACAGAGTGCTGTAATGATTTTTGGGTTTCTTCTCTGAGGGTTTTGTCACAGGTTTAGAGAATATGTCTCTGGTATTTTTTATAACAGGGAACAGTATTATTCAACATTTTGTTATCAAAAATTATCAAGATACCCTAGTTTGCAATAATACCAATATATGAAAATGACATTGATTTTCCATTACATTAGTCTATTATTTTTTAGCAATAACTGAATAAAAGCGGTCTACTCTTTACTTGAAATGGAAAACATTTACTTTGTCTAATTGTCTTAAAAAAAAAAAAAAAAAAAAAAAAAAATTGTGCCTGTGATGGCTTAAGTGGCCTGAGTACTCTCCTAGTATTTTGCAGCATATATTTTACAATTAGGTTCTGCGATCTTCCAGTCTTTCTCCTTAGTACATAAAGTATAGGTCTTAAAAATGTGTGACCCATCCAAGATTAGTCTGAGACAAGAAAGTGTGTTTTTGTTTTGTTTTGTTTTGTTTTGTAGGGGGGAATTTAGTGGAGTATTTTGCAGGGATTTATTCTGATTGCCTCTGGGAGGCAGAGGGTGTAGTGTTCACTCTTTTCAAGACAGTTTGGAGTTGTCCTGGTTGTTGCTGGTTAAAGTTACGTTAGCTCTTACGGCTGCTGCTGTCCTTTATCTTGGGGCCAGAACTGGGGCCCATTTCAGTGCTTAGCCGGCTGTGGCTGTTTGCTCATGTGCTCGTTGAATCTCAATGCAGAAAGGACTGAAGGCCAATACTATTATTGCTATTTGTCTTTGCCAGCTCCCCAAAAGCTGATGCAAACAGCATTGGTAGCACACTGTATGCCAGGAGGAGGGAACACTTAATACCTGTGTCCATTCTCTGCCACCTCCCAGAGGCTAGCTGCACTCCTGGGGGCTTCAGAGACAAGTTTCCTGCAATGCCACTTTGCCTTCCTGTTGCAGAGACAGTCAGAATGGAGAGGGGAAGTTTTTAGGCCAAAAAGGGCTTTGGGGAAAGCAGCACTGAATCTCTAGCAGCACTGAATCTCTGACATTCACGCCTAGTGGCACTTTGTCATATTGAAATTTAATGGGCTTCAGGACATAAAGTGAGGTGTATTTGTTCTGACACACTTTTAATTAAGGTTTTTATCAAACACTTTTTAATTTAATTTTTATTTGACATTGACCATTCCTTGTTTGGAATTCAGCAGGTCTGGAAAGCTTTCAGATAGAGCTTTAATTGGAGGCTTTTCAACGTAATTATTAGTTGTGTATTACATGGGGATGAAGCCAATTCTTTAAGTTAGAACAGTATAAATGCTTCATGCGCTGAGCCGCTATGCTAATGCTAATGCGCAGGACTGGAATCTGCATTACAATACATCATCCCCACTGTCTGTACTGCAAGGCAGACAGACTATTTACTCAGTTTAGTGACAGCAGCAGTACACAAGCAATTGGGACCTGTCAATTCTCTGTGGGTATTATTAATTTAGTGCTAGATTTTAGTTATAAGAGGTGCCCAAATGCCATCACAACATACAAACATACTTAAACATGAACAAATTAATTGGATTATATAGCTAGATTGACTGCATTAATCTCAAATCTCTGGTTGACTGCATTAATCTCAAATCCATTTAAGACTTGTGTTACTAGTTACCTGTAAGCATGGAGCAAACTGATACACAGGTAGACAAAAGAATACTTAGTTCAACAGCACAAGATATCAGTTGTTAATCAGTTGTTACTTTTGAAATCAGCCAAAATATTTAAATTGAATTAAAATGAACAATCTAGGAAAGCTTTAGAGATGACTGAAATCGTTCACAATAGTAATAAAATATTTGAAGGTCCTGAAAATAAAACATCCCAAAGTTAAAAAACTGTCAAGAGAAGATCAGTGAAAAACAAGATATGATATAAAGGATGTTGAATAGTGGGTGGGGATAGGCTAGGTTTATGTAACAAGATAAGTTAGAAAATGAAATACAAAAATAGATGGAAAACTAAGAAACAACTGCATTGCAGTTTCACATATTCGCAGCTCTTCCAAACAGCTTAAAGCATAATTTAAAGCAGCTATTCACCTAGAATAGGAGCACAGCAGGGCTTAAATTCTCCAATCTTTCTCCTATCATGCAACTGAAAATATGCTCACGACATGACCAAAGTGCTGGTATCTCCTTCCTATCTGTTCGCACGCTGTAGGCAGAAACCGTCATGGTCATAAGATGAATATGCTTGTAGTCAAGCAATACAAGGAGCCTTGTAAGGCTGCAGGAACACCAGTAACAAAGAAGGATGGCAGGCAGCTCCTGCTGCCCATGCCCCATGGGATGCATAGAGAAGGAGGGACCTTGCAGACAAGGCTGCTGAGCTGTGGTTCTCCCTCCTGAATGGTGCAATCCAGACACTCTCCAGACTGCAGGAAGGCTTTCTACTTTTCTCATCAATTTAGTTCTGCAAAGACCTGTCTAAAGACCTCGGCTTGTTTGAGCAGGAAGTGTTGGAGCTGTTACTGATCTGAGTATGCAAGACAGCCATTTATATGGGGGAGGGAATCCTTTCCCTTAGGGTAAGTTTAGGTAACTGTAACCTTTGAAGAGTAGGTAACACCACTGTTTTTTTTTTTTTAATTGTGCAAACTAGGCTTGTGTTTTCCAGAGAAGTTAGTTGCAATCTTCTTTCTTTGGTATAGGGAAGGAACAGACAATTCCTGTTGAACTGATTCTCAGAGATAGGAAGCTGTGGATCACTCAGTAGTGGTAAAGGGTGTAAGCCAGTCCGGCATCTAGCCTAATGACTAAAAAAATATTTTTCAAAGGCTTTTCAGTTGGACAAATGTTACTGAATCGCACTGTGTTTTTATAAGGAAATTTGCACTGCTGAGACAGTCCACCATGTGTGTCTGAGGATACGTACAACTTCATGTATGAAATAGAGATAATATTGTGAAGCTGAACACTTCATGATTTAAATGACTAAACATGTAATGTGTAAGTTTTGTGGTTTTTTTTTTTTTTTTTTGGAATATGTATGTTACAGCACACTTGTTGTTTTATTGATAATAGAGGTGAAAGTAGAGGAGTAAGTATGGTAGAAAAATAATGCAAAAACAGCTGGAATTCATAGCTATAACAAATGAAGATGTGTACAGAGTTCCAGTTTGTTATGCTCAGTGATTTGTTCAATAATATATGGTGTACATTTATTTATATAGTAAATACAAACCTGTAAATACTGCTTTTCATTACTATGCGAATCCTATGTGTGGGAGTAGTACTCCTGCAGGAATGGTACTGAACAGGTGTTGTGTTCCCCCACTCCCACACTGCTTCCAAATCAGAATAATTTGAAGATCTTATAACCAAGACAGACTAAAAGAAATGAATAAACATTCCCCACATACAGCATTAAATCAGCATTCCGCATCATATATGGCCAATCTGACCAGGCATATGCATGTAAGTGTATGTATATATAGACTTAATAAAATTTAGTGTAGAGTTTTTTGTTAAGTGACAGTCTTTTAGCTTGTCAAGTATTGATGGCATTTCAACTGAACATGGAAATTGGAAACATGGAAAATGTTAAGATTAAAAAAAAAAAAAAAAAAAAAAAAAAAGGAAGACTACAACCATATTACCAAAGTGCTTTAAGATTTATGTGAGATTTATGTCAGACTTTACAGTAATGTTTAGAAATCCACAGTATTTTACTGGTCCTTGGTACTTTACTGATGCTTGGTACTCATTATTTGGAGGGAAAAAAAAGAGGAAAAGAATCACATCTATACCCATGTACTTGGTATCATACCATACAGTTCTCCAAAATAAAATAAAAAATGGTTCCACATGGTTGGCTCTTGTGTGATAAACAACATGATTGTCTTGGAGTTAGGGAAAAATGAAACTGCTCTGTGGCTCAGTATGTTATTAGATTTATATTGGAAGCCTTCTACTTCTCTGAGCAACAGTAACTTGCAACTGGTGGAAATTCTGACTGATCGTAGATATTGGCAGGGGTACTAAGGGAACCATGTTCTCTGGAAGTGCTATGGAGGTACACAGGCTGCACTCCGTGGTGGCTGAACACCTTCACAGCTACAGCTCTACATGTAGCTGTGGCTAGCAGTGTTTTTCCTGCTCCAAGGGACTCAATGGTAAGCATTTTATTCAGTGGTCAGTTCCATCATTCCTATTGCCAGTAATTGCAAATGCTTTCTCATCTATTTTGGCTAGGTGGCATGCTTTACAAAAATTAGTACAAACCATTTTTGTAATACTTTTTGCATGGTTTTCTCTTTTTCCCATTTTTATGTCTTCTTCAATAATGATGTCAGTTTATACACAATTCAGTTATTTTGGATGAATCCTGATCTTATCATTTTACAAATTACCTTGCAAGTGAAAGGATAAAACAAAAATTTTATATAGAGATAGTTTGATCTTGAAGAACTCTGCATCCAGCCTTTATAGTGCTAGTTTAATATGCCTCACAGAATATACCATCACAGAACTGGGAAAGTGACAAATACCTTTATCATGTCTATTCTGTTTTCATGTGTGAAAGAAATGTGTTACTCTTTATCTGATACATTAAATGGCATTCTTCTGTCTTATGCAAACTATTTTTCTCACTTTATTTGGAGGGTGTTTAATACCAAAATTCTGAAATATTGTTTGGTTTTTCTCCTTTTACAACTGATTATTATCCTCAGAGAGTGATGTGTGGAGAGTTTGAAATATCAGTATTGCATACCCAACTTGGACTAAGCTAGGCATGGCTCTTAAGAGCTGCTAACGAATGCCTAAGTTCAAGACAGCAAAATAAAAACATCTTGTCTTCATTATGCAGAAAACAAAATCTTCAATACAATAGTAATTGAGACTATCCTGTCAGCTTAGCCTATAATTCATCAACACAGCAATCATGTTGTTACTGTTTATTTGTACACAGTAGTCTTGGTCATGGATCAGGATCCAACTCTGTTAGGCTGTATAAAGAGACAGTTTGTAATGGAAAACTAGCAGTATGAATACTAGCCTCCAACTGTGAGTAAATTCTGACTTTCATGTCATGTAAATATTGCCATGCTAGTTCAAGGATCAATCAGATAACTGTTTTGGCTAAAAGGAAAAGGCCTACTTACCTAAAATTTGTCCTTTCTGCCTATAAATGCATTTAGTAATTAAGCAATCTCCCAAAAAAAAGTAATCAATATTTCTATTGTTTCACATATAATATAGTGCTGCTAACTACTGGATTTTACTTACTCCACCATTGAGTAAACAAACTGCACATTGTTGAATATTTTCAGAGAAATTATTTAAATCAGTGTTCTGATAGTAGCTTATGAGATGGAAGAGAAATGTTATATACATAAAATGTTTATAGGCTGTATTTGTATTGCTGACTATTTGGGGCAAGGATTATATCTTACTCTGTTTGTCTATGCATAAAAAGTGGAAACTATTGAAAGAAACCTAATGACAAAGACATGTCTATATGTGAATGAGTAGAATTGTAATCCCTTTCTAGAACTGTATTGATCTCAGACTGAGCATTCAACCAAATTTCTGAACATCATTTGAATAGAGCATTTGCTCCAGTTTAACATATGCTGCAAAAGAAGTTTGAAAACAAGGGGAAAAAAAAAAAAAAAAAAAAAAAAAAAAAAAAAAAAAAAAAAATCTAGTCCTGAGTAAGGAATACTTGGGAGCTTGGTGCTGTAATTTGGGGGAAAAAAAAAAAGGGGGGGGTGGGGGGAAGACAATAAAATCCACAGTCATTAATTGTAACATGTATATCAAGAAGATGGCCTAATAGCTAAAATGGGCTCTTTTCATTATTTTCTATTCATGGGTAAGATTTCCAAGAAAAGAGAAGGACATTCTCTTTGAGAATTATTACAATCTTTACTTAACCTCTGAGTATAGAGAATAAGAATTTCCTATTATTACATGATTAAGAGAAATGCAATTAGGAAATAGCTGAAGATTCTTTTTGTTCAGGCGGCCCTGCTTGTTGTGCCAAGCAGATACTAGACTGCCCTCCTGGGAGCGCAAAATATGTGAGAAAATACAATGCAGCAACATGAGGCTACAAAAGGCAGCTAACTGGAGCTAGGAATAGGATAACAGCACAAGAACACCTGAGGTAACAACAGTCTTTGGGCTAATGTGTGTTGAGATCCCTCATGAACTAATGACTGTTTAAACCATTCTAAAAAAGTTATCATACTCTGCCCCACTTAAGCATTTTAAATGGCTATGAAAACGCTCATTTTACTGTAACCAAAATATTGTGTAAATATGGAAAACAACCAATATAGGTTGTCTTTTGAATGTTATGATAAAGCTCTTTTCCAACATTGTTAAGTATTCAAATTGAAGATAAATGAAACATAAGATCCATGAAACATAATCAATTTAGCATACGATCGAAGTCAAATGAGCATTATTACTGACAAATTATATGCTCAGAAAATTAGGACAGTATGAAAAAGTCAGTAATATATTAGCAGATTCTCTTACAAACAAAAATGGAATGCCATAGCAATTAATAAAAAGAAAATGCCTATAACAGTAAACCACATTAGAGTGTCTTTCTCTGTTAATTTGCATTATATCTCACATACTGAAAAAGATATATATCCATAGACTTGAGGGTGATGCTGTCAAGGTCTCAAAAGTGTATGCAGCATCTATCATGCTTAATATGTGTGAGCAGTAGATTGAAAAAAAAAAAAAAAAAAAAAAAAAAAAAAAAAAAAAGAGGTTAAGTTTCAACAGTAAATAACGTTCCCAGTGCAAGATAATAGCAGGGTTTTTAGATGCCAGAAGGGGACTATCCTCAAGAGACAGAGAAAAAGGAACAAGTAAAAAGTTACTCACATATAAATGAAGACTATACATTCCTAACATATATTTTGTTGGTGTTTAGATCTGAACCAGACAAATTCTCATGAGGAAAAAAGACAGTTTTCATCTCCCCTCAGTCCTTGAACTGAACGTCAGATTGCAAGATGGAAAATGATTATTACAGAATTAGTCTAGGGTTGAGCATGAACCTCATTTTCTAGTTCAACAAAAGACTTGTTAAGTCATGTAGCTGTGTGTGAAAGATGATGTAAAGTGCAACCAGGCTGTAAAGGCACCACTCAATGAGCATGGATGTAAATAATTTAGCAAGATGCAAAGCAGTGAGACCAGGTCTAACAAAACATAATCCCATTATTTTGAACAACTAAGTATACTATGTAATTTGTTTATGGAGCATTATTCCTGATGCTTAAAATATTGCATGGTACATTTAGAGTTGACTTTTCAAGTTTCAACAAGTATGCCTTTTCACTTGCTGGTCTTGACATGTCTAGTGAGTCTGACTATTGATCTGAACTGAAACAGGCAGATTGATATGAATATGAATTGAGATGTCACTAGGGCATTTATCAATGAGGAAAATATTATCATTGGTTTTGCTCAGATTAGGAAGCTGAAAGCACAGAATATAAACGATGGAACAAAAACATTATGGGATTAAAAAAAAAAAAAAAGTGTGTGAGAATTATCCTAATGTAGCAGGAAGTTGTTCAGGTCTGGTGGCTATACTGTGCTACAATATCTGAAACAGTGCCCCTGTTGTGATTCATTATCACTGTATAGCACTATTGGAATTAATAATAATGAAAGACAATCATAAACTGATTATAGAAATTGTGGTGTTCCTTCATGGTTTTATAACTAAAGTGGCTAAATAACTGTTTTTGTGGAGATAATTCCATTATAAAGAAAACAAAGCTAACCTTTACAGACAAGTAGTTACATAATTTTGTCTGGTAGGGCATTATCAGCCCAATTCTCTGCATATCTGAACAGATAAAATTTCACCAAAGATGGTGATGTACCCATTTATTCTGGCAGGGAGCTGTGCACAATTTTAAATCATCTCATGTAGTTTGAAGTGCCTTCTTGTCTTTGCTTTGTTAGAATCACTTTCTCACTCTTTTCTCACTGGGGTTGCTTCAAAGGCAGTTTTGGGCAACACAATTGGTTTTTGTGGCATGGGAACTGCCAGAGAGCTGAATCTGGGATCAGGACCTAGCAGGGTGCTGGTTAGCATCTAAATATGTAACACGATGTGGCCCTTCTTCTTCTCTTGGGGGTGAGCACCACATAATTTTCACTGATCAGCGGTCTTTGTCTATTGAGCACTAGCTGAGAAATTGTGCTTCGATGACCGTAAAAGCTGTAATTGTGCCCTGTCTTTACTTTATGTGTGTCACACAGAGCTGTTAGTCAAACAAAAATCCCACCGGTTTACCTCTCATGGACACTGCAGAGCTCACCCAAGTCCTTGTTCTGTTGCTATTCTGCAGTCTGCAATTGACTCAGCCAATTCTTTTTCCTCAGTTTATCTGAGTTTTTGTATGCAGCATTTTTAATTGTCATTAAATCCAATCTGGGATGCCTTGTTCGTGCAAAACACAGTTACTTTATCATATCAGTGGAAGACTGTTAAACAGTGACTGTGGAAAGAAAATTTCTATATCCATTATAGGAAAGAGTGGCATGAAAATAACAGTGTTTACAGTGAAGCATTTAGGGAATCAAGACAACAGTTTAGAAAAAGAGTTAGTTCTTGGCTCCTCTGAGTTCCTCAAAACTCTCTTAGCTCCTTAAAACTTACTGCCCACCCTTATGGGTACCAAAGTTTCTACTCCTAGGAAGAAATGTAGCCAGGATGATTTTCAAACTCAGCATTTGGAGCACATAAACTTCATTCGGAGCAGGGAACCAGATCTCCTCCTTCTCAGGGGAGCCCCCCCTATGCTACATTACTAGCTCCTAGAGATTAACTCTGCTCAAATTATTGTTCTAAATAACTGAATATTCATTGGAGGAAAGATTTCAACTGTTTTCACCCACCTCTCAGGTATCTTTCTTAACCATTTTGTTCAATGCTCCTTCCCTACCTCTTCTTTCTGTTTCTTTCTCACTGTTTTTTGTAAGAAAAGGCTAAATACGCTGTAACACCCACAGCCCCTTTTCTTTACATGATTAAAAAATAATAATAATAATCTAGGGGGAATGATGATGTAAAGATTAGCTGGCTAGCCTCTTTCAGTTCTTAATAGGTATCTCATTTGAAACCAGTCAACTGTTTTTATTGACTCTAGGCCTGGATATGAATGGGTTGCTGTTCTCTTCCAATTCTATCTGATTAATGCTGCCAGGATGCAAATCATGTTTTCATCTAGCTCTTTGGAAGACCTACAGAGCACCACAAAGACAGAGAGAGTCTTTCTAGTTCTTACTCTAATTGTTGTTTTTATTTTGGAAAAGTTACTGTAATCAATAGATAAAAGAGAGATGCTATCTTTAAACAAAGCTGACTATATTCAGTATTGTCACTCTTCCAAGCTGAATGTGTCGTGACATAAGCAGCTTGTAATAGCTGTGAGGGCTTCTATAAGGCATTACTTTATGTAATGTAGAACAACTATATAATTGTTCTCTGAAGGGAATGAACGACATGACTCCAGGCTGGTGCACAACCGAAGCAACTTAATTCTGTAAACATGGTGCTTATATAACCTTATGCCCCTATCACGTGACATCACGTGACTGGGCAAGCTTGCTTATTGGCTGTCATTTGGTTGTTCACAAGGTGATCCTGTGGCAGCCACACCCCCACCGCATGCACGATGTGCAACTGGGCAAACTGCACATGTCGGCTGTCCTCCCCCCACCTTGAGCCACGTGGTCCTCACCTCGTTCTGCATTTTCCCTTTGTTTCCCACATAGCTTCTGACCGCTCTCCTACAGTCTCAATTACTAAATTTTTGTATTCTACAATAGCTGTGTTACTGTATTATTTTTACCTCTTAACATTAAATGGTGAACACCAAGTCATTAGCAAATGCTACCACATAAGCTAAAAATTCCAGAATCAATACAGAAAGAAGCAAAAGAATATATCATTTTCAGAGATACTTGTAGCTATTAAGAGGTTTTTGTGCTCACTGGGTTTCTTTAAATTCTATCAAAGCAGCTCAGAGCGATGTGGAAGGTTGATAATGTAGGTAATAAGAAAGTCATCCCAAGAGATACAAACTCGATGAAGTAATCATTTGGCAAAATAGTGCACATGTATGCTAAAGATCAGGTTGGCTGGTCTCAATGTTCCTGCTTTGCTTTTAAAAGTAAAAATAAAATCCAGTGAGGAACAAGGTAGTTTGTGCACTGAGTTCTGGAGGAAAAAGTCTTGATTCAAGTTGCAGTCACGGGCAACTGTCAGTGGAAGTCAGATGCCCTGTGCTATGAACCCAGGCAATAAAATGATGATCTAGATACTTACTCCAACTTCAAAATCACTTTTAGAGGTGGATCCTCAATGTAAACAGATATGAGATAGTTACCTTCTACAGACATAAAATGAAAGCAGGATAAATGTGGTTACGGTAAGAAGCTGTGGATGTCCCAACCCTGGAAGTGTTCAAGGCCAGGCTGGATAGGGCCTTGAGCAAACTGGTCTGGTGGGAGGTGTCCCTGCCCATGGCAGAGGGATTGGACCTGAGTGGTCTTTAAAGTCCTTTCCAAACCAAACCTTTCTATGATTCTAAGGTGATCCAAATATTTGATCCATGTTAATAAATCAGGGCAAGAAACCTCATCTTAATTGAGCAGGACAAAACACAGAAGTCACATGAGCACTGTACATCAGGGTGAGGGATACCAGACTAGTAAGGAATCTCTAGGATAGTAGTTAAACTGCAGATAGTCTTTTTATTCCTCTTATCTCCCTTTCTGACCAGCAGAGAAGGACAGATTCTTTTCGAGTGAGTCAGAGTAAGAACATAAGCCAGGTGCTGCTCTCCTCCTGACTGTATGAGAGCAGCTGCTTCGTACCCTTCTTTCACACTCACCAGAGCTCTAAGTTGGATTTTGACAAAAATGAGGCCAAATAAACAAGCAGCATCTGAGAATTACGTGGCACAGCTATTTTGCTGTGGAAACTGCAGGGAGGTTTCTTGTGTCCAGCACTTCAAAACCCTACTTATGTCTGATTAGTCAATTGCTTTATTTTCTCCCCAGGAGGAAACCTAAATAATAATTGACAAAGGAGCTTTCTATCACACTTACAGCTGGAAGAGGGCTATAGGAAATTTAGTGATAAATGTTCTCCCAACAGTAAAAGCAGTGTAACACTGACTACAGTAGCTAGAAAAATATTTACCAAAGTTGTGAGAGCACCTGTGTGGATGAGTTCATGCTGACCTGATAGTGAATCAACCATTACAGTTCTGGTGGTTTTTCTGTGTCTGTTTTGACGTTTTGCCCAGCTCAGCATGGGCATCAGTTGGGGATGTCACCATCCTAAGAGGACTCCTAGAATTTTCTCAAGTCTTTGTTTTGTCTGATTCTGACATCACTCTGTTTTGAAAATTTCCTGGGAGAAATGTCAGGGAAAACTGCTGGTAAAAGACCTTCCTGAATATGCTTTTAAAGCTTTTATCATTGCATGTCGACAATGGCTGAAACAGGAACTAAGAGAAGATGTAAGAAAAAAGGTCACAAGTGGCTCAGTTTTTATAGCATGTTGTTGGTAATTAGAGGACATTATCATTATTGCCAAACCCAGGTTCTCAAAATTCTTTCTCTTGGCTTAAAAATCAACACATTTAAGTAGTAATAAATAAAATCATTCCTGACTTGAAGCTTTGCATTCTGTGCTTTCAGACTTTTATTTCTAACCATGAGGGTTGGAGATGTTATTTTTGGTTTGAAATGAAAGCTGAGAATCTCATATGATAACATAAAGCCGAGAAACTAAAGCTTCAAGAAATATACTCTATATCTCAAGGACTGTGATAAAATCACAAGAATTGGCAGCAGTGCAATATTCTTAAAGTTTGCATACAGTTGATTTTACAGTCTCACTTCACTAATGATACAGTACTTACAGGAGCTGGTTGCTGGCATGAATATCAATACCAGAGTTCTTCAGTAGGATATCTCTGGACAGTATATAGTCCTTAGAATAAAGTCCAGCTTCAGTCCATACTGAAAGAGAAGAAAAATGCAAAAGCAAACCTAACCCCCAGAATCAACAGTAAATAGAAAGGTTCTTAAAATATATTTTATATAAGTAAAAGTTACAAATTTATATATAAAGTATACAATTTATATGATTGTTTTGCAGACTTTTTAGCACCTAGTTTGGACATTACTTCAGTGTTTAATATCAGCTTTTACCTCTGACTTTAGTTTGTGAATGCCAAGATGCACTAGCAGTTGCAAGAGGCTGGGAGGAGAAAAGGACCAACAAAAGGGCCAACATTTTGCTGGAGACCCTTAACTTTAAGATCAGCTTAAGATCTTCAACAAAGAGCTACAGAACAAAACACTAGCTTTCACTCCCATTGAAGCAGCAATTTTTCAAATTGCCTTTGCCTTCTGATACATATATATTTTTGAATAAAAGACCTTATCAGTGAAGGCAGCCAACATTCTCCCAAAGCAACTTTCATCCTAGTGTATTTGGAACATCCAAGAACTTTTGACCTTTGTAGCGATGTAGTAGAAAATAGGTTATTTAAAGTACCCCTCATGATTTTTCCCTAAAATGTGTTAGATTTCTGGATAATAATAACAACCTTTTTAAGGTTAGAATGCTTGCTTTCTTTCACTTACAAGATCAGCTATTTTTCAAAGCAAAGAAGTTTTACCTAAAAGTTTCTAAGGTACCTAATACCGTATTCTGGCCCAGTCAATAACTGCAAATGATAAAAGGCTTTCTCTCAGCCTTTGTGCTCTCTGGTTGCATTAGAGACTGAACGAAGATATATGAGATGACACAGCAGGCTTTTTAATCCTTTAGAAATGGTTGGCAAAGTCACCTCTTTACTTACAAAAAGTAAAACATATGATGTTGGGGTATATGGGTATTTTTTAAATAAATGTCAAATCTTTTTGTAATTTACTGTATTTTCACAGTCTGGTGTTGGGTGAAGGACAGTACTTTAACATGCCAAGACATGTTTATGGAAAGTTCAAAAGTTTATGAAACAAAGGCACTGATAATTCCAGGAGAAGCAGAAAGATACTGAGCCTTTCAAAAGCTTCTGAGCTTCTGTGGATTTTGCTTACAGCACTGTCTGGAATTTGCCATGGTTCGAGTGAGAGGTATGCTGTGAAAAATAAATCTGAAATGCTGTGGTGCAGTACAGTGGATAACTTGTAGGCAAATTTATACAACAGAGGTCACTTTGAAGTTTTAAAGGCACTTTAAGCCTTTATTTTGTGAAAATCTAATCAAGATACCAAACATGCTAGTAAGACTCAGAGTATATCTCATCCATTCTTTTTTTCATTTCTGGTGGATTTGAGGAAGTTAATTGACAGAAAATTGTAGCAGTATAAAAGCTATATTTTTTTCACTTATTTTCACTGGTTTTCTTTATAACCTGCAACTTTTGCTGACAACGTCATGTTATTCTTTATACACTAACTCTTAATTGAACAATATTTCTTTGTGGGTGGGCAATATTTATTACAGATGATGTTATGACTGTCTTGCAAAGGAGAATCTAATGCAAATCTAATGCAAAGTTGGGACTCCTGTAAATTGTGTACCCTCTTTGTCTAATTTCAATTAATAGTATAGATACAAGTCCCCTAACCTAGAATGGGAAGGAACTGGGTTTCAAGCCTCACCATACCCTATTCCTCTTAAATTCCCACTTAGAGCCCCATGTTTTCAAAAAAGCCACAAACACAACTGAGAAAATAGAATGCAACCTCCTTGCTCACTCCAGCCAAAAAAGAAAAATGAACCCAAACTAACAGCAAGATCGTTGTAGGCTGAGGTACTGGATTGCCACCACATTGCTTTTCAGTGAATCAGCCTGCATGTAGCTATAACCATGGGGCTGTCCCAGGCCCCAGGGTGGACAAGTGTTTGATGGTGTGACACCCTATCTGTTTCTGATCTTCCGCCACTTGTTAGTTCACAAGTTGATCTTCCCAAGGAATTAATTACCAGTTTTGAGTATGAGGCAAAGGGAAAATAATGTGAAGATTTGGCCAGCTGCAGCATGGCTGGCAGCACAGTAGTGTAAAAGATACCAGCATGTCCTCTCAACTTGTTTGTCATTCCTTCAGAGTTTTGGGGGGGTGGATAGGAGTATCTTGCCATAATTTTCACTGTAATATGCAGAATTTTTGTTTGCTAATGTTCATATAGTTTGTGGATATTTGACTAGTCATGACCGGCTTTTAGAAAATCAACACACTTGCAGCTGACAACAGCATGCAGCTACAAAGCCTGAGCAAGAAAGGAGAAGAGATAAGAATGAAATCAGTATGCTTGAGGGGGAGTAGTGTATAATTAGGAAACTGCAGCTTTTTTTTTGTCTCAAAAGCAATAGAAAGCCATGACTGCCATCCTGTTTGTGCATTCCCTCAGCCTTTGTTTATTTTTATACCGTGACAATATGCTGGGAGAAAAAATCCTACCGATTTATTTCCCCTGAACAAATGAAAGGAATACATACTATCTTCTTTTTTGTTGTTACTCTACCTCCTTCCACAAACCACCTCTTGTCTCAAAAGAGGTGGCGATATTTCCATGGTCAAAATAGAATTTCTGCTACTATCTTCACAACCCTTTCAATTAAATTCTGTGGGGAAATCTCTCTACTGGTTTTGGTTGTGCAAGATAAGGGATGTCATAGGAGCCTAATGGTTGAGGGTTAGAACAAGGTATGGATGTAGAAAAGTTCATTACACCAAGTTTGCACTCCCAAAGTATGCTACAATAGAAGTAAAGCTTTATCACATATTACAGGCTATGCACTGGCATGGCTTTACCCCATTCATGCAGAATAGATACAAAGTCTATAGATTCCAATCATATCTACATGGAATTACATCCTTTCACCAACAGTGTAATGGATTAGATATCTTACAGACCCTCTCTATTAAAGATTGTTCAAACTAAGTCCATACACACGTACTGAAGTACGGTAGCAAGTCCCATGTTCTGCCTGTACACAAAAAGAGCTGAACCTGTAGCAAAGCTTCTACTTCAGGTGAGATTTCCAATGGACTACAAGGCTGATGACCAGTGAAAGAACTGACTACAGCCATGACAAGGGAAAGTAGCGGTGGAAGGGCCAGAGTGACAATTGCTGTATACTGAAATTTATGTCAGTAAAGTGAGAGCAATTTATACTGGCTGCACTGCAGTATAGTGATGCCTTTCCAGCCAAAAAGGATGTGATAAAAACATTTTAAGCTGGTCATTGATATGCATCAAAGGATTATCACTCCATAGTATAAAAAATAAAAACAAAACAAACAAAAAAAAAAAGTAAGGAACAGGGTTTTCTCATATCTGTAAATCTACTTTCTCACAACTCTTCAGTAGGAAGTATGATAAAAGCCAAACAGATAAAGAAGCTGTAAGTCCTACTGCTTATGATTTGTTTTTTAATTATTATTTATTTTGTTTCCTCAATCACTTTGCTGTACTCATTTGGCTGGAAGGCAAATGCATTCCCTGTTGATTTATCCCCACTCAGCCAGGGGCTTTTGCTGCTCTGTTTGATTCCTAATATGGTAGCAAAAGCAGATTTTGTATGACTTCCAGGGGGCTCCTCTCAGCTTGGGGAATGCAGTGGGAAAAGAGCCCTGCCGAGAAGAACAATGATAGTTGTTGCACTAATACCAATAAAGACCAGAAAATGGGCTTCCCCACATGCACTAAAATTTCCACTTTCACTACTCTCTAAATCACCACTTTCGTCTTACTTTGTAAAACAAAAAAAATGTTTTCTGTTACCTAGCTAAACAGGCTTTGTTGAACATATCAGAAAACATTTTTTTCAATAAGTGGGGAAAACATCTACTCCATCACAATGAAATTTTCATTATACTAATGCACAGCTTGAAAGCATTCTGTCACAGTGTCAGTGGATTAATTACAGCACAGAGGAATTAAATGCTTTGGGAATCAAAAAAAAAAACTTAGGATTTCCCCTTTTGCCCCTTATTTTCTTTATCATTTTGATTCTAGACAACTTATTTGTTGTCCATTATGGAATGAAACCGTTTGTTTTTTAGTTTTTTAGTTTTTCCTTTTTTATATATTTTTTTTCCTGTTAATTAAGTGTTCTTCAGGTGCCAAACACACAAAATCTCAAAATGGCCTTTTCTGGTGAAGTACCAAAATCCAAAGGATTATATTCACCAAGCAAGGTCTCTAAAAGGTTAATAAAGAGTTGGAAATTAATTTCATTCCAAATACAGAACAATAGTGTGCAGTGACATGACTTTGTGATAAGCACTTGTTAAAGCTAAATCCTCCCTAAGCCCTGCAATTGTTTTCCTTTGTGCTAATGGCAAGCTAACCGGAGGTACTCCCTCTCCTTCTCCCCATTTCTCTCCTCTGAGGGTATCAGAAAGGCTAAATCTGTTTGCTAAATCTGGCTTTTTTAATTAAAACCTCAGTTGTCTTTTTAATGTTTGTGATGTTCATTTCTGACAGGAGAATAATTCATCTTTCTGAAATCCACAAACAATATTATTGCTTGCTAATTGCTTTTACTGGGGTGTACATGAAACAAAAGGAATTTTCACTATTTATATTGCTGTTGAGTGACTGCCTTGGCTTTCATTATTCACAGGCACACACAAAAAAAGCCTTTTGTCACACATATATTCACTAGTGCAGAAAAGTGTTCAATCAGAGTTTCCACAGGAAACCTGAAGGCGTAGGTTCCAGGGGAACTGACCACTTTGTATTCTTACCACTTTTAACAGGAGCTATATACCTTTGAAAATCATGGAATCGTAGAATCATTCAGGTTGGAAAAGACCTGTAAGATTATCTAGTCCAACCTTTAACCTTGTGTGGACAAGTCTACCACTGAACCATGCTACTAAGTTCTACATCTGCACATTTCTTGAAGACCTCCAGGGATGGTGATTCAACCACTTCCTTGGTTTTATTCCAATACCACAAAACTCTTTCAGTAAATAAATGCCTCCTAATATCCAAAAATATCTAAACCTTCCCTGGTGCAACTTCAGGCCGTTTCCCCTTGCCTTATCATTTGGTGCTTGGGAGAAGAGCCCAATCCCCACCTTGCTACAGCCTCCTTTAAGGTAGTTGTACAACATGAAAAGGTCTCCCCTGAACCTTCTTTTCTCCAAGCTAAACAACCTCAGTTCCCTCAGCTGCTCCTTGTAAGATTTGCTCTTTAGACGCTTCACTAGCTTTGTTGCCCTTCTTCAGGCATGTTCCAGCAGCTCAATGTCCTTCTTATACTGAGAATGAAAACTGAACAGAGTATTAGAGGTGCAGCCTCAGCAGAGCCAAGTACCAAGGGGCAATCACTTCCCAAGTCCTGCTGGACACATTATGTCCAGTATAAGTCAGGATGCTATTGGTTTTCTTGGACACCTGAGCATACTGCTGACTCATATTCAGTCAGGTATTAACAAATACCTCCAGGTCCCTTTCCACCAGGCAGCTTTCCAGCCACTCTTCCCCTAGTCTGTAGCATTATGTGGAGTTGTTGTGCCCCAAGTGCAGGACCCAGCACTTGGCCTTGTTGAACTTCATACAGTTGGCCTTGGCCCATCAGTCGAGTCTATCCAGATCCCTCTGCAGAGTCCTCTTACCCTCAAGCAGATCAACACTCATGCCTATCTTGGTGTTGTCTGCAAACTTACTGAGGGAGCACTTTATCCCCTCATCCAAATCACTGATAAATATATTAAAGAGAAGTGGCTCCAGTACCAGGCCCTGAGGGACACCACTTAGTACTGGATTCCAACTGAATTTAACTCTATTCACCACAATTCTTTGGGCCCAGCCACCCAGCCAATTTTTTAACCCAATAAAGCATACACCAATCCAAGCTTTCAGCAGCCAATGGACCCATCTACAATTTCAAATACTTATTATCTTTGAAAGTGTATTCTAAATTTGGCTAACATTGCCTGAAAAGAGTATTGTTTTTCCAGCTTAGTTTTGCTGGAATTATTTATATTCTCAATTATACACAAGCCTTGACCTGGCTTGGAAACTGTGTCATCCACCCTTCCCTTACCATTGTTGAGGTCTATTGATTCCAAATAACAACGCTTATCAATTTCACCTCTGTGTCATCCTCTTCTTCCTCCTCCTCATTTAATAACCTCACACTCAGGCTTGTCTTTTCAAATATTCCTACTTTCAATAATGAAGAGCCAAAGGGTTTGTGAAATTCATATGTGCTCTTTGGATTCTTGGGTTGTTTGATTATAGAACATGATCCCATGACTAGACTACATCCAGATCTTGTTTCAGTGAAGTAGCACACAAAAATGTTGTGAGCTGCACAGATGCAATCTGGCTTCTCAGTGAAGCACAAGATCAGATTGCTCCACCACTTCTGTAACAAATTGAATAGCTGTTACATGAATTTGTAGCAGGTACCCAAGCTGAAAACTATCATGTAGCTTTGGATTTCTGATCATTTATGTTGCGTTTGACTGCCTTTTAAGCTAAAGTGGTGTACAGTGAGTGGTGAAACCATAACATGTCAGTCAAATATCCATTTGTAGCCATTAAATGGCTTCAAGAATTTGAAGAAGCCTGGGATATACTGAGGCATGAGTTACTGGTGATGTTCTCAGAAGTACTTCCATCTTTCATCTAATATTGCCATTTGTCAAGTTGTTTGGTCTCTTGTCAGCAGCAGAGCATTCGTACTGCAGATGCTGTTGGCCTTGAATGCTTGTACTATAGTCTACCTTGACAAAACAAAGGCTTGTACTATAGCCTTTAAATGGCCCATAGCGTTGTGTTGGCACTTTCTTGTAACTTGTTGTCTTGTACTTTCTTGTAACTTTTCTAGGGCATTGTAGAAAGGTAAATTTTTTGTTCTACCAAGGACTTCATAACTTACATAACCCAGGGCATAATCCAGATGTTACTCTTGTTTAAGTAAAAATTTGGTTTAAGTTTCAGGTCATTGCCTTTCATTATGTGGAGTCAACAGGAATGTAGTCCCCCAGCCCTTGCTCTGCAAGGGCCTGAATTCAAAATTTGACCTTCAGGCTTTTCAAAACTTCTTGTTATACTGCAAAATATGTTTTCACTCAGTTGTCATTTTTTGCTAAACAGATGTAACATAGTTCAACTGAATTGAAGCTGCCTGTCAGTTTAACCTACCTAATAGCTTCTGTTGTTGAGAGTTAGATGAAGATGTTGCCCTTCCCAAGGAAATCTTCTTTTGATCTGCTTTTCCTAATTGTGTTTAAATTTCATCCAAGACAAAGTCAGTCTTCAGAACAATATTCGGAAACACCATCCAGAATAGCCCCTTTCATGCCCTTAGTAGACACAGTTGTTGCCTTGCGCTATTCCAGGAGCATCCTTCTCACCACCAAGAAGCAAACGATTGTTAGTTGGATTTGCCCTGGGCAGACAAGAGGGAAGGGTTTCATGTGGTTTCTGTGTCAAAAAGGGCACAAATATATATCTGTGTCATGGGTTGCTTTAGGTTTCATATTTCAGATTGGTGTTATATTTGTTGAGGCAGCAAATACTTTGATCCTGTGAATCACACTAAATTAGGTGCCAAAAATAGACTATAAGTTTATATAAGAAAATACATACCAAAACCAGGTTGAAAAGACATGCAGTGTATGGGGGGGGGGGGGGATGGAGGGAGGGTGGAGGGAGAAGAGGGGGAAGAGAGCTATTTATTTTCTCCTAGTAATTCTAAATTGATGTTTTATAGACTAAAAGCAGGACTGCAATCATGTAGTTCTAATCTAACAGAAAAAAAAATAATGGAAGCAAAATGAGAATTGAGCTTTATACAAATATAAATTTCTCAGGTAGAAAAAGTACTAGGAATGATATTTCAAACTGAGACTGAAAACCAGGTGCTTATGGGCTCCCCTTCTATACAAACACTGATAAATGGAATGTTGGAAAGTCTTGATATCCTCTTAAAATAAATATCAGCTTTGATAAAGCACAACTGGTGTTGGTATCTCAACTGTGAAGAGTTCATACCAGCCTGCTTTGCTGGTAGTCACAGATGTTGAAAGACTTTTTTTTTTTACTCCTTCTGTACAGCAATGTTCCCAAAGTATTAGCTCTCAATATTTCTAGTTTAATCATCTGATTCATAAAACATATCTCTTTCACATTGTCTAAGATTGAATGTTTACCTGAATGAGAAAAGCAGTTTGTAGAGTATCAGCAATATTTAATAAATAAATAAATAAATAAGAATTATTTTTCAGTATAATGTTTTGCATTTTTTCCTATGACCCATTTGTGTGAACTGAGGCTTTCCTTATGGGTTTCTTAATCTTTATGTAACATGCAGGTAATAGATACTGCTGCTTTGCTTTTCAATTTTTTTTATCCTTTTCTTTTCCTTCCAATTCATACAACGTTACCTTCAACTGCCACCAGGATATGGAATATGCAGTTATAACTGGGTTTGCTGCATTTGAAATTAAAAATAATAATAATAAAATAAAAATCTGGCATGTAATTAATATCATTGTTCATTGTTTTGTATGTGAGGCTGCCTTTATCACTGCCTTTGTCTTTTTTTGAGTATGCTGCTTCTAGCCCTCTGTGGCAGAGGATACGGATTACCCCCAAGCAGTCTGTATGAGCATGCTTCCTGTAAAGATGATCAGAATTCAGTGATACAATGCTGATGTGCAGTCAAGCCATGAAACTTTTCTGTGGCAATGCTGACATGAGGAGTCCATAACGCAAAATATAAATTCTTGCTAGAATAAATTGCTAATAAACTACCTAGAACATTTTTTAATAGAGTTTCTCTGTATTTCAGTGTTGATTAATTCCTTTCAGTGAATACTGCCACTCACTTCAGTGATAGTAATATTAGAACTCCTATCTGTCCTCTGTGCAATTTGAGATTAGGACTTGTTTTGCATCACAGCTACTGGGTTTGTGTTTGGGTTTTTAGTGTTGGTGCCTTTTTTTTGTTTGTTTTGCATGGGGGTGGAAGGAAGTAACTAAAAGAGGAATTTGTTTTCAGTCCGCTGAAGTACACTAAAAGTGAAGGGAAAATTGTCTCAACTGTTTCCAGAGACAGAAAATGGAAATTGAAGGTTGTTCCCTACCCCACTGCAGTTTCCACAATGTCTGTCATAAGTAAGGGTATCTCAGTGGTTGGCTTTGGCAAAATATTCTTTTGGATTATTATCTGTACCTCTTCCTGATGGGCATTAATTCCTTTTAGATCGTTCTTCCACTACATTAAAGAAATTGCTTTGTTTGCTTCTTTCCAGTTATTTTCAGGTGTCTTTCCTCACTTTTGTCTCTGTTTGGCACGGTAATCTTCCTCAGTATGGTCATCCCACATACTTAAGCCTGGAAGCACAAAGAAACATCAACAGACAAATAGAAATTCTTGACTAACAAAAATTTGTAAATCCCCGTAGGCTTTCAATCAAGTCTCCTAAAATGTTGATAGTCACAGGCAAGAAGCTATTTGCAGCAAATACCCGCAGGGACAGATATTCAATATGACAGAGGCCTGAAGATGATGATTGCACGGGCAAGGCAAGCGAAGGCACTCACATCAAAGAAGGGAGACCTGGCACCAGCCTTTGCTCCACTGACTTGTCAATAGTAGCACTCAAAATGTGATGTTCTTCTCAGCAGAGCAGACTGAGAACCTGTTTCTTGTATCTTTTAGCCTCAGGATGTTGGAAATAGGCATTCAGATCTGTTTAGCCAACAGAGGGGTCTAAAGACCCTTAGTCAGCAATTAGGAGTTTGACCTCGTGGCTATCAGCAAAAGAAGGGTGGAGAGAAAAAACGGTTGCTTTACTCTTTAAAACAAAATAGATAAAACCAGAAAAGCCTAAGCTGGCACAGCAGGAGTAAAACATCGGAGACTTGAAAAGGTGAAGTGTAATTCCTCTCCTGAGCACTCTTTCAGGTACGTTGCAGCAGCTTCCTACCCAGGTACCTGGTCTGTCCAAATTCCATCTGTTCCACCTGACGCTCCTCACATGCTTGCTTTTTGTTGTTGTTTTTGTGGATTCATTCCACCAGGCAGCATGTGTCTCCAAAAGAGGTACTGTATTACTGTCCCCCTGCCCCAAATCTTGATACCTCTCTCTGAATGACCTGGTTAGATAGGCAGCCCCGTACTGCATGGCTTCCAGGTACTCACAAACAGTCCACCTAGAGACACCATTATACACTTGGTTCCTGTTTTCCTGCTGAAGCATCCTACGTGACCTGTTCTTTTTCCTTGGTTTTGTTTTTTCTATATTATGTGCTTCTACTTCTCTCTTTCCTTCTTCTGTAAGTCATTATTCCTCAATCAGTGTATGTTCCACAATTCTCCTCCCCAGTTCACTTCAGGACAACACTCTGAATCTCTCTAAACATCTATGTATTATCTTTTTTCCTTTATTTTCAGTACCACCAATTTAACAAATAGAAATGTAATTAATTTTTTCTCTATAGCATCAAAAGGCATTACATAAATTCAGACTCAGCAATCTGCTGGAATTCACTGCCTGAAATATTGCCAGTTTGCTTTGGTTTCTGTCTGAATTCCTGTACTGGACAGTCTGCCTGTATCAGCAACCCCAATTAATAACATTCCACCTTTTGATGCTAATGCCTCCCTCATCTTCGTTGTTGCTGTATTCTTTCCATCTGTATATTTTGTCATACATATTATAACATTTTACATATTAAAGGGTGCTTCTTTATTTATTTGTTCCCCTTCCCCAGCATATTAAAATTTTACAATGCCATGCTGTATTTCATAACTAAATTCAAGCTTCATGAGCAGTCAGACTCCCTTTTTGGTGCAAATACAAAAGAGTATGGTTTACTGTTTTGATGCTTGAAGTTTGCATATAATCACATTTACAAAGTGTTGGGTTAAGTTGCTTGGCTTTTGCACCAGGGTATTATGTGTTTACACGCAGCCAAAACTTAAGGTGCATTTTCCTCTTGGTTCAACCCACAATGAGCTTTCTAAAACTATTTGTTTAGCCTATGTGCAGCTATGTTGAAATGATCTGCTTGGATGCAAGAGAGACAGATCAACTGCCCTTGCTCTGGCAGTAAACTTAATCATAAGCTCATAAGCACTAATTTGTGCTGTTTTTAAATAAGAGTTTTGGCTTTTTTTTCTTTTTTCTTTTTTCTTTTTTTCCAGTTCTATGCTACTTTCCCCATCTGGCGTTATAACATTTGTTGTTATGTTCCAGTGGAAGCACTAGGGGTGGAATTACAGATTCATCTGCTGGCTGAATAGCCCTTAGGCCACTGTGAATGTTTCTGTTTATTCTGTCAGCTCTACGTGTTCTGCAATCTCAGTTTGGGATTCTCAGATGAGGGAATTGCTGGCTCCACTGTCAGTTTTGCAACACCTCCGCCCCCCCACTGCACTCTGGTTCTCTGAATTCAGCATTTCAATAACAACTTGATACTCACTTAACTGCACAACAGTGAAGAGTTGTTATTTTGAGACTGCTTTGCTACACTCGCCACTTAACTTTTTTCATTAATGTGAGGGGCTATTGTTAGTTCTTACAAATACTGACCCCTTTTCCCCCAGTATAAATGGATTATTGGAATCCATTATTCCTGTGAGAATCCACCTCCTGTTATTGAACATGTATTTCCAAATGTTTTCATTTATAAATTATCTAGTCTTTGAGTTTCTTCTATTAAAGGTGCTTATGGAAATACATAACTGAAGTCATCCAACTTGACACATAATATGAGCAAAAAAGGGTCCTGAGCATGTCAGTGTGCTGCATCTGGAGCAGTCCACCCATGGGGCACAGATAAATGTTAACACATGCATTCTGAGTCTTTTTAACTAAATTGTGTACAGCTACCCGTGGCCTCTCTGACACCCTGTCTAGGCTGGTTGCGATTTCTTAACTTTTTTCATGGCCGCTATGGTACTGGGTGGTGTTGGGAGAATATTCCCAGCACCAAGCTGAATCCTTAGCCCACTTACTAAACTGATTTTAAAAAGTGTTTTCCTGGGGTCAGAACTGGCACAGATGCCAACACAGGAACCTGCAGCAAATATATTTGCTACCCACTTTTCCCATCTGCATTACTGGCTACAGCTCAAGTTCTGGCTGATAACATCAAGTAATCTATAGCCCAGTGGGGTTATGGAAACTATGATGAAGTCCCAAGTGACACTAGCTGAGGACTGGACACTAAGTAACAAATAAACTTTAAATAAAAATCAACATTCCTGGTTTTAGGGAAATGTTGTGGACAAATAAATAAGCAAATACATAAAACCTATATTTTATGCCAAGATAATTGTTCCTAATAATAATATTTTTCAATATTTCCCTTGGGATGTCAGCTGATGCTTAAAAATTATGTCCCACTTTTCATATGCACATTTGTGGAGGAAGGTAGAAGACCCACTAGCTTGCATCAGTGGATATAAACCCTATATTTTATTCAGTCTAGAATGTACCCTAGCACGTGTACTCCTTCTTAGTAATTGTGCCTTATATTGTTTCTTCCCTAGATAACAATTTTTGCGTCCCCCCCCCCCCCCCCGGCTTTCCTTCCCATTCTGCAGCATTCCATTCATCTGAAAAATATTGGCTTAGACAATCGAAGCACAATATCACTCTAAACTCATTATTTCAGAGACTTTAATTATCCTCTCTCATCCATACATGAATAAGCAGGAGAAGAAAAAGTTAAGGCAAATTATCCATGGCCTGAAAGCCACAGGCATCATGTGAATCATCCCTCTCCAGGGAGAGAAGGGTTTATAGGCCTACAGAGGGAGTAAGTCCCATGATTCTTGGGAAAAAGCAGCAAATCCATGGGAACTACCAAGCAAGTTTGTCCTGCTTTGCTCTGTTCTCGGAAGCCCTGATGCTTTCTGTACGAAGCACTGCTGTGGCAACCACAGCTGCTTTTCTCCGAAGGCAAGGTAAAGAACACAGATACTGCTGCCCTTGTCAGCATTCATCCCTAGCAGAGCTGCTATAGAAAATATAGTTGCTTGCTGCATAAAATTGCTGTTCTCCTTGCTGCCTGTTGCCATAAGCCAAAAAGTAAAAAAGAAAAAGAAACGGAAGAAAAAAAAAAAAAATGCTTTCAAGTGAGTTTGCACAGAATAGCAACAGGTTGTGGGTGCAGTACTGAACACAGCACCCCTCCTGCTCTGGTCAAAGGCACGAGCTTGACATTGCTCGGCTTTCCACCCTGCTGCACTGCTGCAAGATGAGAGTGATTACAGCTCTTTAGCATGGAACTAACGATCCGCCCTGCATGTCACCTCTGCCCTAACCATGTGTTCAGAGCCATTTCTAAGGCTGCATTTCCAAATCCGATTTTCTTTACTTATTGGATCAATTTCCAAGCTCTTCAAGAATTCATTTTGCTTCCTGAAATGGAAACTCCACTATCTGCTGACACCTTTGCTCCAAATGTCAGTGATGTGTGCTTTGGCACGGGCTTGGCATACATTTTCTTCTGATAAGGAAAAACATGTGCTAATTAGCACCCAGTTAGCCTGAAAGTTTTCAAGACAAAAATACAGCTGAAGGCAATTCTGGCACTGGATTTCTCCTCAGTTCCTACATTTTATTTGAGAACATCTTTTTACAATGCTTTTCATATGAAACTTTACTCAGCTCTATCTATAACTGGTTTGTTCTGGCTCAGTTTTTTTCCTATTAATGATGTTAGGCTTCCTTGAGGCTTGTAGGGGGTTTTCTCTGATCCAGCTGCACAGAACTGTGTGGGATTTTTTTCTTTAAACAGTTACTCTTCCCCAGCACACAGACTGGGGACTGTAATTGCACACCTAATCAAGTCCAGTGTTTTCCCTGCAGCATTTTTCAAATTTGTCAACTTTCTAGTTGCTTGCTTTTCATATTTTTGTGAGATTACAGACGCCTTACAAATATTTATCAAAGATCAGCACCATCCTTATGTTTGCATTCAGAATAAACCACTGTAGTAAAGCCATTCCAAGTTGAGTATTTTGTTGATATTTTTCTGATGAAGATCCATACAAGTGGAAATTTGTATGCTGAATTCAGTGCTACCTAAGTGGAAAATAATTTTTCCATTCTGAGTTCCACTTTTTCCTTAGATATACTCATTAGCTGTGATTTTCTTCTTTTTTGATGTAGTATTTTTTTCCAACTGCCAAGTTTGCTTCTTCTAAACCTCTGATAATTAAGAGCATCTTGTCTACAACATGATAGTGGTGAAGCAGTCATTATTTTAAGTGGATTCTAATTGTGTATATGGGCATCACAGCCCACATGAATCAAGATGTCTTTGCCTGATAGGACATACCATTTCACTTATCCTTTAAATGACATATTGGCATCTTACTGCAAACCTCAGGAAAACAAAGTATGTCAGCTAGTCCCCCAGTGCTCTAAAAGCTGTTCAGCTAGCCTCCCATGAGATGTTAGTGTAAAATCTACAATGCAAAAATAGTTATGAATTTTACAGCTTTTTAGCACTCATGGATAGACAATTGAGGGAATAAATAGCAGAGTTTTATTTAATCACACACATTGCTTAACATGAATTATTAAGCAAGGGACAGAGCCATTCTGTTCCCTTTAGCAGAGGAACATCTGTAGTGCCCTGGATGCAATATCCCTTCTTCCAGGTAGATTGGTAATGTAATGTCTTGGGGATGTAATATGGATCTAAACTCTTGTTTACTCAAAAGGAACAAAACTGTAGGAAAAAACAGAGTGATGTTCATGTCTTCTAACTTTAAATTTCTGCAGTATAACTGTTTACATCAAAGTTTACAGGCTGCCTTGTATTGGTGGAGAGAAATAGTATTTTGGGATACAATCCATTTGACCAAAGACAGATATCTGCTCTGGAATGAGATAATTATCCAGAGTACATAAAGAGAAATGTTTTTTTTATTTTCATTGGGATCGGATGTAGACATTTACACATGGTCAAAAGAATTTTGTCTTTGTGCCTGTGCTATGCACTTAGCATGCAAGTTATCGTTGCTAGTCTGTAATATCAGTTCTGTCATCCTTACTAGCCTCACTTGTTCAGTAAGACTATTTACATATTAAAGCATTATTCAGCATGAGTAATGGTGCCACAACTGAGGTTATATTGCAAGTAGAGAGATGTTTTTCTCTAAACCTTTTCTCATAAAAATTACTGGAGGCTGGTGCTTCTCAGAGGTTCTGCTTTATTTTGGTTATCCTCCTGTGGAGGAACTGAACCTGTTTTTTTCAGAGGTTTATTTGTGAAGTTGCAGGAAAATCTGTGCTTAGGTATCAGTTTGTGTAGGTTACAAACAAATAGATTACTGGAAAGTTAATGGATTTAGGGCTAATGTGGTGGGGTATGGGAGAGTGTAACTGAAGATAGTGCAGTGCTGGAGAGGAGTCAGATATTAGGTGTAGAAGAATAAAGAGAGGAGAGAACTAGGTAAGACCAGAATACTTCAAGAAACAGAAATTAGATATGCAATCTAATGAGGATAAACTCAGTCAAAATCACCACTGGCCAATTTGTATACTTGAGCTGGATGCCCCATTCTGATTTGCTCTGTTTTTGTGATGAGTATAGTTATTTAATACTTTCCACTAAAACTAGAAAAGAAGGAACATGGTTTCAGTTAGGTCATGTTTTTAATTTGTATTTGGTCTGGCATGACAATTTCAGCCTATGTAGAGAAAACCTGAAGCTATTATATCACATGGTATGTACATGCATGCTATGTACCCTTCTGTGCTCCATTTGGGACTTCTGCCACTGACAGCTGCACTATGGGGGCAACCTGGTACTACTTGAATCTTTCCCACTGAAAAACTGGCATTTGTCTGAGCCTAACTCAAATCCCTGGACAGACAAACATAAGGAACTGATTAGAACATGAAAAAGAAACTACAAAACCTATCTTCTTTGCCTTCCTGTGGCCATCAGTTATCCAAGGTCAAATTTTGCTATAATAACAGCAGAAAGATAGAACATCTGTTAAAGTCAATAGAAGCAATCATTTAAAGTGAAGGTACATGTAGTACCCAAATATTCACTTGCACTTGGATTCTAGGTTTAAAATGTTTCTTTCCAAAATATGGAATGTTTATCTAGATAGCAATGTATTTGTGTTGCTATATAAATCATTGCTATAGAGTTCCTTATAGGCATATGAATAATCATCAAATCTGTGTATATTTTCTGTGTACAAACACAGGTCAATAAATAATTTTCTGATATTGACTACATTTATTTTAATAGAATTCTTGATTTCTAATCCCCTTAATAATAATGTATTACTGAACTGTTTAGCCTCCCAGACCAGCCTAGTTACTCAAATTATATTTTAACAGCATTATATCTCATTTCCATATCATAACACGCTGCCACTGGCTCCTTGACTACTAAAATTTCTTACTATGTATTAGTTATAACTAAAACATCATTTGTGCATGTCAAAACAATTGTGCACTCAGCATAGAGCCTCAGCAAAAGTGATCAGGTAGATGAGCTTTTCTCAAGAATCAGCTAATGTTGAAGGAATCCAGGTCTGCCAGCTTTCCACCTTCAAAACACAGTATGCCATGGTGTTGAACTCAGTATTAAAAAAAAAAAAAAAGAATTCTGTTGTCTTTTTGCTAGCATTTCTGCTGTTCACATTTCTGCTCTGCCTTTATTCATACATTGTGCAGTCAAAAGGAACCCTTGCAATTCCCTATGTAGCCTAGAGCATAAAACTACCCAGATTTAATTTGTATTTGAACTCGTGTCATTTGAGGGAGAAGGAATCTTAACCCTCTGTGACAGAGAGTTCACACAAACACTCAGAATCTATTTCAGCTGTATCGCTAGCCTCATTCTATTTCTAAGCTAGAATTTGTATAATTTCTTCTCACAGCCATTGGATCTTATTATACCCTTGTCAGCTGACTTGAAGAGTCCACTACCAAAATTATATTCCCTTCAGAGGTACTGTAGACCATCATCAAGTCACTCCAGTAACTTAACTGTCCTGAACATCTCGGTCTTCCACAGTAAGGCACATTTTTAACAGCAGAATGCAATGACTCTCCTCAGATACTCCAAGCATGAACTTCATTGGACGGTCATAAAGCATAGTTTGCTCATAGTGGTAATATTTAATTTAAGTGTTCATTTGCGGTTCTTTTGTGCCCCATCCTTTTCTCAGGAGAAGTCCTTTCCTGTGACAGCTTGCATTCAGGTTCTCTTAATATTTGCCACACTTGACTTGTGGTTGATGGGTGTTTTGTACAGCTCCTACCAACTCACTAGAGGGATGGCTTGCCTCAATTCCATCATAGTTCAGCTGCCTAAAGACAAAGGGGTACATACCCAAATTTTGGTGAATGTACCATACATGTTGTTGAAAAGGATGAGCATGAGACTCTTCAAATGGTGCTTTATGGTAGGCCTAAACAAAAACACAAGTTCAGTGAAGGTATTGCTAATTAACACCACCATGGAAGAACTGCTAGTTCATTCTCTAAATGGCTCTTGTAACAGATTAAAGACTGATAGCGCTGTTTTTTTAAGCAGGCAAAAAATTTCCATTGAAAGTATAACCACTGAGATATCACTTCATGGCAGTAACTTCAATGAGTTTTGCTTGTGCAAGGAATACCTGATTAAGTACTAAATCATTTCTGTTACTTAACCACCAGAAAACATACAAAATAACAATAGGATTTCAGTAGGGAGCAGCAAAACCGATTCATAATTTATGTAGATATGGCCTGAAACTTACTCTGGCTGCATGCAGCACTAAGATAGAGAACTAGTATTGGTGGGGCAAAGTCACTTCCTGCCTCGTGCCCTGGCTGTGTGCTCTGTGCAGCTCTCCTGGGAGCTCGGGACAGGAAAACCCACAAGCCATGGCAAGGGAGTGAGGGGAGGAATGGCCAGCCCAGAGCCCCGCGCACACCCTGCCTGTATTCTATGATGCTCACAGATCCATGGGAAACCCACCTCACAGCACTAAGGCCCAAGACGTGTTGGCAGTTAGTAAATAATGTTTCAGTAAAAATGTTTCCAGGACAATTAATGAACTGCAGAACAAAGTTAGTTGGGAATTTACTCTTCCCTTGCGCTGTTAAGCAGGCAGTGCAATAAATATTTTGCACCTTTTCCATTGGGAATACTTTGCAATTGTATAGGAGTTTTTCTACAGTGGAAACTAAGACTGTTAAATTGCAAATTTGCTTGTTGCTATTTTTTTTTTCATCAAGTTTGGAATTTGTGGGATTAAAATCTGTAGAAAGTGCACTGAACTACCTTTCTTACCTCTGCTTCTTCTCTTGATTACTTAGATCCTTATGTGAAAATCCATCTGATGCAGAATGGTAAGAGGCTGAAGAAGAAAAAGACCACAATTAAAAAGAATACTCTGAATCCCTACTACAATGAGTCTTTCAGCTTTGAAGTACCATTCGAGCAAATTCAGGTAATGTCAAACAGTGTTTTGTCTTCTCTCTGCATTTCATTTCTCAGCCCTTATAAATATTTAACAGGACTCGTGTTAATTATCACGTGTGCATGCCTTCATTAGCACCTAGGTGCCAGCACTGTGCTACATTAGATGAGTGTGACTGCTTCAAGAGGGAAATGATAAAATGCACAGTACTTATGAAGCTTTGATTCATCAGTGAAAAAAGGATAACTGACATTTTATGTTAACAGAAATGGATTCTGAAAAAAAAAAAAAAAAAAAATCTCAGGGAGACAGCAAAAGAATGTGCCTGCAAAAAAAATATAGGGATAGAAGAAAAGGCACATGGAGTAATTTCCCCCAAATTATTTCAAATAATGCATCAATATCATTGATCATATTTGTGTTCCCTGCATTTTTAGGACCTGTTTGTTGAAGCACTGTAGCATCCCTCTTAAGTAAAATATATTATGTAATCACACTTTTTTTCCTGTTACCCACCAAACAATTAGAACTTTTTCAGTGATTCCTACATCTCTTGGAAAAGAGAAGTCAGGGGTCAGTTTGGTTCAGTCAGGTTCAGGGATCAGTCAGGATCTGGTTTCTTGACAGCTCAGTGGAGCTCTAGTAGTTCTCTGGGTGCTGTTTCTCGGATCTCGAGATCAGTCCGAGACTGATCTCGGATCTATCTCTGCAATGTGAGCCATGTAAGGATAAGTTGGTACAGGCCACCTCCATTTTTGTTAAGCCTTACCCGCTAGTGTTAAGCTGTTTTTGTTCTTTTGCTCACTTGTTAGAGCGTTCATTGTCAGGGAAAGATGCAGTGGTTTAAATAAACTCAGAAGAGAAGAAACTTCCCAGGGAAGTGGTGGAGTCACCATCCCTGGAGGTCTTTAAAAGACGTTTAGATGTAGAGCTTAGGGATATGGTTTAGTGGGGACTGTTAGTGTTAGGTCAGAGGTTGGACTCGATGATCTTGAGGTCTCTTCCAACCTAGAAATTCTGTGATTCTGTGATTCTGTGATTCTGTGATTTGCACAGTAGCATCCCACCCACCTAGGGGGAACCTGGGACCATGCAAAATAACTTCTTTTCTGGATGGAGCTCAATGTGGAAAGTCTACTTTCAGGGGCCTCCCAGATTGAATGACAATAATTAAAACAGTCTGGGAATACATACTTTTGTGGGCTTTAAAAGAAGTCTAAGTACAAACTAGATGCCTTGCTACATGAGGATTTAAATGGCATCACTTAACATTGATGTCATTTAAATCTTTGTGCAGCAAGACAACAACAGCCAACAGACATTTTCAGGGAAAACTGCATTGCAAATAGGGACATGCAGCCTCCTCTTGATTAGATGAGAGCCTGGTAAGGGTTTTAAGAATCTATATCTTGGGTTCTGATAGCAGTTGTACTGGAGAGAAGTCCAGCAGCTAGGGCCTACATTTCAACAAAAGCTGTGTGCTTGCCTTTTATTGACTTGGTACTGACAAAGGTAATAAAGCTAGACAAGATGAGGCACTGGGACTTGGATGCATGACTTTCCCTTTCAGGAGTTTCTTCATACCCCACAGGATGTACAGATGTATATGGACTCTAGGAATCAAAAGCGGGAAATCCACTGGGGGCTAATTCCCACTGATTTTAATTAAAGCTGGTCATTGTGCCTGTGAAAAATCTCATAACAAGCACTGAAGAGCCAGAGGCAAAAAAGATCAATCACATCAAGCCTCTCTGGAATGTCTTGATTTCTGAATAGGGACAGGACTGGGGAACCTGAATAGATACCTCTAAGTTATCAAACATGTGCTTTGGCGTGATTACATTCTGTGGGTGCTTGGCCATTTTGCTTTCTGATCCTGTCAGTTTTGCAAGGTGGACATAGACCTTTCATAAAGTGTTATAGTTTATCTGTCTAAAATTTTGCTGTTTTTTTTGATAAGTATGTGAGAATAATTACGGCTATTTTCTTCAACATGTAGCCTCCATTTAAAATCTGTAATTATGGACTTTGGTCATATGTCAATGTATTTTGTAATTAGTTATAAAAGAATATACTTACAAATGATTTCAATATAGTTACTGTAGTAATTTCATCATTAGAAAAACACATTTTAAATGCTATTTAGACTTAGTATGGTAAGAATTATTTTGGGTAATTCATGTAAAAGTCATTAGGAAATTTTCACAGACAAATAAAAAATAATGGTTATATAAGTTTTGTGATCATCGGAGAGCAAAGAAAGAGCTGATGGAAGGAAAGCAGCTCAATAGCAGCACATCTATGTAATTTTAAATGGGCCAAACAATTTAATAGTAGATATGGACTTTGACTCTTAAGTGAAATAAGTGTGTAAGAAAGTGGGATCTTGAAAGACAATGTGAGAATACCACTGGGAACTCAAACCCTGTTGTTACAGGGAAATCAAGCACGTGTTTTACCACTTATGAGACAGACCACATCTGTAAGCAGCGTTTTTACTCCAGAGAATGCCTAATCATGCCAAGGAAACTGCTGATCCAAACGTGTATTAGCAGAGGTAGTGCTTTCTACTAGCACCTGTTGTTTTTTTGCAGTGCAGCTGTTCCTTTAATATAAAGTACAAAAGCACAGAGATGCTTACATTTCTCTGTAGATTTAAGTCAGAGACTATGAAGTGAAAATAATCCCAGCGTTAACCATTTGAGTTAGCTGTTCTTGCATCTTTATAGATAAAAAAAAAAAAAAAAAAAGTGTCTTTTGTTTACAATGCTCACTGTTGTGTTATGATTAACAACAGAAAAAATCCAGTAGTAACTAGCCCCCAAGCTTCTAGGTACAGCAGGCAACTTTTTTATACTGTAAAATGATACTCATGTCTACTTTTTATATCTGTGATTGTATCATGCATCTAAAACATAAATGTCCATTTGGGGAAGTACCCTCAACATTAAAGTGAGTATACTGCAAACAGCAACACTGAAACATCATTTTGGTATCTAGAAATACTTGCTTCAGGATATTGTTGTATATCATGAGTGCTCTGGGTAGAGAGAGTCTTGAGTTTCATGTACATTTTTGTCATCAGCAGCCATGTAAATACTTCAGTGCCTGTTGGAATCATCTCTTTCTCTGGACCAGAGAACTGCAGAATCTTTTAAGTGAATGGACTCTATAAAATAGACCTCTTGAGTCTGGTCTTGCTTAAGTGTCAGTTACTTTTAAAAGATAAATCCTATTACAAACAAACAAAAAAAAATGAATCATGCTAGTAAGAAATCCAGATTGTACACATATTTAAATTTTAAAAATTTATGCTTGAGAATAAAAGACTTTTCTGGAAGAAATGTGTTTCTGTGCATTTCTTCCCCCAGTTCAGGAAGCTCACATTGGCATAAAGAGCTCTGTGTGTTTATCATGGGATGGAAAGAAGTCAGGAAAAGAATTGTATGTTCATCTTTAAAAGAAAGTCCTCGAGGAGAAGCATTTATAGTTAAGTAAAATCAGCCCAAGGCTGTTTCACGTTTTAGATGCTGTTGAGGAAGAAAACCTCTCCACTGAAGGAGTAGTTGTTTGTGCTGCTTCAACAAATATTAATGACCTGATGGAGAGGAATGTGTGCGTGTGCACGCAAATACATACGCAAATGCCTGGCTTGAACACCACCTCTCAGTATGCCCAGTCCAAGTGAAAAAAAAATGGTGTCTGAGCTCTGACAGACAGGCTCCTGCCGATTCTGTGGGCAGTCTGACCGTGTTTGCCAGAGGTTACCATTCCTGCAGCAGAAGTGGCACCCCAGCACCCACCGGCTCAGCCATAGGCCAGACTTCACTGTGCCTGGCAGCACCACTATCTATGTCAGAGCCCTCAGACACAGCAGCTTGTTTTTCTTCCAAGCTCCCTTGAGTAAACAGTCAATTTTCCTGACTTCTTTTATAATGTATATAAATATATACTATACACAGTATATACACATACTTATGATTGTGCATGCACACAGGTATGTATTTATCTATATAGCAACTGCAAGGGCTATCTTTTGAATTTCCCTGAAAGCATGCTAGCATGCTAGATAGATGGGACACAATTGTTTAGAAGTATAAAAGCAATATATATATATAATACAACAGTGAAAAAATAACTTGGGGCAAAGCCATTTCTGAATTGTTATTCCTCAATAACAACAACAACGAAATCTATACATTGCTGATCTGTTAAAGGAGAAATGCAACTTTGATTCCCATGTGACGCTCTTTGATGCAAGGCTGTGAATTTCAAGTTAATGTGGAGGTTATGAACCTAAATACATTTGGAAGGCTGACCAGAAGCAAAGACAACCGTTTGAATTTGCTTATGGCTGGGGGAACATGCACTTGCCCACTTCTCATCCATGGAGTCTCAATTGTTTGTGTCCTGAGGTTCATCCCTGCCCACCTTCCCCTTCCTGTCATGCTTACTGGTCTTTCTCTGTCTCCTTGTAGAAAGTGCAAATTGTTGTGACTGTTTTGGACTATGACAAGATTGGCAAGAACGATGCCATCGGGAAAGTCTTTGTGGGCTACAACAGCACTGGAGCGGAGCTGCGGCATTGGTCAGACATGTTGGCCAACCCCAGGCGGCCCATTGCACAGTGGCACACCTTGCAGCCCGAGGAGGAGGTAGATGCCATGCTGGCAGTCAAGAAGTAAATTAAATTAAATTACATTATATTATTATGAAGAAGAAGCCTTTCTGCATTTGCCCACATAGTGCTCTTTAGCCAGTATCTGTAAATACCTCAGTAATATGGGTCCTTTCATTTCCAGCCATGTGTTCCTGACACAGATCAGTTGTACTTTTAAATTCCTGTTTTAATTTGCACAACTTTAAATGTAGAGAGCCTTCTAATGGCGCTTCATTTCACCACTGCCCTCCCAGATCTACTCTTCTTTTAAGCAATATGATGTGTAGATAGAGCATGACAGAAATTATTTATTGTATCACACAGTTGTATATATACACCAGTATGATGAGAATTTATTTCTAGTTTGTGTATTTGTATGTTGTAAGCGTTTCCTAATCTGTGTATATCTAGATGTTTTTAATAAGATGTTCTATTTTAAATTATGTAAATTGACTGAGATATAGGAGAGCTGATAATATATTATAGGGTAACTATTGTATCGTCTGCATTCCAGAAAAAAAAAAAAAAAAAAAAATTCCAACTTGTAAGGCACTAGTAGTGTTACACTGACATCTTAAAGGACAACTTAAATCTGAGCTTTCAAATGGACCATTCTAATAACACGCTATGCGTAATCTTGGAGGGGCACATCCAATTTGGTAGACTTCTTTCACGGGCAACTTAGCATGATCTGAGCAGCTCCATGGCTGACCTCAAGGAGATGTAGCCAGAAGCCAGGATATAATTTTTTTGTATATATTCCAAAGCAAACACATAACAGACTGAAATGGCTTTCGATTGAAAGTCAAGGAAGCAGTTCCATAGGAGGCAATGATTTCATCTAACATACAAAGTAAGAACATTGCAGAGGTTGTGCAGGGAGGGGGGGAAGGGAGGGGGGAGATGCAGCAGTCGTGAAATGCTGCCATGAAAACAAGAGTAGCTCTCCGTTATCACCTTTATACAAAATTTGCATACTGTGAATTCCATCCACAATTTCACATTATAATGAGTTTGCACATTAGACTTTGTAACAAAATATTTTATTATACTAACTCAGATTAGAAGGAATGCAGAATATTTTTTAGACACAGCCGTGTGAGTTTATTATACAAAATAGTTTCATGGTAAACAGACAGTATTGTAATCCCATCAGAAGATGACAAAATTTAGCCATAGTTCTAAATGCACTTCAAAGTAAGCCAAAAGAGAACAGCTAGTGACCTTTTATATACTATTTATACTTAAGTTTTAATTTGTCCTTTAAAAAAAAGTGAAAACAAAGAACAAGTTATAGAAAACTGAAGCAACCTCTTCTGTATACTAGATGCTCGTTTCAGGAGGAGTTTTTAAATGTTTTCAATGTTATTATGTAGTAAATGGCACTATTATGAAGCTATTAGTCATTCCATAAGAGTCTTGAAAGACTGCTCTGTGTATCACTGTGACTGCCGTGTGTGCTTAGAAATGTAGTTTTCTCAGTGGATAGCAATCAATTTATTCCGTAGTGATATTGTAATACTGCCATTCCCTTCTACTGCACTGCCGAAGGAATGCATAGCACAAGCAGTTCTAGTTATTATGGACCAATTTAGAACTGGAGAGCTATGCAGGGGACAAGGAGGCTATATTGAATGGGTTGACCACGCAGCATTTTGTCAAGCCCTGTGCAATATTCCACATTTCCAACCTCCTTCTCCCTCACCCCCTCCCGCTTTACTGTAGATAATCATTTTACAGCTAGCCAGCATGTCATCTCAGCTTTTACCATCTCATCAAGTCAGTTAGGGCATCACTTCTATCTCATGTACCGTCCTTTGAGGCCTCTTGCTTATCTTTCCAAGCTGTGAATATATTTAAAATGCTTTGAGAAGTTCATTATTTTCAGTCATGCAAACTACCCCAGAAATGCGGAAATGCTATACCTTTTGGAGGGAGGCATGAGACGTTAATCAGTGATGTTCTTCTCAACTGTATCTAAAATAAATTATTGTAAAAAAAAAGAAAAAAGAAAAAAAAATGAATGTAATCAGGGAACTGTGTACTCAAAACGAAATTCTTCACCTTCCCTCAAGACTCTGCTTCTGAGAGAGGTGTGACAGTCTGAGAGGTCAGTGGAGTGACAGCCAAGCTCCAACATTTTCAGCACATGCAGAGGGTAAGAGAAGCAGCAAAGTGGGAGGAGACTAAAAATCTGGATCTCTCCCCACCTCCAAAAGTAAGAATAGCAAGACCTATTTTCTTTCTTTTTACATGAAACATGGAAAAAACACAAGTGAGACATTTTCTGATAGAAACAGGCGCATACATGCAAAGCATCAAGCTGGAATACTTAAGAATCTTGATCTTGAGGACCAAACCCCACCAAAGAGGAGAACTAGACAGTCAGCTTTCCAGTGTAACAGCAGATACTCAGCTTCATGGTCTCCAGCTTTCAGTTGTTCATTCAGGATAGCTGCAGGTTCAAACTGCCAGAACTGATTCATTGTGTTAAGGTATTCTTAATGCTTTCTCTTCCTACACTGCCAGACTGAATGTCACCGTAGAATTGGCTTGTAAGGTACTATGATTCTCAGAGACTGAACCTGCTATATGACCAAGATGACATTTTCATCCTCAAAGAAGCCACATGTACCTTTCTGACAAAGCTGTGTGAAGTATTAGAATCTGATGCTGTAGAAAGATCCTAGTTGCCTTTGTGTATATTTACTGCCTGCTTGAGTGTTTCTCTGTGTGGGTTTTCTCTGTATCTTGTAGAAATGTTTGGGGTGTTTTATCCTGCCATATCGCTCGTGGCCCGCGAGCTGACAACTTTAGCCGTATTTTACCTTCATTTTTGATGAGGTGGTTTATATTTTGTTTCACTTTGTGTAGTGACTTCCCACAGTAGAGTTTTCCAATTGTCGTTAACATACATATTACACAGATATTCAATAAAAATGTTTTATTTCCTGTTGATGTTTCAGTGTTTCTCTCTTAATCTAAAATTTTAGAAAAGACATTTCACTCTTGGAACTTAGCACAATCATAAACTTGGAAGTATCCCAAGTGCAGTGGCACAGCGCCTTTAGAGGGGCTGTGAAAGCTGCTTTCCCCTGCATGGCCCAGCCAGCAGTTCTGCAGGAGGTGAATTCTCTGTCTCTGTTGTAGATGAAAGTCTACTATCCTGTTTTCCCAAAAAGTCTGATTATTTGCAACCAAAAATATAATTTCCTATCAAAACATAGACTACTTTCTATACCATGACCAGAACTCCAAGTAGTTACCTCTGCAGTAAGTACTCCTCCAGCCAGTTGTGATTAGAGAGTTGTTTGTTTGGAGAGAGATGGTATGTTTTAACTTACATCCAAGAGCTACTTCTAATGCTGACCTTAAAATTATGTCTCTTGTAGACTAAAGATCAGTAAATAAGAGATAAAAGCGTTACATGGAAATAAAATAAATAAATAAATAAATAATAAAAAAATAATAAAAATAAAAATTAAAAAAAAGATATGTGAAGAAGTGAATCCACAGATGAAAAATAATTGAAAAGCACTGTGGTAAAAAACAATTGAAGTTCCTGAGCCTACCAAGAGAAACAGTTCAAAAACAAACAAACAAAAAATCTGTAGCCCTGTTTGTTTTAAGTAACATGCAACATTTTCCACAGCAATCCCCTATACCTTTGCCATTTCCTCCACCTCAGAAGAAGTATTATCATTCCTTTCAGGAACCACATTGTGGTAATTACTGATATGCATCACTTTAACCGTACTTTATCTGCCATTGTGTGTTGGGTCTGTTTGGGATGGAGTCACTTTTCCCTTCTGCAGCCCACACAGTGCTGCACTCGTAGCTGGAACAGCACTGGTATCACTCCAGTGTTGTGTCTATTGCTGCATAGTGCTGGCACAGAATCAGGACTCTCTCCAAGCCCCAGGAGCCAGCAGGCTGGGGGTGTGCAATTGATGGGGAGGGGACATCACCAGGGCAGCTGACCTAAACCGACCAAAGGGATATTCCATAACACCTGATGTCACACTCAGCAATAAAGGGGGCTCTTGTGGGGGAGGGATCTCTCTCTCTCTCGCTCGCTCTCTTCTGAACAACTGGTACGCGTTTTGAGGCCCTGCTTCCCAGGACGTGGCCGAACATCGCTTGTTGATGGGAAGTAGAGAATAATTTTTCCTTTCTCTCTGTGCTCTTGCACGGCCTTGTTCTTTCTGTTGTTACTTTCTCTCCCCATTCCCTTCCCCTTTAATTAAATCATTCTCATCTCAAACCTCAAGCTCTTTGTGTTGACTTTTTCTCCCCCTCCTCTTTGAGGAGGCGGGGAGTGAGAGAGCGGTTGTGGTGGAGCTCGGCTGCCCATCCGAGTAAAACCACCACACATTGCCTGCACCAGGCCTTACTAAGAACTGGAGCTCATTACAGGCATTTTCAGAGTTGACACTTTTCCCTATTCCCACTGCTCAGAAATTGTTCCTTTCTCCCAGATGTTTGTTTTTTTTTTTCAGTCTAGAGTCAATGAGCACCAGACAGATGCATGCCACTTTAGTCATCAGCAAGTGAGAGCAGGCCGACGTCTCCTGGTGGGCCTGGTGGGTTTGCCAGTGCTAGTCTTCCAGATTGTCAATGACTGGGGTCATTGTCTGTGGCTTGTCTGCTGTGAGACGCTGCCTGTTGGCCTGCAGGAGTTGAGGTAATGCTCCTGTAGTGCAGTGCAGTTCCCCAGAGATACAGGCAGGTACCACATTATGAAGGTATGAGATGCTGCTGCTCCTTTCCTCAACATCTAATGTATCGCATGCTCAGACTAACCACGAGCTTCCTTAAGAGCATCACTTTGCCTAAGAGCGGACTGAAATCTATGAAAGTCGATAAAAATACTTTTGATCCAGGCTCTATATCTAACACCCATTTTGGCTGATCTTGAGAATACCAAAACACTTTGTCAATCAAAAACAGTTCTTCCAACAGGGCTAATCAGTTAAAGCCAGTTATTACAACTAATGTAAGGAAAAATGCTTCATATAATAGCTGTTATACTAAGTGAGAAAAGCAGCAAAAATTACCAATTTTATTCAGCTCATTTAACCCCTAATCAACTGTCAAGAAAAACATTCTTCCCAACTGACAGATTGTTACCAAAGCAAAGGATCTACATCTCTCGATCTCTTTTCACATCATGAGTCAATGAAAGTTAATTGCCTGTTAGTTATGCAAAGCAAGAATTAGAACATTATATTTTCTTATTAAACCAACAGTCAATTCCCTTATTTATTTATGCATTAGCATTTCCACTCCAGGATTCCAGTTCAGTATCTTCTATACATACCGTCCTGCTTTTCAGAACATACATAGAATCATTGAATCATTAAGGTGGAAACGACCTCCAAGATCGTCTGGTCCAACTATCACCCCACTACCAATGTCACCCACTAAACCATGTCCCTAAGCACCATGTCCAACCTTTCCTTGAACACCCCCAGGGACGCTGATTCTACCACTTCTCTGGGCAAACCCATTCCAGTGCTTGACCACTTTGAGAAGAAATGTCTCCTCATTTCCAATTTGAACCTCCACTGGTGCAACTTGAGGCCATTCCCTCTAGTCCTATCACTAGTTATCTGTGAGAAGAGGCCAACCCCCACATCTACCACAGTCATGTCCAGCCCCTATTTTCAGAGTCATTTCAGACACTGTTGTTCATCCAGGTGTTAAAGAGAGCATGGAAAAGGCTTTTTCTATATATACCACAAGAACTTCTACCCAATCTTAGTTGCATTTACCTTATATGCAGTAAATCCTTCTATGCTCAATAGAGAAAATACTTCTAATATTGCACCAAAAAGTAGTATTTGAAAAACTAGTCCAGAGAATAATTTAATTTTCTGTGGTACCTTGTGAATGATACCTACAGCAGTATTTTCAGACACAAGAGCCACACTGAGAGGTTTATTTCAAGGTTTTACTGCATTCAACATAAAAAAGAAAGTTCTGTAAAGAAGAGAATGACCTAGACATCCTTAATGGAGGTTATGAAGAGGCCAAATAGGCTGAGGAAATTAAGACAGTTCTTCAGGCTTTTGGGGTGAATGAGGGGGCATGTCTTTTTGTTCTAGACATGCACTGCACAATACCATAACAAGATTCAGAACAATCATTTAGAAAAAAAAAAAATAAATAAATAAAATAAAATAAAATAAAATAAAATAAAATAAATAAAATACTTCATCTTCTGACAGAATCGAACTCACCAGTTTGATGGCTGACATTTAATTTCCACCAACCATTTCATATCTTTGTATACTCTTTTATTACTTACAACAAGGAAAGCTCTGTAGGCAATGCACTGATGTTATACACCAACACAGCCAACATCAGTTTTTCTCAAAAATAGACGACTGGTGCACAAGAGCAGCAAAATATTATCTGATCTGCTGCTATTCATGATTATCCCACAATCCTGTAAAAACCTCCCAGATTTTGTTTGTATTCTCCCAGAGTCCAGGGACAGTTCTCTCCTTGTACTTAATTGTATTTGTACCTTAGAAGATTTCATGACTCTTCCTAAGAAGCAGAAGTACCCACTAAAAGGTTGTTCCAAAACACTGACGCGAATCTGTCATTGAAGAATTCCAGGTTGGGCTTAGGCTATATTTGTCTGCTCCCTTGGACCATTCATCACAAAGAGGAGGATCGCTGGCTGTAAATCCTGATTGAAAGCCTGGCAGGTTGTAGCCTGGAATGTAATGCTGAAGTAAATTCTCTTGCACTTAGACAGAAACATTATCATCCACTCATTCTGGTGAACTCTGAGGCTCAGTATTTTGCATCCTGCACAAGATGCCTTTTTTCTTCATGAAACTAGCAATATTATTAAACTTGTTTTTGTTGTTGTTGTTGTTGTTGTTGTTGTTGTTTTGAGATATTTTCTGTGACACTCAGTCAAATGGCTTTTGTATATTTTCTTTCTTTCATGTGAAAGGTTGCCTCTAGTGTTTAAATCAGTTAGGAATTTTTAAGCCACCTCTTCAAAGATAATAACAAGTGGCTAAATTGCTTAATTGGCATGTGAATAAATATGCATTGTAGCTACAGATTTCTATGATACTAGAACTAGAGAAAAAGCATCTAGCTACATATTCATACCAGAGCAAAGATGATTCCTCATTAGGCTTCATACTGCCTTGTGTTTGAGACTTCCAAGTCTCCAGAATAAAATGCTGAGAAGATTCAGGTTACCATTGCTGTTTTGCTCTGTGTTTCAGAAAGGTTTTTCCTCACACAAAGAATGACATGTCTCACTTCAGTCCAGTGATAAGAATTGTTTAATGCTCTCATTCCTTGGAATTAACACGAATAGCTGCCTGAAAGGTTTGAGCACCATGACCATAATTAAATCTGCAGTAATTAGTAATGCAACAATGTCAAGCAAGAAAAGTAAGCAAGCTTCTCCAGCTGACATTTTAAGTGCAGATAACACAGGGGAATAAATGTGAAAAAGGCAGGAAGAAAAAGAAATCACTTGCAGATCAGGGGACCATATTGTTATCTCTTGCCAAACTCTTTCTCCATGTCATTGTTAATGTCAAAGCAGCAACGAGATATTTTCTAACTAAAATTCTGATCCCGTGTTTGCCCCTCTTTCTGGTTTCCTTCTCATGTGCTACCTCTGCATAGCCAACTTTCCTTTCTTTTCTAGTTACAACTGGCACCTAACCATCTTTTAGAAACATGGATTGAGGAAAAAACACTGAGTTGCAAAAGCCTTTGCAACCTGTTGACACATGCTTCAGAGTAGAAAGTAAAAAGATGCAACAATCCCTTCCCATAGTACCTTCCTGTACATGTGCAGTTTAAAGTATACTTTCTTCATGGTTTTATTATATATCTTATTAGCAATGATGAGTCATACCAGCACTTCAAAGAAGTGCAGTGGCACTTTTGATGGAGAAGAAATGTGATGGACAGGGTGATACTGAGGGCTTTTTCTCTCTTTTTTTTTTTTTTTCTTTTTTTTTCTTTTTTTTTTCTTTTTTTTTTTTTTCTTTTTTTTTTCTGCCCTGCACCAGAATCTCTTGGTGGAAAGTCAGTTCCCACCAAGACTTCCATCATCTCACGTGCCTTCATCAAATCTCTTGTAACCCTTTCCCTAAGAGAGAGCAAACTGTGTCTGCCTAGCACCATTATGCAAGCACATTTCATTATAATCAGGGCAACCGAACAATCAATACAAACTGCACATTAGCCTCAGCCTGTCTCCTCCCCGCCTCATTTGAAGTTGGCAGCACAAATACTTCACTCTGAACACATACTAGCAGGACCATCTCCACTCTTGAGTCAGCTTAAGCAGCTTTGACTTACTTTCTTCTTTTAAGGCATTTCAAGGGGAAGAAACTTTTGGTCACGTCACTATCCCATATCCACTTCCAGTTTTCATATAAAGGAAAATTTACACGATACAGACATCACACAGAATGCCAATACGGTTAAAATAAAAGTAAACTGCACTGGAATCTAGATTTTAAAATGTGTTGATAGAATTAGCAAGGTCCTTCATTTTCCTTCTAGCCAGGCTGTTTTACAGTATCTTTACTTTCTTTCATATGTGTGTGCATTAGTTATCTCCTGGTTGACAGCTCCATAAATCCTCTCACACTCTTGATATGTTCAAGGATAGATAAGGAGCTCCTTCATGACAGAATATTTCATGTCCCCACCAAATTACACAGCATGTTCCTTTACTAACAGCTGTTAAATACAAATATGCACTGGCACGCTGCATTCCTCAGCACCTCTAAAACAGTAGGTCTCCTCCACACGTACGTAACAACAGATTGCTCCCTGCTGAGTATATACAAGGCATATACCACATTTTCCCACTTCATTTACACTCACATTGTTGCCATGTTTGGCTTCTTTCCTATAATGTGCACCACGCAGAATTCTGGTCCACAATTTGGGCACCTGGGCGTTCCTATACTACTAGTATAAGCCAAAGCAAAAGTCTTCAAGATCTGAGGTTTTTAACCTTGCGGGTCTGAAATTACCACTGACATAATCTACCAAACAAGCATGTTATTGTTTGTCAAATCATCTTAATCAAAAGTCCTCTGGATTTTCGTTATCCTTAAAGATTGTTGTACCAAGAGAGGGAAAAAAAAAAAAAAAAAAAAAAAAGGAGAGAGAGATTAATGTCACTTCCTGATCATCTTGTTAACAATGTGTCTCCATAGCATAGAACAGCCACTTACTGCGACATGGTTTTGTAGAGATAGATCTGTTTCCAAAATCCTGCAAGAATTGTACCATTTTCATCTGAATTACTTAGCAGAACATATGAAAATATTTGATCCTGTTAATAATCTAAAACAGTTATCCATGTAATGCATTTGGTCTTACTAGCAGCAACATGGTCTTCTTTGACAGGCAATATAATTCAACACATGCCTCATAGCATAGTCACGGAGTACTCATCAAGAAAAAAAATCCAAACACTTTGGAAATTACTGATCTGGGTAATACCATGAAATAACCAGTTCCTTACACATGGCTTCTAGATACTGTCTGGAGAATACAGTCCAATATGAGGCCTAAAAGAAACCAAGGACTTTGTGCACAGCAGCAAGCAAGCTCTTTGCTTACATAGTATGTGCAGGTAGGCAGGCAGGAAGTTTCCCTGTGTTTAATAAGTAGAGTGGATGGAGCAAAGACCTAAATTCAGGTCTTCCTCTCCAGCAGAACTGGGTGAATCCAGGGAGATAAAGCTGAGGGGCAGTTAAAGACTTCAGCTTGGGCAGAACTGGGTTTCACACCGTGCCTTTTGACTTCCCCTTCCTCTCTGTATGGTGTAACAGGCATACAAGGGAGATGGGAGGTTTACTGCTAAATATAACAGCAAGGAACAGGAACACCTGTATTTCAGGGAAGTCCAGCATTAGTTTCATCAGCCCAGTGACCCATCAGACACTGCCTCTCATGCACCAGCTGTGCCAGAGTGTTAGCTTAAACCCCCCAGGCTTTTCCCCTTCAGATCAATGAGTGCCAGTTCATACACAGACATGGACAATCCATCTTCTGGACTCTGCTGATCCTGTAAATAAAAATTGTGTGAAACACAGCCTTTTTTAGGTTTCCAGCTGACACCACTGGCAGTAAAAGTACCCTACAGCTGCATGCACACTATATTTTCTTCTCTGCTCAAAAGTCCAGGGCTACATTTCCCAAACCTTCTCTGATTCCAGCTACAGCTGCAGCTATTTTTTTTAATTTTTATTTTTTTATTATTTTTATTTATTTATATTTTTTTTAATGTCAGACTTACTATCCTAGATAATTGAACTTCTTATGTGTATAGGAGCTAATTAAGTAATCGCTGGCCTGATGGGCAGAATGTTACAGTGGGATGATCAAGTTTGCCTCCTGACTCTCATTGTGCTGTGTTGTTTTTTTCATGGAATCTCATGTAATTTACATCATATGTCTCCTACCTCTCTTTCTACATGTGCAACTAGGGAAAAAAAAAAAAAAAATCTCTCTTTGAGAATTTGAAGAAAACAGTTTTTGTAGGTAGTATGTAACATAGCTATATAATAACAATAGCATTAATACCCTAATTAGGAATTTTTATAACTCTGTGGTTTTTCAAGGTGCAGTATAAACCTCAATCATGATATCTCAAGAATAGTTTCAGTAAGGAGTTGGTAAGCATTATTGTTCTTCTCTGTAGGCAGAAATTGAATGCCACTAATTTGACCTAAGATTAGTTATACTCCATGCACGGCTGCAGCAGTGATTAGTTTTGGTCCTGACACAGCTCCAACCTCAGGAATATCTGCAGGCTCTCACTCAGCAGTAAAGTATCACTGAATAGTTTTTTGAGAGTTTACAAAGCTGCTTGTGTAGTATCTTGTGGGGAGTCACTGTAGAAACTATTCCCGATTAGCCACATGCCACTATGCATGTAGATTTTTCATAGACAACTGAAGTATGACAGTGTATCTGAATATGCCTAGGAAGGAAACTAAAACTGCAGTACGCTTTCACCTTAGAGAAGAACATCATATTGCTTGGTCTGTACTTGTAAGTGAAACTACTGGTTTGAAAACTAAACAAAGTCTCCTCCAAAAAACATTAATCCAAGACACCCTCAAGTAAGATTTGTGCCAAGGTAAAGAAATAGTACACCATGTGCAAACACTTCATCGCTCATTCAGGATGGATTAAGATGAGAAGCCTAACTTCTGGTTATAGAGCTGGAATCGATCAATTAGCTGGACTGATGAATTAGCTATCCTTCACATGCAAGTGTCAAGCTTCAACTTTTTTTCAGTGCAGAATGTTCTTTCCTTATGCTTCAAACGTTTCACCGTATTACATTCTCTCTGTGCAGCTGTAGCTCCACTTTGTGGAAGATGAAGAAAGCAGAGAGTGAGCCAGGTGTATTAACTGCATGAGTATGAAGAGGATTTCTGAAGGTAGAAGATGTATAAGAAATGTGGGTCTTCAGAATCAGCCAGCAAAGATTAGTGAGCAATAAGACCATTTCTCATTCTTTTTCAATTTGAAGGGCACTCTAATATTTCCAAATGCTTTGCTGTATTTCTTCCTTCTACCCAGTTGTATGCAAAATCAACTGTAAAATACAGCAAGCTAAAAAATGAAGGCAAATATATTTCCTATATTTCTAGATATGCAGCCATGGAAACTGCCTGACCAAACATCCACTTTTCCTAAGGAAGAATGAAGATTTTTCAGCCTGTTCAGTGTCCTGTTGAATATTCTCATAGAAATTGCTTATTTTATCTCTCAGGAAATTTACCACTTCTATAGTTAATGCTGGAGCTGTAATGGCATGGTTTTGAGTGTTCAGCTGCTACAGTTATGAATGTCCTTAAAGGAATTTAATAATAGCTAAAAATATTTAAATTCTATTTATGATTTCTTTTTAAAATGTTAAAATCATTAAAAATATTTTTCATACAATGGAAGAAGACTATCTATAACAGCTACTTAGTGGCTGCACAGAACTGAAATGGTTTTACAAGGAAAATGATTTGGAATAGTGTTGTTGTTTTTTTTAAAAAAAGCTATTACTTTTGGATGCTGCAAAATCAAATTCATTTTGTAATATGAGTAGGGATTTGTTTTAAGACATATAACTAGAGGTATCCACATATAGATATATACAAGTGCATCTGATGTGTAACTGCCAGTGTAGACAGCAGCGATGTGGTCATTACAGACAAAGCAGGTAGCAGACAGCAATTTCACTCACAAGACAGGGAGTGTGTACGTTAGGGAGCATCCTCTCTCTCTGAGCTCCAGTGACTACTGTGGAAGTTTAGACACGCAGACTGAATGAGCTTTTCAATTTAATGTCAATGTCAAAATAAATCCCTCATAACACATCCAGAGCTACCTTCTAACAAGTTGGCTTATAAAGCATTATTCTGCCACTTAGCTTTGAAGAGATTTTGAAGCAGTTTAGGAACCCTTCTCAACAGAAGTCCCACTTGGAGCTTTGGCAGAGCAAGCACTCTTAAATGCAAGTTCATGTCATGTCAGACCAGGCCAAGAACAGTAAAGCCTTCCTAAGTGCTGGTCACTTCAATTTGATCAAAACTGCAGGCCACATCAGACTAATAGGAAGAGAGAGGAGCTGGATTATCCTTTTAGTAGGTGAGGGTGCTATCTGAGCTTTTGTAGGACAAATGCCTTTAATGCTCTGTCAGCTGTACTCTAGCCAGACCGAGCAAAGATGCTTTGAAACACTCCCTCATGATTCTGTTGTCTCAGTAATTTCATTTCAGGGATGACCTTTTCTGAGGAGAAAGGCCTAGGTCTCTAAGAGGAGCAGGAGATGGACGTGTTCTGAAGACTCTTCACAAGTAATTTCAGGACTTTCCAGAACGGCAAACAATCAGGCGAAAAAGTTACAAGATTTTTGACATGACACAGAAAGTGCTGAGAAGTGTACTTCAATTTCTACTGCCTACGGAGCTCTGAAGACTGCAGGTAGCATTAAGGGATGCAACAGGAATATAGCATATGGCTTTGTCCACTCACCCTAACAAGTACAAGGACAGCACTGAAAAATCAGCAGTGTCCCGAAGGAGGAACATAAGAAAGCTGGGTGCTGCCCTGTGCCTCACTTACCTGCATACAACCTAGTGAAACCTCTTGAAGGCCAGTGCAAGTAGGCCTGAAGCTTTCCTGCTGAGGACCACATAGGGGGACTGCAGTGGCTTTGGGGAAAACAGAAGGAACCAGGCCCCAGGCTCAGGCTGGAAACCGTGTCCAGAAAGATTTTGTTTATTTTAAAGAAATTCAGGGAACTAACACTGCTAGTAAGAGGCTACAGCACATGCTGGACCCAAGGACACCGTATCCTTGGCCACCTCAAAAGGGAAGCAGGCACCTGGAGCATGGGCAGCAGCCCTTGTTTCAGGAGTACTGAAAAAAATCCCCATGCTAATGGTGACAGTTTAGGGCTTTCAGTTCCCACCATTTATCCACAGCAACCATTCACCTGGGGGGAGTTTCCCAAGCAAGCATCTTCAGAAATCGGAATGTCCTCCTCCTAGCTTTAGCTTAACTCCAGGGAAGCTGACCATGTAAACAGTCTGAGCCTCCGAATGAAAGGAATGCAGAAAGGAATGAAGACGAAGGACTAGAATGTAATTCCTGTAAACAAAACCATCAGCCTCTTTTAAATTAAACACATACCTATCTTCCTACTGCTTCGTATATGCACAGCAGCTCAGTAAATTCTTGGGAAATATGAGAGGCAGAAGTCCAGCATGCTAGAAGACATTGCTTTAAGTTTTACTTAAGGAAATGAAATTTCTGTAAATCTAAAGCCTGTACTGTTATGAGGCTTTGTGGCTACATGACAGAAGTCACAAAGCTGTGAGATGCTGAATACATTTGGAAAAAATCCTTACGCTTCACAGTGCAGTTAAGATAAAATTTATCTATTTGATATATGTTTCAAAAAAAGTCGTGTTGTGTCATCCCCCTCCAGCCTCCTTTTTAATGTCATGAAAAATCAAGAATTCTGCAAGGGAAAATTAGGAATAACTCCAAACACAGAATTTGTGTAAGATATTGTATATGTAAATGAGATGGTGCAGAAGAAGACAAAGAAAATAATTCTGAATGGTTATGAAAATATTGTCCTTAGTAGGACAATTTCACAAAAACTGTTCTGTTTTAAACTTTAAGGCCCTATTATTTCCCTTCTCAACTGCTATATAGGCTATTGTGCAGTATGGAAATGCCACCAGAAGATGTCAGGCACGGACTGTGAATGCCATCATCTCTGCACAAGGGGGTGGCTGGGTGAGAAGCTTGAACAAGACAAACCGACAGAAATAAACACTCAACTGAAAATCACTTGATAGGCACAAATGTCACTGCTTATATTGTGTCATTACTTCATCCTTCAGAAAAATGTCAAATTGGGAAAAATAGGACAGAAGAGTTTTTTGATGTTGTATTGCAAAATCAAAAGTAAAAATCTCTCTCATCTACTTTTATTAGCTCTTTTAATACTTCAGAAGTGTTATACTTTGTATGTATATATTTTTGATTAAGACCAGAAAATGTTTCAAAACAACATACTTACAGGTATGCCTATGTAGATGCACGCACACAGAAACGTGCACACAACAGGGATCAGAGCATGACGTTTGCTTTATATGTGCTACAACAACTTTCTGAAAATAAATTCACAGAGTAGACATTGTAAAAAGTCTATAATGACTGAGTAGGTTCTAAAGCAAACACGGAGAACTGTGTTTGACTACTGCACTTTTTATTTCTGCATATCCCTTTTGGTGTACTCAAGAGAAGATACAGATTACTATGAATAGAACTGAGTTCAGTATATTGTAGACCTAAAGGTTTATGATATTTAAGACTAGTGCTTACCTACTCTTTGGCTTTTGCTCTCACTACAAAATAATTTATTTCAGTAGATTTTATGACGTCTTTTCTATTTCTTTACACCCATCCATAATCTTTACTGAATACTGTGATGACAAATGGAACAATAAGAACCCTCTCATGTGGGTTCATTTCTGCCCAGTGGCTAGTGCTAGGCAGGTAGCAACTGGTAGTCTATCTGAAGAGATTCTGAGATAATGTAACCCGCAACCTTCCAGATACTCTATTGCAAGTGTCTGTTTGATTCTTTTAATTATTAACGGTCCCACAGAAACAGCAAGAATCACTGGTGCTTTAGCAGCTTTAGCTCCCTAAATATTTGAGATGTTATGGGTCTGTCTTGTCTTCATCTGGCGATCATCTCCACATGGTTCAGATTCAAATAAATTCAAGAAACAGAGATAAAAGTTTGCATTTCAAATGAAGAGCCAGTGTCCTTTTTCAATGCACCAGGACAGAAGGGTTTTGCTGTCCCAGCCATCAGCCAAAAATGCAGTGGGGGGTGGGGGAGTGAATAGATTTTTGGTTCAACTATTCTTTACGAATGTAGATCTAAAGAATTCTATCTCCAGCATTAAAAATACAATTAAAGCCACGTCTACAACAGGAAACTACTGTCTCCAAAATGTTCACAAAATTAGCAGTAAGCAACATTTACTGTTGAGCAATCAATTATGAAAAGAATGTACAAATGTATGCTAATTCAAGTATCTTGCAAATTGATGGGTAACTTTAAAGGCTAGAGCAGATGCAGCTCTAATACTACAGTTTCATTAATCTGTTAGTTTCCTGCAACTATAACTTTGGTACTTACTGTCCATATTTCACAGAAGTTGACCACCATTATATTGGAATTTTTTTTCCTTGCCACTTTGTTTCAATTGAGTAAAATGAGGATAAACTACACATAACTTGAGTTTAACTCAATCACACACCCATATCTACACCATGCCAAACCAGCCTTGAATTACTTAAAACCTCTACTCGTCTACTGACCTGGAGTACTGGAATTTTTAATGGAGCTAATAAACTAACACTACAGGTCAAGAGAAGAATGTTGAAAATGGAAGACAGTAAACAGACTGGCCAAGAGACGTGACTTCATCAAAACTCTGGCTCTTGTGGAATTTAAAGGCTCAGAGAGCAGTACTTTCTGTCACTGTACACCTTCAGGGCTCTGCTTATAAGCAGTAGGTAAAACCATTGAACTTTATTTTATGGAATATACTCCATAAAACTGAATTACATTAAAGTGTTCTGTATGAGGGGGAAGGCAGACTGAATTTTTATTCCCCTTTGAATTAAATTGGCATGTGACTCATCATCTGGGCAAAACAACGTAAGCCCCACCTCTTCCTTATGAGAAAAACTTCCAACGTCCTTTAATTAAAAAGCAGTCTTCTACCTTTTCATGAAGATAGCCACATAGTAGGCTCCTTTGAGTTTTCTTCTGTTGTTTTGTTTTGCTATTCTCTCCTTTTTACATAGCCTTTGTAGCTCTGTATGTCTGATGTTAAAATTAGCTCTTACACCTGAAAAAATACAGATGAGATACAGAACACATGTTCCTAAACAGCAATACCAACAGACATTGCAATATATGTAATACGAAAGGAAGTAATACTTAGCTTTCCTAGACCTACCGAAACCACATACAAGTTTTCATTCAGGATATTTTGGTGTCTTCAGGCCTTGTTAAATGATCTGGCCTCCGGCTAAAGAAGTCTTTCTTTGCCATTTCATAACAAGAGCTCAAATGGGAAACATCAATAAAAATAGAGATGGGCATTTGGATCTCACCAGGTGCTTTGGTCTCTTACCATGTAAAGTCCTTCACACGTACTTCACACTCAGTAAACAGCTCCCTTTTTATCTTACCTTGTACCAAGGGCAGTCAGTTTTTTGTTGAATCCCTTTTCCCTTACTTAGGGACAGGGCTTCTAATACACAATCCCATTTAGCTACACCCCTAGAGGAGTTGGAAGTGTGGGACCTTGAATGTGGGCTGCAGTTTGCCACAAATTTTCTTCCTTTTCCTTGTCCAGGCCTCTGCTCTGACCCCTTCAGGAAGTTCTCAGCCTGTTTGTTTGCATCTTTCTGCAAAAGAGGATTGCTGAAATGGCTTGTGATTTCATTCCCAAGCAGGCTGCTTCCCGTACTACAATTCTTTGATCCTAGCCTTTTCAGAAGGCCTTTTTCATGAAATTATCAGCACGTGTTGCCCAGCAGTACTTCTGCCTTGAGTAAGGTGCCAAGAACCTTGGCAGACTCAGCCCTCATGCAACCCTACCCAGGCCGGTCTGGAAGAACACACAGGCAAAGTCTCCAAGAAGCAGCTGCCTCCAGCAAACAGCTGATCAAAAGGGCTTGACCGAGATATCTAAGTATTTCTGTCTAAAGAGTAACTAGGCTATTGAAAGCAAAAATGCTGATAGAGGATGGAATTCATATCACTCACCAGTTGCACGTAAGCTAGTGTGTATATATTCCAGTAATAGACTGGACAGAGATTTCCTAGCTGCAAGTCAAAGAGCAAGGCAGAGAGGGTTATTGGAAAGGGACTATTATTAATTAATTGCCCAAAGAGGTCAGTGTTTCAACCAGAGTTTGAGTGATTTAGACAGCCTGTGGTCAAGCAAGCGATGGGCTTTCTTTCTCCCCCACTCCTCAGCACTGCATCAAGCCTGATCCCTCCTGAGGGCTGGCGTCCTTCTCCAGTCATCATGCTGCAGAAGTAGATTTCATAAACAACTTAATACCAGTGGTTTCCCAACTATGGGCCACAAATCACATGCCCTTGATCTACAGAAAGCTGGCTAGATCTGTCAAGCTGACTCTACTCATTTCTCTTAGAAAGAGAAAAAACAAATGAGAAAAAAATGCAGTAAAGAAAAAAAAAATGGATTGCAGAGTTATATCTGTATTACGTTAACACAAATGGAAAGAAAACCTTATAGAGACAAGCTAGAAACACATGTTTTTCTACCGCTGCTTTTCCATGTAGGCATTTTTTGTAATTGCTACAGAACTAGTAATACAATCCTGAACAGATCCTCTACTTAACATGAGTGTACTTGTGAGGAAACTTGGGAATTAGTTTTTATTCGTGTACAATGAAATTACTTGTGGTGAGACTGCCCTTGTCCTGACTCTCTGGCATACAGCTCTCACAGGACAACTCCATGGTGACAAGGGAAAGTATGTGGAGAATAATTAATCTTGTATTACATTTGGTTTTAATTCCTAATTTAGGAACGTATTAAAAACTGATTCCAGATTGGCCATCCTAAGTTCTGGGCATGTTTTCTAAAATACCCATATCTCCAATAACACTAAAACCCATTAAATCAGTCTTAGCAATGGTCAACAAATCCACCTCTCTCGTTCTCACAAATGACAATTTCAAATGATCTTCCTACCATTTACCCTAACTGGAAGAAAGGAAAAAGAATAAGAAGTGTTTACAGTGTCTAGATAGCTAAAACATTTGTTCTCTTGAGTACTAAACATGAATTATAAAATAAAGAAAAATCCAGAGCTGAGAAGATCTTGTGGAAAACCTTAAGGCAGATCTCTCCCCTTTGTCAATCAATCAAACAAAAACCCCTCTTTAAAATCTGAATCCTCCTTCAGCAGAGCAGAGAGATACAAACAGTAAACTCAGCTTCCTTCAGATGTACTCGGCCCTAAGAATGAGACAATGGAATTTCTCCTTCCTTTTAAAAGATCCCTTCAAAGCACCAGACACCCCCTGTTTTTCAACATATAGAAAAAACACTTCATGCTAAGATCATCCTATGCTATTATTTAGTTTCCCTCACAGACTGGATAACCCTACTCTCATTTTGGCTGTGATTCAAAGGAGCAGATTATTGCTGCTAGTGATACTGGTGTATAGAGTTTGCAGGACTCTGTCCTTACTGCTGCTACCTGTTGTCAAATTCCCCTCTTCACTTAGTGAGGAAACAACAATATCCCAGCCACTCCATTCTTTCTTCATGAACTATCTTTTATATGCTGGCTGGTTCTTGCAGAGTTGGAAACTCCCAGATGTCTCTGCATCTCCATCAAACTAAATTTACTGTCAGCAAGCATCAGAAACTCAGCCACACATTAATTAAAAAAAAAAAAATATAAAAAAAATAAAAAAAATAAAAATAAAAACTAACAATATACCAAAGTGCACCCACATTCGCTGATGTTGCTCAGAATCTGCTATTGCTTCTGCTGAGCCATCTTCACTACTTGTGCATACTTTCTCATTTCTCCTTTTATTGCATATCAAGAAGATTTTAAAAATTACATCTCTCAAACACACCTTCAAAATATATCTGAAATTACATAATATATTCAAGTCTTATACTGCATCATGATATTATCAAGGACCTTATAGGCTTAGTAACAGCATATGGATTTTTTTATCAGGTGCAAACTGACTAAAGCTGTAGCCTTAAAAGATTACATGCCTGAAAAGGAAGAACTTTCCGGCTCTTACCTTTCACAGACCATAGTCTGGATGCCTTTCTAAGTTGACTGGATGCCTTTCTGGTTGACTGCTATTATTTTGCTGAGTGCTGGGACAGGCTGTCTGCTGGCAAAAGCACCACAGCCACCCTCCCCTCACATTTGACTTACTCTGCCCATTTGCTTTAAAACTTCTGCCATATTCAGTTTTTACACTCTGCCCCCCCTTGTCTGTTCCTCTCTGCTTCCTCTGCATCCCAGCACTATTGTTCTATACTGTACTGAATAAATAAAAGGGAATACAAAAACCTGCATGCACGAGGACTTATTTTTAAATAAGAAATAGTAAATAATATTTTCCACAGGTCCAGCGTGGCCTTGCTTCTGGGCTAACTATCTCCATGCCAACATACCAAGCAAACAGCATTGTCTTTCCCCTCCCAAGCCAAACACGGTCACCTCACACAAATGCACTTCTTGCGGGCATGCTTAAAAGCTCCGCAGTCCCTACCTGCTCTCCAGACCGACCTTTGCTCAAGCTCCCATCCCCAGCTGACACACCCGAATTTCTGTGACTTACAAACAAAAAAGACCTGCAGCAGAACCGCAGTGTGGTCAAGCAGCACAGAAAGTGTAGTTAGAGGATAAGAGGCTATATCCAACACCCAGCTTTTCCCCCGACTGTATGACGCTGGGTTCAAAGCAAGGGATTGCTCTGCCTGGCCTTGCGTTTCCCATCCTAGGCCTAGGTAAGCAAGAAAAGCCATCCACTTGCTTAATTTGACCATGGGTTTTTATCTTGGCCACCAGCACAGGATAATGTAAACTACATCCAAAACTCCCTTTGTTCTGTGGATTTAAGCCACATTTAACTCTAACACAAAGACAGGCCTTCCAAAACTTTCTCCTACACATGCATTTAGTCTCCACATGTCACAAAGCAGAACATGGATTGCTAAAAACTCACACTAAATAAAAACGTTTTCTCCTTTGGAAAAAGGCCTAATATTTAGTTACATTCTGTGCTCATTAGGATATTTTTTATAGAGATCTGGTTTCTTAAGCACTGAAAAAGATTCCTCAGAATGTCATTTTATCTCTTCTTGAAAGTGCCAAGAATGTCTAACAAGCTAAATAATGTAACATTATGCAGGGGACAGAACAGGAAAAAAAAAAAGTTCTGTCCATGATTTCCAATTAGGATGCTTTATACAAAATGGTTTAATTATTACTTTTCATGAGAGGTGATTAAACTTCATTAAAATCCAAAGTCTCACTTGCCAAGATCTCAAAATGGTTTATTATTTTAATTTTCACATAATTACGAGGAAAAATATGTTTTGCTTCGGTCTCTTTGGTGAGGAGATATGGCGCTTTGCCATATTACAAGGAGGAAAATTCTCTGTAGTGCCAACGCCTAGTAAACTGCATCCTGAGTCTCAGTGCCTCAATGCAGAACAAGTCAGCTGAGAAATCAATAGGTGACTTACTTTAAAACCTTCCTGTTTCTTCGTATCAGAACATGCTGTTATTTGCAAAAGAGCAGTGGGAAAAGCAAGCAAAAATTTCAGAGAGGAAGAACAGAGGAGGAACGTGACATTTTGCCAATTTGCAAATAAATGGAAGCTGATTCATCCTGTCCAGTAGGTTTTCATATCAGCACTCGGTTAATGGTATTGCCCTGAAATATGTTGGTTCAGCTGTCTAGTCACAGAAGCTTAGCACTGTATAGTCTAGTGCATAGCCCAGGAGAGGGAAAAAAATAAAAGACCACCATAGTGCTTACCTGTAACTTGTCCCCTGCATTCAGATGCTTATCCCCCGTAATCACACAGGCCAAAAAAGATTGCTAATAGATTCCAATACTGAGTGTTTGGAGGGGTCGACACGGGCATTTCCTGAGCGCTTAGTTAAATGTTTTTGCCTCCATGGCATTAAAAATCCAGCAAAATATACAGAACGCTCCAACTTCAGAGGAAAACAGTAATCTGCTGGGATAACTTCCCTTAGCATTAGAATGTAAACTGAACTGTATTTCAGCTTCAGCACTAAAAGTCTCAGGAAGTGTCATAACAAGACAAAAGATAACAGAAGAAAATGAAACTACAAAAATGCACAATTACACTCCTACTTTGGAACCTTCAAGTAGCCAAATGAGATCTAATTGTCTTTAATTGTCAAAAGAAAAACACGTTGCTGTTGAAGATCCAAGGATATGGAAATGACACACCTGAAAGACTTGTGTCTTTATTTACCTCCAGAACAGATGGAAGTGCCAAAGCACAACATGTGAGAAGTCTGCATCTTTGTTTACCTACAGAGCAGAAAGACCAAAGACATCAGGGCAACAAAGACAGTGATGGGTCTAGAGGGAAAGATGTACAAGGAGTGGTTGAGGTCCCTGGGTTTGCTCAGCCCAGAGCAGAGCAGGCTGGGGGGAGGCCTCATGGCGGTCTGCAGCTCCCTCATGAGGGGAGCAGAGGGGCAGGCGCTGCGCTCTGCTCTCTTGGGCCTGGTGTGGAACATGCTCCCACCGAAGACAGCTGGTGCACTTCTCTCTGCTCTCAACTGTCTCAGCTAAAGCATTAGCAGCATTCAGAAAGCCTCGTAAACTCAATGGGCAGGTTATAAAATAAAAGGGATGTGAGTACTAAGTAGACAGCTTCTCAGAGTAGACTGCTGATAGCTGCTTAAAAGGAATCTGAATAAAGAACACGCTTACAGAGCTGTACCAGACTATTTAATCAAAATAAATATCTTTCTTGAGGTCCTTACCAGTTCTGGGCTTCTATGGTCAACTGTACACAGAGAAGTATCTTTCTCCTGCGGCTATGTAGATCAGACAAAAATATACATATAAAATCTTGGTGAAATAGATGAACAAGCCAAATAGCTTATTGAACTTCCTAAATATTAAATAAAGTCAGAAAAGGGAAATAAGGTTTTCTTTACCTCATTTTTAAGTAGTCTTAGTTTTTACCTATAATATCGTTAATAATCATTGCAGTTCTTACGGGAACTTGATTTCAAGACATCAATTTTTGGATTGAAAGTTTTAGTACTAAAAAATTATTGACCATCACACCAGCAGTTATCTGCTAATTCTATTGAGCATTTCCCATAAGAAAACTTTTAAAATAAGTACAGCTGTATAAGTCGAGGTACTTCAGGAAGCACCTGAATACAGTTCTTCTGTGACATAAAATGTGATTCTAACTCTATAAACACAAAACTACAATCCATATATTTTTAATTATTACATGTGTTTTTAAAAATCATATAAGCACAACAACATTAGAACAGGCACAGTGAATTATATTAAAATGTACTAAATGACTGCATTCACATTATATTGAGTGCTTTCTAAAAGATCTTTTAAATTATTATTTTGTTCTGTAACACTTGCACACTACTAGCTGGTATAATGCAAAGGCAACTGTTCTGTTTTTTTTCCTTCACAAATGTCTCAGCAGTTACTGGAGAAGATTTTGTTCTATTTGAATCTGCAGGATGCAGCAAAAAGGGCTTTCAGATGCAAGGAAATCAGAAGTTCTCCATGAGGCCCTGGTGCTTTAGCAAGGGGCTCCCACCATAACCTGAGAATCAGCTGTACCATAGTTCTGCTAGAAATCTAAATAGCTGCCCTACACATTCCTAAAAACATCACACACACTAACTAATAATACTGTAGTACAACAAATTAGGTAACACTTGGACAGCAATGTCCAAAATTGCTGCCTACTCATCTACAGCCTAGCATGGTCTAAGAAAGACATTATCAAAGCTGTGATTTTAAATAGTAATTTGTATTTCTTGAAGGACTGGGAGTTTTATTCTTTTCACTTTGAAGCATTTGTGTACAGACAAGAACATAAAGGGCTGGAGATCATGTTTCCTCTTAATAATACTGGACTGTAGTGACAGCTAGAACCATTTTTAGATCTTTATGAAGATCAGTTTGTCATCCTTTCCATGTTGAAAAGTATATGAAAAAATATTGGAAAAAACCTAGGTCTTCTTCATTTTCACATACCTGTTCCTCTCCCTAGTATTCAGTCTAGCACAGTCTCATCCCTTACATTTTCTCCTAATTTTCTTCCTTGTTTTAACTATCTTTGTAAATCCTATAATCTGGAGAATGAGAATTGAAAGTGGTCAGTCTTTTTTAAAATGTCACTGCTTTATACAAAGCCTGAGTGCCACTATAACAGGGTTTTGTAAGTGATATTTTATTACAAACTATTATGAACAGAAGCAGTTAAATGGGTAGAAGGAGTGATTCAGTTGGGAACAATTAGCATTTTCTAAATAATTGCTTCACAGAGAAATATGAGAGTTATTTCTAGACAGTCTCAACTTGCAAAGCCTCAGTGGTTTTATTGTCCCCACCCATTAAATATATTTGGTAGCTGGCTGTAACTACACTTATACTGTTGCAATCAAAATTTTAAACTCTCTAAAATGCATCATTGTTATAACGAGCCTTCAGGCAAATGCAGAGATTAACATTTCTAAGGGAGAGAGAAAAAAAGATTTCATTCCACAGGCTCTTGCTCTACAAAACCTGATTTCCAGAGATAAATACTAATGGAGCTTGTGTCAAGATGCCAATTATCAAGCTGGACTTTTCTCAAATATAATCTTGTGCAAGAGAAAAAAAAAAAAAAATGTTTTTCTTTAAAATTATGCTCAGGGTTTTTAGAAGATACCTTGGTACAAAGAACAGTTGATACCACTTTGTTGCATGAGATTGTGCAACAGGTTGTTGAATGTCCCTGTAATATCTAAATATCTTCAGGTTATTTCATTAAAGGAAACTGATAAAAATTGTTCGAGTTCCCATCGTAAGAGACTAAGCAGAGATTAACTTTTTATTTTTGCTGTCACTACATACAATATATGGCCATATATAAGGCCACATAAGTGTGGCCTTTTGCTATTTCAGAAAGCGTGGACATTTTTTAGTCATAACATGAAGTCAACAGTGAGCGCATCAATTAAAGAACCTCTTCATCTTCAACCTGTTCATCTTCTGTTACTGGGAAAAAAGGCACAGAATTAGCTCCAATATATGTATTTTTTCATTACCTCCCTTTTAATTCCAGTTCTCAAAACAGATCGATACTCATATTAGCAAAAGATGAAAGCTGTAATTATAGGTTACAATCTGTAATAGAGCTTTATCATGTAACAAATACCTAAAAGTCAAAGATGTTAAAGGCTTCTAAGAAGGAAACTTTTACCTCAAAGATTCTAAGTCTTACGTGACTATTACCAAAGTTTACCGTTTAAATCATTCAATGATTAACGTTAAAGAAATGTTTCTGAAGAAAGTCTAAAATAAAATGAAAAAAGCAAGAGAATCTCACTTTTCCTATGCCATCAGCAACATCAACTACAATTCAATTACGAGTCACTAACCATGTTTTGCACAAAGGGGGCTGACCTAGCAGAAAACGCAGCCAGTCATTTCTAGCACTCAGCAGTAATTCCTCAATGTATCAAGGTACTTGCAGGATTCTGTTGTGCAGAGACAACATCAGTGCCCACCAAGGTAGTCACCTAAGAAATACTACTGGTTTTCATCTTTAGCAAAATGTTCTTCTATGAAGGAAACAAAGACTTACAGACTTCCTTTGATACTTAACTCTCAACTCTGCCCCAAGAACTTTTCCAATTAAACATCTTTTGCTTGTGAAAAGAAGGACTGGAGTTTTTGTTTTTCTCAAGGCAAACACCCTCGTCACACTACAAAATTAGTTGTGTTTAAAAGTGGTAAGATTTAAGAGCCTTCTCTGAAGGCAGCAACTTTCGCTTAAAAAAAAAAGGCCTAGAAGACTTGACATTGCCTAAGAAAATTAAGTGCTGTCCTTTTACATGGTATAAGACTCTACCCATTCCCTAACTGTGTCTGCTGATTAATATTATTTCAAATGTCTAGTGAGTGTAGAAATTTTCAGTCAATTATGCTTACACAGAAAACCCTGTTGAGATATTTCCAAGAAACTATGCATACCTTCCTGCTCTAGTAACGCAAAGTAAAATGTAAGCATCTGTTTCCATATTTGAAAGGCTGTCTGTTGGCTGCTAAAGTGGAAGCTCTCAGCTTCAAACATGTCAGTGCAGGTGAAAAAAACACTAGACCTCCATACAGAACTGTCACTATTTTAGACTACTATGTATACACTTAGAATATCCCTCTTGTCGATTCCTGCCCAAATGCTTTCCATATTTGGTGACAAATCCAGTTAGAATTTTAGTCAGACGTTAATTCTCCTGTGAACACAATAAATACTCAGCCTGGATTAAAAAGAATTTTGCTTTATTTGGACAAAGGCACACAGTCTTTATTGTTAGATTAAACGCATTTCTTTTACCTGCAATAGTAAATCTCAACATCAAATTTAATCTGATACCACAGATAATACTACAACTAGTCAGTGTTCAAAACTAACATGGGTATTTAGTTATTTATAGTTTAATGATGCTTCATCTTTTTAAATGCATAAAATGGGTATCTTAAAAAATGACTCCTCATGAGATTATTTTCAGAGGTAAACTCAACTATCACAACTTTTGCATAACAGAAAAACCACAACTAGCTGTAACCTTGAACAAAAACAGTTACACCAGAAATCCGGAAACAAAAACAAAAGGATAAAATTAACAATGTAATGTACATCTGCTGCAGTACAAGCAGGAATGGAGATTTACTATAGCAAGTCACCATACCTGTAAGACCATTAATGGTACATAAAACACCTATGTCCTGGACATATTTAAGTAGTCCAAAAGAAATGCTTAATTACAGGAGTAGAAATGTTCCTTACACATGTATTGACACTGGAATGACTTTCTGAAATTAACTTTTAGTGGAGATCATCCATATCAAATTAGGTGACAAGATCCAGATTTATTTTTTTAACAGAACTTTTAAATGTAATCCTTAGCTCCTCAGTCTCAGCAGATACTGGTTCCAGCACAAATTTATTTTATTGTACATATTTAAGTTATGGCTTGCAATGGCAGTTTCTGCAACGAAAATGGTTGTGTCTTGCTAAAGTGTCAGATGTTTAAGATCATTAATACTGATGAAAATGGACCAAACTCAACTGACATCTTCAAAAAGGGTTTGAAGTTAAGAAATACTGACAAGCCGTAGATTGATAGTATCTATAGTGTATTTATTTCCCAATAACTACCTTTCCTGTTGGCTACTAATACTGATTTCTTTCAATTCAAGTTGGAAATAGACAGAAAAAATGTGCAGAAAACTATGTAATAGCTGGAATCAATGTTCCTCTGCCTTCCTAGGAAAGAGTTAAAAAGTAATTTGATCTCCAGTATTCCTTCTGGTCCTATGGTAGAAAGTTTCCAAGTTGTAATAATACCAGGCAAATTTTAAAAAGTTTTGATGCAGATTAATCAGTGTATTGAAACCATGTATTGAAACCCCTGTATCTCATGTAATGCTTGTGTCAATTACAAGTCTTTCCACAGCTAACTCTCAGTAAAACTGAACAATAATTAAAAAAAAAATCATTAGGTTATACTTCCTAGTTTGGAATTAATTCATTTATTTCTTGTTACCCTCTTTCCTCACTCCACCTCTCAAATTCAGAGCCAAGAGTAACAGCAGAAAAATGATTAATATCTGAATGTGTCAATATAAATCTGGTAATTAACAATGAAATGTTTTTCTTCAAAGATAGAAAAAAACAAAACACTCCTTTGCAAACACAGACTGTACTCTTTTGGTTAATATATATATCAAGTAACAATGCACTTACACGTGGCCACTTAATTATTTTGAAATGAAAAACACTTAATTTTGAATTTCCTTGTAAAAATCAGCAACATTTATACATGGCAAATCTTCTAATTTAAAGAACAAATCCCACAAACATTAGTGCATGTAATCAACAATAGAAATATTTCTGCACAATTTTAACCTTCAGCTCTGCATGTACCTCTTTTCTATATGATATGCAACCACAACAGGAGCATCATTTTGCATTCTTAAAACGAGTATTATGTGCTGTTCATTATTAAAGCATTTTCTCTTGTTTCTTTTAGTAAGCTGGGGTACTTTTCTGTTTAGATTTCCTTAGATGATTCGAGTTACCCAGAAACACAGATGCTAGATCTAGGCAGCTGGGTACAAATTTAAAGATAGGAAAGTTCAGAATCTTCATGAGACAATGAATATTGCATAATAACACCCCCTTTCAAAAAAAGCTCTAATTTAGCCTAGGTATGTTACTGTCCAGATTCATCCCAGAATCATACAGTTTTCCCAAGAGAGGTGGATTCCCACTTGCAGCTGTGTATTTATGTGCTTTCAAATCAGACAACTGAGAACAACTGAGGTGTTGGACGGGAGAGCACATGGGCTCAAGCTAGTAAATTGCTGGCAAGGTAGATAACTTAACACCACATCACCTAGAATAAAAACTTATTCCATGGTTGAGGTTGATCATAAAGACACCCCATTGAAATCAAATTTTAATGGCAAGTAAAGACTAGACGATTATTAACATTTTATGTCACACATCATTATTCCTAAAGTCTACTAAACTTCTCCCAAGAAACTGATAACGTAAGTAGTAACAAATTATTATTGAAATAGTTCTTTACAAAAACCCATCTAAATCTTCAAAAATGTCAGAAAAAATGTGATGCTTAAAGATATAATTTGTGGGTATTTTTAGGACCTTGAAGCATTTTATATTTGTATACAGAACTTCCGTATACAAAACAAACAATAATGTCTAGGTAATTCCTGTGTGAGTTCCCAACAGTTCCCTTGTTCACACTTTCTGCTTGAAGGATTACTGCTTTCAAATACTTGGAAACTTCCTTTTGCCAGTACCTCCTCAAGGCAGGATATAATAAGCGCTTCTGCCAAATATTCCCATAAACTGGGTGTCCATGTTAAAAAAAAGAAATTCTAATTTTGGGGTTTCTGCTGCTAAACTTTAGTCAATACACATGCAAACCAAGAAGAGGTAAATACGATGACAAGCATTTCTTGTTTATATACTTTGCTGTCATTGTTCTTTGGTTTAAAATGTATATGAAATACAGACTGTGAAATACCTCATTTACAACTGTGTATTAGTATCTGAGTTTCTGTGTTAAGTCCTTAGAGGTGTTTCAGTATGTTTCACATCCCGTACTTTATGTCTGTATGTATATTTCCTACATAGCATACACAAAAGGAAATCAGATGTCGTTCCAGATAAAGTTTTGTATTTATTTGGAAGGCATACATCTCAAATTATTCTTTTTTTTTTTTTATGACTTTCAATTTTAACTTTATGGAAGTGATAAATGAAGGGACTTCTTACTGTTTGACTAATTTTAAGACATACTTACTGGTGAATACCATAGTTTAGAGGGCCAATACAAACCCCACATACCACTTAAAACCCTGAGATAAGGTTTTAAACAGTGTCCTATGGGATATCTCTTCCGTTATGAAGGAAAACTCCAAGGCATCTTGGCATATCTTGAAAAATACTTCTTGAAAAATACTTTAAAGCTTTGAAAAAATCCTCATTAGAATACACATATGTAAAATAACATATCCTATATTTAAAACAATCCAAGGCATAACAATAATTCCTGAATTTGAAGTTTAAGAATCTCTTACAGACATTAAATACGTGTTATGGAAACAATTGGCAAATCTGAAAAGATGATTGCTACTACATATTGAAGTTGCCTTTAAGTTTTAAGGTAACACAAACTACATGTATGCAATGTTCTGACACCAAACTTCAAAATCATTAAAAAAAAAGCCTGGACTCCTTGAAATGTTTTCAAGTCTCCTCACTCAAGTGACCTATATATTTTTTCTGATTGAAATGAATGAAATTTATGCTGTATTAATATAAAATAAAGTACATCAAATTTCTGCCTAATAAGAATTTTAGGAATGGAATTGTCAATTAAGTCTGTGGTTTATGTAAAATGAGAATTTTTTCTACTGTCATGTTATAGAAGAATCAGTATGTGCTCATAAGTGGACTGTAACGTCTAAACAGGCACTTCTTAAACACTTTGTTAGTTTAAAATCAAGGATAAGAATGTTTTTTTAAGCATATGATGTTTCAAAAATGAATGAATCTCTTTTATTCCTCTCTACTTTGCTATATACAAAATTTTTGACCCAGCTTAAAAAATGAAACATCAAAAAACTCACATTGGTTATGATCACCTTAAGACAACACCTTTAAATAAAAATGTACTGCAAAAACATCTTTGCAAAAATGAAAGCTCCAGGCTCTGTATTCTCAACACAGCAAACAAAACTGTTTGATAGTAAAATTGCATTTCATTGCTAAAGCAAAAGCTTTAAAATAAACTGCAGTGCACAACTTCAATGTGATTCTAAGAATTCATTAATGCTGATACCACAGGTGATTTATTTATTTTTTAATAAAACCTCCCCCTCCTGCCACAATACTGCTATACAAAAAAAAAAAAAAATGCTACTACTCTATTCTGTCAGTCTTTCAGATAAAGTAAAAAAAAAAAAAACAAAAAACAGGAGTCAACATACAAGAGTTTTTAGAGCAAGAAATAAATCTGCAAAATGTTATACAACAGTAAAAAGGCATCCACTTTACAGATGTTGAAACAAAAAAGTAAATATTTCACAAAATATATATTTTTGATCTGTGTAAACAAAGCTCATATGTATGTATTGCTTCCATTCATTTCAAAAATATACATCCACATGGACTGAAAGTGATCTTGGTGCTCTGAATTTTAAATTACCGTGATATATCCAGATGTAATCTGAAGATACAAAACCCCCATATTTTTTAATTTAGTATTTTGAAATATGTCAAAACTTTTTATTTTTCTTATGAGAAATGAAAATGAAAATACACCCCAATTTTGATGCCATTTCATTGAATGAAGAAGAAAGTACTATGAAAATAAACATTCATCTGGTTTCCTAACAATAAATATAAAGACAGTTATTATGACATAATGCAACACAGGAAGTATTACTATATTGACCTTAATGTTCAATCAGTAGTTTTTAAATCTTTCCTCATTGAGGCTTGAATCTTCTACCTTGTCAGCTGTCCAACAACTTTTAAGAGGGTTTTATTTTCTTGCTTCAATTGTTCATTTTCATCTTCTATATCATCTAGGTCCTATGAAAGGAGAAAGAAAAATACACATATCTCAGGACATTAAATACAAACTCCCAATTAGTAGCAGCAGGAATTCAGCATCTTAGCTCTGAAATCAAGAAGTTGGGGTTGGGAAGAATTTGTGTCACAGTAGCTATCCTTAAATCTGCTAAACCTGGTATTTTTCCAAGTGTTACAAGAAGTAGAAAACATTAGTATTATATTCCCACATGTAAGAACCTTGAAGTGGAAACATATGTAAGAAAAACTGAAGCTGTAGTAGGAATTAAACAACAAGAAATCAAAACTGGATAGGTGTGATTACTTTACTAGCATGGAGTTTATTTGGCTACTACCTCTGCTCCCTGGACTGCACTTGTCTGCAACTATCCCACTTGTGTTGATGAACACATCACTGGTTATTACTGCAATAAAGTCTGCTTTGTATTTTAAATTAAGCATAAAATTTTCCAGGAAAAGTATTACATGCCCATCTTTTTTAATTTTCTCTGAAAAAGAGTAAAATGCATATTATAACTTCTATCTAAACTGCTACAGAAAGAACAGACAACTACTAAAAAAATGTGATTAAAATAGGTTGATTCTACCTCAAATGTTCATCTCTCTTGCACTAACTACTCTATTTAATTAGTTCCCGATTCAGTACTTGACTTCTTATCAAGTCTTTCCAAGATTTTAAACTGAATAATGATGAAATTGGCAGCTGCTGTAAGCATTAGTTCAGGAAAAAATAATTTTACTGTACTAACATGTAAGAAACAGAATGAGAACAAAAAACTGAGAAAATAGGAGTGTGACCTTAGGGACAGCACTTTGAAGAGGCAAATGAAAGGCAGGCCAAAGAAGGAAGAACCAGGACTCTGATCAGAGCTTTTAGATGCCTTTTGATCTGTCTGCAAATTCCTACTGTTGTCATGCTTGATTAAATATAAAACAGTAATAGTGAAAAGATTTTTCTCTCTTGTTCCTTGAAGTCGTTAAGCGCTGTTTGACATAAGGGGACTATTTTCTTGTTTCTTTTTAGTGGGGTCATTCCAGAAGTGCATTCTAGAGACTGTGTGTTAATGGGTACTCTGATTTTTAAAAGCCTCTTCAGTTTGCCAAACCAAATCCTTACTGCTATACCTATATCTTTGCAAGTCGTGTATTGTTTTAGTAATGTGGAATCAAGAAATCACTAGCCAAAATTGCTTTTTACCTAACAGAGGTAATACTGCATCACAGAACAAATGACTTCCATGAAAAGCATTTGATTGCTCTGAAAGTAACAGATACAAGTGACTTAAAATCTAAATAGGTAAAAGTTTTGATGAACAGCTACGCAATTTTAAAAACCACACTGTTTTATCTCTTGAGCGGATCAATAATCAGATGAAAAGCAAAATACTTTTTCAATAAAATGATTTTTTTTTAGTTCAGCATATGTAATACTGCATTTGATCTTGCTGTTATCAGAGATATTAGATAGCTCAATTAAAGCTTACCTAAAAGCTAAAGTTTACCTAAAAGCTTAGGTAAAAGCTTACCTAAAGTAAAAATACCTGTTATTTACTCAAAATAAAATGTAAATAGTTTATGAAAGTTCATGCTGACAAAATAACATTCCAAAGAAGTTCTTGAATATGATCCAAGAAAAATAACTAATTCAGTTTAAATATCTAAGGAAATAATGGACTAAGAGATGCAAATGGTTTATGCCACTGGAATTTAAAGCTTCTTATCAAAATTAACAACTGCAATGCTAACTTACTCTTATTAGTAAATAAAATACAATAGCTGGAAAGCTTGGACTTCCAAATGAACCAAAAGCTACACCATTGACACTAAGTAGACTGTGAATTCTCAGTCTAAATATGCATTTAACTATAGGGACAGTAAGATCAGAAATGACTGAGTACAAACTAGTTGATAGCTGAACATAGCCTACAAATATTTAAATGTCTTGAGATTTCTTTCCTTTCAGATATTTGAGGCTTTTATTAAATAACTGCCTTTATCTTATAAAAAAAAAAAAAAAAAAAAAAAAAAAAAAAGTGGCAGACATACTTCTAGAGGCTAATCTACTGGAATGAAAAAATGCCTTTTATGACAAAAGGCCTTTTCTGGTTCTCAGTATAAATGCAGCTAATGTTCTTTAAGTATCTTTGTACTGAGTGTTCTCAGTAAAATCTTATTTTTACATTAAATAAATATCTTTACTTAAAATAAGAAAAAGTCTGCCAACAAGTTTTCAGGATTCTTGGAAAAACAGTTTTTCAAGTATAACACACAATCTCTGGCAATGAAGGATACATATGTGGTCATGAACTGACCGAAACTTCTAGAAAGAGCAATTTTCTAAATATGAGGGCTGAGCAGTCACAAAGCTATGCAATAAAATGCATTTAGGCTCTTTGACTTGAACTTCTTTCCAAGTCTGTACAACCTAACATGCAACGAGAGCATTTTTTGATGAATGGAGAAATACCATGGATGCATAGATTTTCAAATTTCAAAACCCCTATTCAGGTTCCCTACCAGCAAAACTTTTTAAAAAGTTCTCTGTGTAAGCTCACTAGCATCACATCATCGACTTATCCAAACAGAAGGTTGAAGATCACAACTGTTCCTCCATGTAAAGCACCCAGTTCTGGTGCCAGGTCTACAGAGCAATGTTCTATGAAGAGCAGATGGATGTGTAAGTGCTGGCTCTCGTGACTGCAGTTGTAAAGACAAACCTTAGGCAAATACGATCGCATATTACCTTTCATTCCTTTCCTTTATGGGAATGATGTTCTGTAGCTTTTCTTAACATTCTAAAGCTTTCCTCTTTCTAAATCTACATGGATAGCCAATATAAAAGCAGTCATAAATCCAACAACTATTTATTTTTTTAAAGAAAGTAAAACTATCTGTTTTAATGGAAGTATCACTTGAGACATGCTGGCTTCAAATTGTGGCAGGACAAATTAGTAAAATGGCCAGAAATTCAAAAGGCAGCTATTTCATTAAGAAGTCTGTGGGTTTCAGACATAAATACTTGCTCTGCAATAAAGCTAATAGATAATGTTATAGATGTGATAAATGCTGACTTGATGGATAACAAAAATAAGAAAGCATTCTCTTCTCCATTTAATAGAGGCTACCCTAAGGGCCACCATGTATATCTCATTGAATGGTACCACTTTAATCGTTTTGTAGTGAAGAGGTTTTTGGAAGGACTGCATTTTACGTTTTCTTTCCACACAACAAGCAGAAATTGCCATCATACTTCAATGCATGTAATACACATGGTCTGTTTGACTTTTCTGTACATGTTATAAGATAGTTCCTAGTCAGACACTGGATGAACTTAATTTAGGACATCATTCTTCAAATACAGCAGGAAAAAAAAAAAAATTAAGAAAAAAAAAAAAACTTAGAAACTATCATGGTCCTAAAACACAAGCTTTGAGTGAATCAGGTACTTCTGTTGTGTTGTTTGTTTTTTTTTTTCCTGACCTCTGAGACAGGAAATCAGATGTGACCCGTGTTATAAGCAGCTTTGCTGCCCACTATGTAGGAGTGACCAGTTTCACTGACTAATACTCAGGTCATCAGCTTAGATGTGAGAGATTCCTTGCTGAATATAAAAGTGGTATAAAGACCAATTCCCCAATTAAAGTAGAAATCTCTCCAAAACACAGACAATACTTCACTTATCCTATAATTTCAAATCTTCTTTATAAAAAGAAATAATAGACATGCTTCAGAATAATCTCAGATCCTTCAGTATTGTAGATTAGTTTGATAACTTTTTGCAAATGAATACCATAAAATTAAAGTTTAGCACTACGCACATAGAGTTATTGCTTCTCTTCACTGTTGACCAAGGCCAGTTTTGAGGTGTATTTAATTGAATTTTTATGGGAAAGCCTGCACTGGACTAGTAGAAGTGTATTTCCCTAGCTCCTCGGAAGTAGAAGAAGTGTATTTCCCTAGCTCTAGTTTCCTGGCTCTGCACATCAGTCAAGAAGTGTGAGACAAGGTCAATAATCTGTTCTAAGAAAGAGGTCCCAATTTGCCCTTTAAACTAGGACTTGTTAAAATTGATATTTTACACTAACTTTAAAATTTTTCATCCTGTGCTATTCCCAAGCATGCCTCATTCTTCTAAACCTCTTCTCCTGCCTATACACCTTGCATGAGTGCAGATAACCCAAGTCTCCTGCCCATGTCTTGTTATGCCTTTATTTTGGGATCAAAAATAAAGAGTATGACAAAATGAGTCATAATATAAAGAGTTACACACTCCCAAATCTGACTAAGATTACCTGAACTATTTATAGTAAATAAAAACTGATTAGAATGAAATCGAAGCTATAATTACTTTTCCTAACAGAAGACCTGGGAATTTATTGAGAAAACTGTTGAAACTCAAACTTTATCTCATGGTACACTACATACTGAATTTGGAAAGAAGAGGTGGTAAGGAACACCTGCTTTTATAATCTTGTTCTACAAAAAAAATGCAGCAAAAAGAAAATCAGGTACTCCAATTAAAAAACAAACAAACAAACAAAAAACCTGCAAGTTCCTAGAACCATATGATTCTTTGGACTGGAAGGGTCCTTAAAGATCATCTCATTCCAATACCCCTGCCATGGGCCTCATGGGCAGGGATTAACGATGTAGATGACGAACAGAAGCCACCTGGGAAATAGAACTTATTTACATGCCTGTAGAAAAGTTACACAAATACAAACAAACAAACAAACAAGCAAAATCTCCCAATAACACTTAATTACTCTTCAGACCTTGCCCAGTGGATGTAAGTGCCTGAAACAAAGCACTGAGAATGCAGAGGCTGTTTTCCCCTCTTTATATAGCATCATATAAGAAAATATATGCTTACTCTGTTTAATAAATCAATTTCTTCCTTCAGTTTCCCAATTAGTTCCTCTTTGTCCTGTGTCATCTTCATTAATCTCAGATTTTCCTGTCTCTCCTTTGCAAGTTCCTAAAAAAAAGAATATGCACTGGTGTCAAATGTAATTGTCCATTTTAATGACAGTTTTAAGTTACTAACATTAAAATTAATCAAAGCAACCCTCCACACACACACACCACAAGCACTTACCTGTATTTTCTTTTCTATGAGCCAAATCTATATGTCTTCAAGCCTTTATATTTCAAGGAACTTATGAATCACATCTAATGAGGTATTTTACCTGCATCAAGCCTGTGTGCTATCTCTGGTTCCAGAGATGTTTATTTAATATCTACCTTAAGCATGAGTGAGGCCAGAACTGGATAGGGGGCCCAAAAGACAAATGAGTAAATGTAAAGTCTTTGATTCCAAATTTTTATAGTTTTTTTTTTTTTTTCCTTTTCTTTTTGTTTCATACTACAGTTAACAAAGGAAACGAAGACTCATAATATCTGTGGGCTCAAATGCAAGAGAAAATTAAAACGTCCATTAGGAATTCAGTAAATCAGTGTTCAGTATAGCAAAAAGAAGAGCTTAAATCTTCTATTTTCTGTGTTATTGGTAGTTCAGTTATTTGTTATTGCTTATTTCAGAAGAAAGTTGATTTGGAGGATTATAGCACACTTCATTCAAATCTGGCTTCCTTAAGTCTTAAAAACAAACAAACAAACAAAAAAAAAAAAAACCACTAATTTCTACAGAACACGCCCTATTTTCACCCTTAGGAAAAAAAAAGTCTATTTAAATTGCATTTACTTAGTAACTTTCATCCATATAAATTCAAGAAAATTTGGCAAGTTACCCACAAAAATACACTTCAGAGGAAGAAACAGAAGCCCGTATTACACACATGACATATCTAGCCAAAAGAATGTTTCAAGTGAAAAATACAGCTTTAACATTATTACACTTTTTCAAATACGTTTCCATGAAAAATGTCTGAGATAATGAAAACGTTGTTTTAAATATATTTTAGATGCTTAAAACTTCAGTGAACAACTAGATAACAATTAAATTTTGTAACACTTCAGTACATTAAAAAAATCTCAAACTAGAAGTAGATCAGAAACAGACTTGCTTATTTTCTAAACAGCCAGTGAGCCCCTCCTCCCCATAAGTTATCTGCCCTGTGTTGGTGCGTCACAAGGTACATATGACAAATACAACGAGAACAGCTGGCTCTCTAAGTGTATTATATTTACCTTATTATTTTGCACTTCTACACCAAATGAAAACTAAACATTTATAATGATTAGAAAGTTCACATTCTTTCAGTCTGCTTGTTTCGTCATGTTTCTAGACATAAGTGTCTGCACTTCAAGAACTGAGCATCAATTCTATGTATTTTTACTTGTCATTTCCCCATGGAGTTTCAAAGGCACTTTATTTCAGATTTATACCATGCAGATATTAGTTGGCACTCACCCTTTCAAGTTCCTCAATCCTCTTTTCCAAAGCAGTACTTGGTACAGAGCTCCCAGAAGAGTTTGTATCCCTGCTGTATCTGCTGTAAGTTGTCCTCTCTGTTCGGGAATATCTATTGAGAGAATCGTCTTCTGGAGCATTAGCTGTGCTACAAAGGCATAGAACAAAGCAGACACCTATTTAGAGATTTAACAAAATGGAAAAGGAAGAAGTAACAATAGAGGGCTTTCCAAAGCACTCAAGAGGTCAGTCTAAAAAACTGCAGAGTAGCTATTTCACAGCTTTGTGTTTCTGAGAACTCACTGAATTCACTGCCTCAAGGAATCATGCACAATACTACCTCAAGATACAACCTGTACCAAGAATCTAGAGTATATCTCTTTATGATAAAATGTAATTCACAATTTACCTAGATTAGTATTTTATAGTAGCCTGCCTGTTTTGATCCTTATGGAATATCTTCTTTTCTGGCCAAGGTAATTTAAGCAGCAGATTTGAATTCACTGTAGGTAAGTTTTTGATCTTCTCTACCGCTGTATCCCTATGAAATGTATCCCATTTCTTTTGCCTGAAAGTTATCTAAATTCAGTAAAAAATTCAGGAGACATATAGCCTGTCTGATGTCACAAAGGAAGAAGTTTGGAAATTTCTCATGAGTACAGCAAATAGTTGATTTTTGTGGGCTTTTTTTGTTTTGTTTTCAAGTCTTTAGAAAAAGGTCCTAACCTACTTTTTTTGAAAGGCAATTATGAAATTTTCATTAAGTCTTTGAAAAAGGAAAACCTCGATCCCTGCTTTCTCAGAGAATTTTAAGGAGGCTACCTGAAGGTCACCTTGAAACAGCCCTATCTCTGTATTGCAAGGAATTGACCAAGAATATGAAACTGGCCAACAGAACTTGAGCAAAGCTGGGTGTGGTGGGCTGAGCCCAAGCAAGCACTCACACAGCCACTTGCTCGCTCCCTCCTCTCTTCCCCACAGCAGGACTGGGGAGAGAATGGAAAGAGTAAAATAGAGAAAACTCATGGGGAGAGATGAAGACAGTTTATTTATCTTTTAGACTGGTCTCTGAGCTATAGCTACTCTGGAAGCTACTCTACAACCCCCCCACACACTTCTTTTTCTGCTACCCCAGTTTTACTGCTGAGCAGGACATTATATGGTATGGGACGTCCTTTTCGTCAGCCCAGGGAAGCTGTCCCAGTTGTGTCAACTCCCAATATCTTGCTCACTGCAAGGGAGTTGAAGGTAGAGGTGAAAAGGCTTCGACATTGTGCAATTCCTGTTCGGCAACAGCCAAACCATTAGTGAGTTGTCAACACTGGAACAGGTTGCCCAAAGCCCCATCTAACCCAGCTTTGAACACTTCCAGGGATGGGGCATCCACAGCTTCCCTGGGCAACCTGTTCTACTGCCTCACCACCCTCTGAGTGAAGAATTTCTTCCTAATATCCAGTCTAAATCTCCCCCTCTTTCAGTTTAAGATGATTGTCTCTTACCCTGTCAATACAGGCCCTGGCAAAACGTCTTCTTCTTTCTTATAAGTTCCCTTTATATATTGAAAGGCTGTAATAAGGTCTCCCTGGAGCCTCCTTTCCTGAACAACCCCAACCTCTCCCAGCCTTGCTTCAAAGGAGAAACACAACACCACGCTGGCTGCTATGAAGAAAATCAGCTCCATCCCAGCCAAACAAAACACAACAGGTTACAAGCACCATGGGAAAAAAAAAGAAAAAAAAAAGGAAAAAACAAAACAAAACAAAACAACAACAACAACAACAACAAAAAACAGCATAAAATATTTGGAGTGGTACTCCTCTGATTAAATATGTATATTTTATATATATATGTTACCTATTTATCACATCAGGCTGGTAATATTAGATCATGTAACCTTAAAAAGCACTGCAATGGAATCTTAACAGATAATCATTGCAAATGCACATGAGCTAGTTTATAAAAAGCTTATGGTCTCTGCATTGTGATTATGTACAAAACCAGTACTCATTTAGAAATATAAATATTAGAAGTCAAGCATTTTCAAAGTCACAGATTTAATGGTGTTTTTTCCACAGTTTTAACAGGAGTAATTACGAGCAGCAGAACAGAAGACTCTAAGGACCAAACAGAGAGAGAGATTTTGCACTCTCTGATCCACCAAAACTTTGAAAATATACATTTATATAGAAAAAAAAAAAAAAAAAAACTTGTTCAGCACTAACCAGAACTTGGATAGAGATATTTGAAAGCCATCCAGATATGGTCCTGGGGAAGTGGCTCTGGGTGGCCCTGCGTGAGCAGGGGTCGGACCAGATGGGCTCCAAAGGGCCCTGCCAGCCTCAGCCCTTGTGGGATTCTGTGAAACCACACCACTCTAACATGCATAAAAAGGCTTTTGAGTGCACTCAGGGAAAGAATAAAAAGCACCATGAGTATCCCTACAACAATTCCCTTAAAACAAAGGAGAGTATATGATTAACATTTTCATTTACCAGTTTTGCATTTCATAACTCTAGAAAACCCCTGCTGACAACGTGCAAATCTAGATGGATTCGGTGCAAATCAAAAGCAGGCATATCTGGCAAAAGAATGTCTTTTCATGGATATAAATGTTGCTTTGCTCCAGTATGTGTGAAGTTTCCAAGGCACACTGACACAATTGTAAGGAATTTTGTAGCTTAATGTTATTACCATATTTAGCACTGTTTATTCTCCATCTAGAAGATTTTTTTAAAAACATTTCAAGGGACCGGATACGCATGTTGCAACATAACATAAGAGAAATATTTTAGCTTAACTCCATAAATTCTAGATTATTTAGCTTTTTAAAAGATGTGTTGTTTCATGCTGTTCATGTCACAAGGAGAGACCACACCAAAAAAAGACTCAGTTTTTCATCACTCAGAACCGATCCCTTTTGCCAATAGTGGAATATCTCAACTCCAGTGAATGACCTTGGCAGATGTTCCTAAAGGAAAGTTAAAAGAAAGAATAACTGGATACGAAGAGTTTCATTAATACTGAAAATTAAGACATTTTTCTGTATTTTCCCTGAAACTCACGCTTAAAAATTTCCTCACCTATTTTTATGGGGAGAAGACCCTACTGAACACATTCCCTTTCAATATCATAAGTATAAAGGACATATGAAGACTTCTAAGGATTAAAAAAATAATAAAATTAAGTCATTAGTCCATAATACAAGGAAATTGACAGAAACAAAGTTCATTATTTTGCCTGTTGTAACAAACTAGCAAAGAAATGAACCCACATTGCAGTTTCTGACTATTCTTACACAAAAACTAAAGTTTTAGTTTAGAGTGACATTCTAGTCATTTCCTTTAAAATAAAATAAAACCTGTTCTTTGCAAAGGGTCAGCTTTAATAGCAGTATTGCAGGAGGACGGAAAAAATCTTGCTCCTTTCAATGTCTCTTTCAATGTTTTCAAGAAGCACTGCCCAAATGACAACTTCATCCAATTAAAGTCACCTATCGTCAAAAGCAAATGTCAATGATTTCAATTATAACACATTTATGTTCATTTCCAGAATCATGTAATTATTCTTGATTTAGAAACTTGTAATTAATTGTGTCACCTTGAAATCCAGCCAGTTGCTAGCAGCTTCTTTGGAAGAACAAGCAGAAGGCAGCATTTCTAAACAGCCTACCTTGGACTTCTGTTGCTTCGGACTGGTTAAGCCGTGCCGGTGGCTGTCAGTACCGAGCTAAGAAGGGCAGCCCTGTTGTCCCTGAAGCTCTCAGCGCCTTGTTCTGGCTCTGGCCGTAAGGTGACTGAGTAGGACACCTCCAACTGCCAGCCACAGCAGCTCCCTCAGGCACCACCAGGCCCAGCTGCTCTGGCACAGCCAACAGTGAGGAACTGCAGCGGGACCAACCTAGGCCATAATAAGCTTCTGTAGGAATCCCCTAAGCTTTTCCACCACTTTGTCACATCTACAATTAGTGGAAAAGAGGTTATGACAGAAAAGAAAAGCCCTTTGGGTGATCCCTGCCTATTTAAGCACTCATTTTGGCACAGCTGAGGTCCTGCTGCGGCAGGCGTGACAAGACAGTGCTCGGCACGCAACCCGAGCCGTCGGGGCCTCGCTGCACAACTCCCAGACCGGGGCGAGTAGGCAAGTCCGGGCACAGCATTACAAAACGGTATCTTGCAGCTGCATCCCTCCTGAAGCAGTGAGACCAAGGTTACTAGGTGGCATGTGAATTGGTAGACTTGAAGCTTTTTCCTTACGCTTTAAGATTTTCAGTAATAATAATAATAAAAAAAAAAAAAAAAAAGAAAGAAAAAAAAAAAACACCAAACGAGAGAATTTCAGCTGGGCTTTAACATCTCCTACACAGCACTTCCAGCTAGGAGCTGGTGATCTCTTACACCTCATTTACTTTTCTACTCTTGCATGAATGTGACACCGGAGTCCAATGTGGTCTTTCAGAATTAACGGGCAGGGTCCCTACCTGCTGGGTTCCATGTGAGCCTGCACTGCTATCCTGAAAGAGGGAAGAAGCCCTCTGCCATTTGCCTGGAAGCCATAAAGCCACACCATATTGCATTCATTTCCACTAATAAACAACCTTCTAAGGCGAACACACCCTTGAACCATTAAGAGATTTTAATCTGACTCTTTCTGTAAACTGATCCAGCCTGATCTGTCTGATCCATGAACCATGCAAAATCTTCTGAATTATTTTAAACCCCAATTTGCAAGGTTTTAGTTTTAATTTAAAGCATTTCTAAAAAAGAAGCTAAATGGCTTTTTAAAATAAGCCAAAATATTACTGTGCCCACATGCATATCCTGCTTTGCTGTTACTTGCAAACTTCCAGTTCACAGAATGCAAGAGAAACATAATTCATGTTTACATGTAGATTGTACTCAAGTATTTCAAGAAACAATACACTGTCACTGACTTGTTTGAGAAAACAGTGATGACACCAACTCTGGTGATAGCATCAGAACTGACTCAGAAAACCACCCTTACCAATGGCAAGGTGACTACTGATTTAAAAGAACTACACACAAAGCAGTGCAGAAAATTTTAGACCATCTATAGCAGTTGGAACAGCCAAGATGCAGCACATCGCATTAAGGAAAGCTTAGGGAAAAACTAAAGATGAGAAAATAGATATGGGCTAGTGCCCCAGAAGGACACCCACAAATTTTAATCCCATGAGTTAGATGGGATAGTTAGATCCCCTAATCCCAGGAGTTGTATGATTAAGGTCCCTTCCAACCCGAGCCATTCTTCGTAGCTCACAGTCAGCACAGATGGCTGGTCACAACTCCCAGATAAGCTCATGAGCATGTCCCGCAGCCTTCATGTAAGCACGACCCTGAAGATACTGGTCATGGTTTTAAAGCACCCTGCTGTGCCACTCCAGATCACAACAGAACCATCACTTTCTTTTAAAAATGTTTTATGTGGTTAACTCATGCAACTACAAATGAATCCCAATACAAAATTCTAGGGTATAACAATGGAAAAAAAAATCAGAAGACAGACTACAATTGTAAGAGCCTCATCCCAAACTTTTATTTACTTTATTGTATAAGGAGACAGACTCAGTTTGTCCATGTCAGCCGAACAACATAGCAGCCAGCAGATTTCATTTGTAAACACATCTTCCCGTCAAAGGGCTCTCAGTGAAACGGGTTTCTCAGCAATGTCATATAAATGTTTAACCATGGATTCCTGCATCCATACAAGGCAACGTAGTCAGTATGTCTGATTAAATAGGTAGTAAAATCTCCAGCTCCTGGAGCCCTGGGATATATTGTGAGAGTAGGAATTCCATCACAACACACAGAACAGACCCTTCTCTGCTCTCGATAAATCTCCTGTCTTCTTGGGTCCAGGAAGATGGGTGGCTCAGTGTAGACATGAAAACAGCTACAATGGGAAGGGAGAGGAAGGGTACTGGAAGCCTGGAATGGCATCAGTAACTGAGGACTAAAAGTCAGAAGATGGAGACAGAACAGAAGAAAGTAAGAGATCAGAAAAATGCCAAACACTAGCACCTCAGTAGTTAAATATGAGGATGTATAAGAAAGAGGGAGAGAGAGGAAAGGGTGTCTGACTGGGCCAGGAAATCGAAACCAGGGAAGTGAAGAAAAATGCTGAGATGTCACTTCTGGTGAGGAATAACTAGGAAAGAGGGAGAAAGCAAATGAGTAGGTTAGAAGCAGTAAAGATGTGGTAAAATGACTGGAAATTTTCTGACAAATAATACATTCTTCCCATGGGGGTCTACAACAGAGCCAAAAGTTTTAGGAAAATACCTTTTCCACTTTTGCTGTCATTTGCTGTAATGTCTACTAACAGTCTCTCTCTTCCCCACCCCAGAAGTACTGACTGCCTGTCATTACAGTAGTGCAAGTAAGAGCTTCAAATGGGATCTCAAAGTGGTTGGCCCTAGGTTGGAATTTGCTTCTCTCTTCTCCTGAAAACCTAAGGAAGTACACACAAAGCCGTTAAAAGCCCATTATGTTGAACACATTTGGGCCTTAATAATAATGCTTACTATAGAACAAGGTGATTTCTCTAGGACCTTCCTGTATTGCAGATGAGGGAAGAGGTGAAAAAGCCAAATGTTGTCAGAAGAGAAGTCTGGTCTTGATTCCTTTAGGATTTACACCAGAAAGTGCAGCCACTGGGAGACATAGCTTGTTCAAGTGCTCTTAACTGAAAAATTACTTGGCGGGAGGGTGGAAATTTTTAAATATAGAGAAAAATCAATAGATACTTCTATCTATAATCACAGTAGGGACTAAGTCTCTATCTGTGAAGTACTGAATCTTGTACACCTACCGAGGTTTTATTAGAATAAAATCCACTTAATATTTGGGTACTGGGTACTGTGATGACCTCACAGGAAAATAATCCTTTGTTCTCAAAATGAGGTTTGAGGACTACGCAATGAGTAAGATATATGTCAACATACATAACAAAATATTGAACTGCAGCTCACAGCAAGTCAGATTCCTCCTAGAAGTGATGCAAATCCTAAAGGGGAAAGTTCATGAACAAAGAATGTACATACTTCATATAACTAAAGCTGACTGAATGAAGACCACACAAACAAGTCTTATTTTAGTATTTCCTAAATTAGGAGTTTCCTATTTTTTGCAATGTTATCAGAAGAATTAGTTTATTTTCAACTAAGTTACAAATGTGTGTGATTACTCAAACTTCTATTTATTACCACCCCAGACGCAACCAAGTTTTTGCAGGTGAGTACAGGGAAAATATAAAGTTTCAGGAAAACCCACCACGTACTTATGACACACAAAACTAAGTATTTGGCAGACACTAATAGCAACAAAATTCCACACAGGTACTCAAGAGGAAGTGGAAACTCAACTACAATGTGCTTGATTAATAAGAAAAGAAAACATGAAATTACACAGGTATTAAGGCTGTGAAAATAAGTCCACCCATTCTTCTTTAACAAAGTGATTCAAAAAACCCCACAGCAATAAAAAGTATTACTTGGCCACATTTATGGGAACCCAGTAACCTAAATATAAAAGAAAGCATCACACTAAGAAATGTGAAGCATAAAAGAGTATGTGTACAAGTTTGAGGAGTAGTTACCTAGTAGCTACTAGGTAACTGAAGGTGCTCTTTGCAGTTACTTCTGCAGCCATGATATATAAATACAGATAAATAAAACATCTACATATTTTACTTGAATAAAGTAAATATGTAAAAGAGAATAAATTAATGTGTGAAATAAAAATGCATTTCCAAAAATGCCTTTCTTCAGTTGACTTATTTTAAACCTCATGTTAACGTTACATTTTCCTAATAATTACAATAGCTGAGTCAGTATGTTCCACATGGACAAAAATTTCACACACTTGTCAGGTGCATCAGCAGTGTCTGCGATATGTTTCTGATTGATGAACTTGAGAAATGACAAGAGTAATGCTTGTCTCCAAGACAAGCAAATAACAAACAAAACAGGATGTGAAGTGAGCAGCATCCCTTAAAACTGAGACATTACTATGATCAATCCACTGAAATTGCTTTCAATACTACTGTGGAGAGCAACAAAATTATCTACCTTTGTCAAACTTAAGTTGGTGCTTCGCAACCCACTAATAAGACCCTGCAAAATACTAGCTAAGATTATTTTTAAATAGTAACATAACAGCAGGGTTTGGGTAAGTTTGGTGCATCACTTTGGTCCTTATCCCCAAATCAGGCTACATATTTGTAGCAGTACTATAATGGCCTACACATCAAACGCTCAGCCTATTTAAATTGGCTTTTACAGAAGAGCTGAGACTGGCAGGGCTCTCTGGAGCCCACCAGGCCCAAGCCCTGCACAAGCAGGGCCACCCAGAGCAGGCTGCCCAGGGCCACATTCAGGCGGCTTTGGAAGATCTCCAAGGAGAAGACTCCCCAGCCTCTCTGGGCAGCCTGTGCCACTGCTCCGTCAACCACACAGAAAAGATGTGCTCCCTGGTGTTTAGGAAGAGTTCCTCCTGTGTTCCAGTTTGTGCCCATTGCCTCTTGGCCTGGCACTGGGCACCACTGAGAAGAGCCTGGCTCTGCCCTCTCTGCACCCTCCCTTCAGGGTGCATACAGACATCCATGAGACACCTCCAGGCCTTCTCCATGCTGAAGAGTCCCAGCTCTCTCAGCCTCTCCTCGTAAGTGAGCTGCTCCAGTCCCTTCATCGCCTTGGTGACCCTGCATAGGATTCTCTTCATTGCGTCCAAGTTTCTCTTGTACTGGGGAGCCCAGAACTCAGCACAGCACTCCAGGCATGGCCTCACCAGTGTCAAACAGACAAGAAGGATCAACTCCCTCAACCTGCTGGCAATACTTTGCCTAATGTAGCCCAGGCCACCACGAGCCTCCTTTGTGGCAAGGGCACATTGCTGGCTCTTGTTCAACTTGGTGTCCAAAGTTTATATCTGGCAGAACTATGTATATGAATAATGTGTTAAGTACTAAGATCTCATACCTTTTATATCTGCTTGAAACCACCCTGGAGGAGTCCTGAAAGAAAAAGAAAGCAAAACATCATCATTAATATTTTATTTTATTTGTATTTCCATAATACTTTACCACATCATAAAAAAATTTTCCTGGAGTTAAGAACAGGAGGTCCATGTTTCAAACAGCTACTGAACAACTCAGTTTTACATCTTTTGTCTGTCAGGAATAGACAGAATACCAGGATTACTGCCATCTAGCTACTGCTCCTGATCACAAGCTCAGAATCCTTAATGACAATTTCTCATTTATTCTTAAAACGTGATACACTCGCATGTTCCGAACATGCAGTTTACTGAAACAGTATGCACCCTATCACAAATACACCTACACTATGACTACTAATACCTGTGCATTTTGATAGCCGTTTATCAGCTATTTATTTTTTTCCAGGAACAGAAGAGCAAAACTGCTTTTGACCCAAATCAAGTTACTGCATACCAGCTAGGCCATGGTACCTGTCTATGGGTATGCCCTTCACCACGTTAACCCAGGTATTGCGACCTGGCTCACCTCACATTCAGTCAGGCTAACTCAAGCAGTGTTCTCCTGGCATTTGCTGGTAAGCAAGTAGAATGCAAGCCTGTATATGGCTGTTTTGTGCACTCAAATGTCAGGCAGTAACTTGTCAAGCTATGAGAAGTTAATTTTTGAATCATTGCTTTCCAAGTACCTGCAGAGGCTTAAGGCATTCTGACTACTAACTCAAATACTCTGCCTCTCCTTTGAATGCTATGTGGAAAAGATCTTAACTGAAATAGAACACATTTTAAACAAGAGTTCAACAGTGCAAGAACTCTGCATCTGGCCCTTCAAAGATATATACATGGATTATTTGCAAATTTTAAGTATTTTCATTGTTTTTCTAGTGTGAAGACTTCCATTACTTTTCAGATGCCCGCAGCTGCAGTAAGCACAATAATAAAATAATAAAATAACTCATTATGCTTTTATTCTTGCTCTGTAAAGACGGAAATGGAAATAAAAACGCAGTGGGAAAAAGTGCTCATTTATCCTTTTTCACTAAAAAAAAACACTGCCTAAAAAAACCACTGATGCATTATGACAACTAAGAAAAAAAAAACTGAAACAATACATTTGCATTGATAACGCTCTGCTTGTAGCTTCAATAACTGCCTGATCAGACAGAAAAGCTAAGACACGTTTCACTTGGATAAAAGATGGCTCAGATTAGGCAGTAAATCCACAAACATTTTTTAGGATGTTGTAAGAATGTGAACCAATTATTGTATTAGTCACAGAGAAAGCTCCCCCCCCCAGCATCACCAAGTACTAGGTAAAAAGTCAGAAAAGAGTATTTAAGGAGTTAATGAACTGAACAATTGCCTTTACTGGAAAAAAAAATATAACAGAAAAGCATCAATTTCTGTCTATTTATGAAACTAATTACACAGAAAGGAAGAAATGAGTTTTTAAAACAAGATGCAAGAGACGTTTCCATCCGCTGAAAATCCTATGAAAATTCACACTGCCTTCAATGATCAGTTTATTGATGTCTCTCTAAGTAACAATAAACTAGCTAAAATGAGGATAACAAGACTTTATTTTATGATAGAAAATAAAGCTGGTAAATAATTTATATTACAGAAAAAAAAACTTGATCTTAAAATGTACTTTAATTTATGAAACGCTTTCAACTACTGCAATATATGCCACACTTCCTTCTGTAAGTAGAAGAACTACATTGAATAAAGTTGTTTAAATCATGAGAATTAATTATTTAAATAAACCCACAGAGTAGTGCAAAATTGCTGTTTTAATTTATCTATAACAGCATCTGAAAATAGCAACTTAGAGCTGTGAAACAGCAACCTCATTCCACCTCTAAAATGGCAAGGAAATAATTTTAAACCATACCAATGTTATTCTTAAAGTTTAGGAAATGTACGTTATCTTTAAAAGAGTAGGGTGAGGTTTGTGAGGACTGGGAGAAAGCAAACAGCATTTCTATCTTCAAGAAGGGCAGGAGGGCAGATCCAAGGAACTACATGCCAGGCTGCCTCTCTTCTGTCCCTGGGAAGGCGATGGAACAAACCCATCAATTAAGGAAAGAAGGTGATTTGAAGTACTCAGCATGGATATACAAAGGGGGAATAAGCCCGAATGACCTGACAGCCATCTATGATGAGATGACAAGGGAAAAGTTCTGCAGACAAAGGGAAAGCAGATGTTTTTTATTTTGATTTTTAGCACAGCTTTCAACACCTTCCCCCATAACATATGTACAGGCAAACTGATGGAATATGGTAAGTGGACAGTGCAGTGCGCTCAAAAGTGACTGAACCGGGCTCAAGGGGTTGTCAAGAGCAGCAGCGTGACATTCAGCTGGACACCAGCCATGGGCAGCTTGCCCCAGGGTTGATGCAGGGGCCAGGGCCATTCTAAAGCTTCAGTAATGGCCTGGGTGATGGGACAAAGTGCCCCCTCAGCATGCTCACAGACTGCACTAAGCTGGAGGGAGTGGTTAATACATCAAGAGAGCTGTGCTGACATGCAGAGGGACACTGGCAGGGTGGGGAAATAGATGTACAAAGACCTCATGAAGTTCAAAACAGAGAAATGCGAAGTCCTGCACCTTGGGAAGGAACAATCCCAAGAACCAGTATGTGCTATGGGAGTGGTAGGCTTTGCAGAAAAGGACCTAGGTGTCCTGGTGGACACCAAATAGCACACAAGCCAGCGGTCTGTCCAAAGAAGTCCAGCAGACTAAACACCTCAGCACTCGAAGTTTCACTGCAGATTTTATTCTACAGTACTGCACTAACTTCCTACTGCAGATGAAGTCTATGATTATCTTTTTACCCCTGTACTGAGTGAACCTTGTTACTCAACTGACTGGTCAAAATATAACAAACATATTCATAAAATTACCTTTTTTGCAGCTATGTTGTGGAAAAGTTCTTGTTAATTATTTAAAACGTGCTGCACTGCTCATTTGAGATGCTTAAAGCAGTCCTCTAATATTGCTGCTAAAAATCGTCACCCCCGATTATTCTATACTTCCTTAAAGCAGTGACTCAGCCTTTTGGACCAAACGGGAACTTCAGGCTCTAAGTTTCCTCAACTTTCATTTTTTAAAGACCTTATTTTTAAGGAAAATTCTGAAGCCTCAACAGTATGGCTGTGCTCACCGGTGAACATACCAGGAAAAGCAAAAATGGAAAAAAGGGGAGAATTTGCACGTGATATTGCAGTCCTTTGAAGCACACGTTTCCTTGTACAAAGAAATCCCTCAGCCTTGGTGCCTCTTCCCTACTCTAGACACCAAAAGGATGCAATGTATACATCTTATAACCACAAATTTATGAGACATTTTCATCCAGTAAGTTGAAATACAGGCTGGTAAGCAATTTAAACAACTGGACTTGTGCATGCAACTCAACAGAGGGCTTCTATAAGTTTGCCGGTACTCTTCAGACATACCAGTTATTCAAAAAGAGAAAGCTGGGAAAGCAAACAAATGCTCGGGAACAAAGTTCACAGCAAATACTTTCATTTGCTACAAATGACAGCTGTTAAAACTTTTTAAAAAGCACAACAGAATACTAACTAGTCTTTGGTAGCAGATGTTTCTATGGTACGTTTTTTTGTTTTGTTTTTAGAAATAACTATGAACAAAAAGTTAAAAATATGCAGCAAATGCTGTGTAAAAACAATTTCCTATCATCGATATTTTGATAACCAAACTAATATCGCAGACTTTGTAAATTGTGACTTGTTATTTTGGAATCTGCCATGTAAACACAAACTAATCATTTCTTAAAGCAATGATGCAAGCACCAGGGAAATCCATTTTTGGTCTCCGTTCTCACATTATTAAATTTATTTTTGAATCTCACTAGTCCAAATGTTGCTACAAAAACAAGTATATATGTAGCTATATTAAAGTCAACATTATGTGTCTGTTAAACAAAAATTAGTTTAAGCTTTCAAACTATTTAAAAACTCTTAAAATGACGCAAATATCTGTTACAACTTATGACCTTCTCCAAAAATGGTACAAGGAGCAAGAAGAGGCTGGCAGGAAATAGAGATGGGAAAGGAAGAATATTTCTGTTTTATAAAATAAATAAATAAAATAAAAGCAGACCATTGGGCATGCATAAATACAGTCATTTACAAATCTTGCTTATGTTTTTTTGTCTTTAAATTGAGTTTCCACCAATGTTTAAAATCTACAATAATTACTACAGAAATTAATGATTTGTCAAGTAATTCTTAATGAGCAATGAAGAGATCAATTTATTTGAAAGTCTCTTTTTTAAAAAAAAAAAAATAATTACTTTTGTTGCACGCGATCTCTGGCATCTTGTATTATCTTTTAACATCATGCTACCACTAATAATTTCTATAATCAAATAGCTTCGCTCTTGCTCCATCTGAAGTGGGAGTGCCAGGTCACTGCGGACAGACAGAAGTCAGCACTGCTCCAGGAACTGGCCACGCTCCCTTTTCCCAATGCCTACAACCCCTCGATCGTGCTCCGTTTTCCTCGTGCCTACAGTCGCGTCTGCACAGCCACAAGTTAATGCACCAGGGGCGTGAAATCACAGAGAAAAAAGCACAGATTTGTCTCACTGCAGGTGAGCTCCATCTGGTTCACCATGCAGCCTAAAACACACCTGCACAAGAGGAAGAACGTGTGCGAGGGCACAAATGGCAGCTGAGACCACTTAACGAAACCACTTACTGCCAATTTAACTTCTGTCAAACTAGGAGGTAAGCAACTTCGCTAATTCCCTTCTCTCTTCCTGGCTCATCCTGGTATTTCATCGGGCAGATGCACAGATTAGATGAACAGGCTGGTCATCAGGCTTTAAATAAATAGAGTTGGCCACGTTTACAAGTGTCTGACAGATTTCCAGATGTTAAGCCAACGCTACCATTACAAATCTGTTAGTTAAAATGTATTAACAAACATTGTTTTAAAACATGTACTAACCCTAGAAGTCAGCCAGACTATGAAAATATTTCACTGGGATCCCCTGCAGACTACTTAAAAGTTTCACAAACAATTAAAGCTAATTGTCTGTATCAAAACAGGCTGCTGGGACACGCTGGTGTAAATGCTGGTATGTATAATACAGGCAGTGTCTTGGAATTTGACAATACCAGTGTAAACTCACATTTTGACTACATAACAATATTGCTGCAACATGTAAGGTAAAATTTTGTCTGAAAACGGGCCATCAAAACAATTTTAGCTTTCATATGCAATCCTAATACAGGTTTCCTTATGAAGTTTCCTAAATATTCCTCAAGATAGGAGCAGATAAAACTGCCCAGGGGAAGGGGTTTTGTTTTTTTGTTTGTTTGTTTTATATTGAGAAACAGGTGGATTCTGCTTCCACCCAGGCAACTGAGTTAACTCAAATCTCCGTCACGAATCACATCTTGATCAACTCTAACTGCTTTCTTCTCAGGTTCAGCACATTTTTTTATTGCCATTTCCTTGGAAACAGCAGCTACACACGTTCTGCAGTGCAGCCTAAGTCTAATTCAGCTATTAGAAGTAAGATTACTTCTGAATGCTGGCTAACTGAAAGGCAACCCGATGCTAATACAAGCCAGAAATAACTACAGCTGCGAATAGCAAGAGGAAGGAAAATGAGGTATGCCACTTTTCCCTCCCATCCAAACTCCCCATGAAAAAGCACCTCGCAGGAGTAACAGAGCCATGAGGCTACCACTTACTTGCCATTCCTGGTTCTAAACCATTTGAAAATTTCTAGAGAAGTTTTCCATGGAATGTAACCCCAATTTCAGCCCAAATGGCAAAGCTCATTTCCACTGAAACCATTCCTTTTAGAAGTACTCCAAGGTACTTTTTAGAGCCTCAAGTTATATTACCGAACTACTTGCACCTCCTGTAGCTGTGCAATTTCTAGATCTCTACTTGGGCAGAAGCCTTGTACTTACAAAACCATCCCAGGCTTCCTCCCCTCCCCTTAGTCTCCTAGCTGCCAAGATTCTACATCTATTGCTCAGATTCATTACATTTTATTTTTTTCTGGCGTGGATTTCCTAGAGCTGACCTTAAACACTTTACACACCCAGTAAATCTCTTTTATAAGCAGCCACTGTAAAAATGAGCTTTTATTTCTAAAACTGTTAAGAAAGCATGAAGTTATCACCACCTATTAATCAGTTACAAAATAAACTGAAACAGGAACCTGGTAAGATCAAACAAAAATAAAAGCTGACCTACTGTTCTGAAATAGCCTGGCATCATATTTTAATCTTCCTTTGATTTGTACTCTGTCAAGCAGGAACCAACACATTTTAAAAGAGCTCTGTTTAATTTACATCCAACCGATCTTTTTAAAACATGCCATAGTGAATAGAATTGTACCAGAATTAATAAATCTTTGAGCAGGAAAAAGACATTCCAGTATTCTGGAAATTCAGATGCAATTGCCAGAACTATTTTGATAATGAAGCACCCAGAGATTTAAACCCAGGTCAGCAATAAAGAACAATCTCCTCCCTGTGAGGCAGCTGGCATAGACAACTGAGACCTAACAAAAATGTCAGAGGGGAGAAGAGGAATACAATTTCTCTATCTATGCTAAAGAGAGGAAATTTAAGGTTAATATAGCTTCTAGTCACCTATTTCTGAAATACTGTCTGATGGATTCAGGTAGGCATTCATACAAGTGGAAAGGCAATGGCATTACAGATCTACACAAGGATAATGCTTTCTTTAGGAAGGATAGAGAATACAAGACTAAGTTTTATAAATAAATTGACCTATTAGAGCATCTGCCTTCAAACATCTTTATCTGCATTCAGTTCTTTTATATGTATATGTAATTTCTTTTTTATATGCATTTGTGCGTATATATCTACATTACACATTTAGATATACAAATACATCTAAATGACAAGAATTTATGTTGATATACGTACGGAATAATATCAGACAAGACCCAAAGAGAAGACACCACTTCAGAGGTAGTATGGTATTGTACCGTAACAACAAATTAGGCTGGCATCGTGAGCTAGCAGTTCCCTAGACACCTGGAATTTCCCAAACCCATTAACTGCAGCCCATATAAAAACCCCTGCACCTCCAACACGTTCCAGGTCTTGTACTTCTTGACTATACAACCCATTGGAGAGAAAAGCTATTCAATTTATTATTTTTTAAAAACAGACATCTTCTGCAAACATACAATTCCCTGTAACGTGTGTGGGGTTCTGGACTGCAGATGAGCAACGTGCCAGGTGAACCCATTGCAGCTCACTTTGCCCGACAGAGCAGAGCCTCAATTAAGTACTGCGCATCCAACACGCCTGCGCACAGATCTTGCTCACATTAGGTTTTGCTTTTCCCAAACTTGGGAGCAATGTGCAAAGCATGCCTCTTCCCAAGACCTGCCCGGATCCAGGGGCACCCTCAGGCTCTGGCTGCCGCCAGGTGACTCAAATGTTCCCGCACACCCGGCTTGGGAAGCGCGGTTCAAGGATATTCGAGCGCCTTGGTGAGGAGCCAGCCAGACTGCAGCGTGGGCAGCAACGCTCACAGCTTCTGCATGCACACTTACTCTGTCCCAACTACCAAAACGCCTGTGCACCATGCTCCCCAAAGCATTCTGGAGCACACACATTGCCTGTCCCAAATCACTTGGCTGGGTCAAATGGGCTACTCCAACTATCAGTCAGCTGTCCAACTGTGAAAGAAAAAAAAATCCAGTATATTGGTACACCATTTATTCAACTGTGGCACAACATGGAGGTCAGACTGATTTCATATCACGCTACTACAATTTTAATATATATGTTTTTTTTTTTTTTTAATCTTACATAGCTCCACAGTTGCAAAGGTACAAATGTCTTCTGTTAACAAACTCACTGGAATACATGGGTCACGGTGGTTCTGTGCCTGGAAAATATGAACTAAAATTTAATGCCTAACTTTCTGGGCTACTTCTTGGTTGATAATATTTACAAACATAGTTGCATTTTTATGCAAACAAATGGAGGATTTTAAAGTTTATTAGTTCTTACAGTTCACCCCTATCTCTTAATCAGCTTTAAACCAGATGTTAATTTCACAGACTCACAGAGAAGTTATGGTTGGAAGGCATGCTGCATTTATATTGCATACACTTACATGTAAGCATTTTTATATGGTATACCTTTTCTTCTTCTGTTGTAGCATATTGCTTTTGTGTTGACTGGCAGTTCTGTGATTAAGTAACACTATATGATGTCTTCACTATGTCCGGGAAGTTTCAAAATTATTACATATAATGTGTAAAGCAGAATAAACAAAATTGTTAGTTACAGATTTGCTCAGACAAAGGAGACACTGGGGTAAGAGAGAATGAAAGAAATACAGTGAAAGTTTTATTTACAGCAAGCGATCAGCCTGTACAGTCAGGTAACCCCCAAAGGAGGTGGGGGGGGGAAAACATTGTAAAAAACAGATTTCAGTCAGGGAAAAGTTAACTTTCCGTAGTTCAAGTGAGCTTTAAAATTACTTTTTACGACCTTAACTACAGCCTTCAATTAATATATAATTAACAGGGACTTCAAACAAGAAGTAGCACAGACATGCTACAACACCTGGGTGCAAGTGATAGGGATTACCATCGTGAAGCCGAAAGAATTATGAGTCATCTCCCTGCTTACACAGAGCCAGGAGGCCTCTGAGAAACTGTGGAAGTATGTCTAGGGAATCCAATCAGATGTCTAACAAGGCGGTAAGGACCCTCAATTCCCACCCAAGAAGCAATGTATTGAAGGCATTAAGTGGGGGTGGGGGGGAATTGAAGACACCTGCAGGTAATCAAGCAACTCCTGGGGATGTCAAGTACAATCAAGAAGCAAACAGCTTAAAAAATAAGGAAGCCATAAACACTTCAATGCATGAGCAGAGTTATTTCTTTAATCATTTTTCTTCATTTCTCCACCCAAGCAATGTTCAACTGCAAAGAGACAGAAGAGCGCAGAACAAGCGGTTAGGCACTGCAACAGAGACCATGACAAGGAGAGCTGCTTAAAACAGGTTGACAGCACCTGAAGTAACTCACTGATGGAGCAGGGCTGGAAACGTTATCAGAAAGACAGTGATTATAAGTAGTGTACAGCCTATAAGGAGTGATTAGCACTGCACACTAAACTGAAGATGCGGGTTTCAAAACAAAATGGGAGCTTGGAAATACATGAACAAAATTCCCAAATGCAGCACATCAGTCATTCATTTAAAAAAAAAAAAAAAAAAAAAAAAAAAAGACAGAGAGAGAGGATCAATACTGCTGCCAAAAACCCGAAGACCTCCAGCACAAAAGGAGAAGGCACGGGTAGGTATCTCACACACATTAGTCGTCACTTAAATGAGAGAATTCAAATGGGCATAAACCTTTTCAGCTCTGAGAAATTATGAAAGTAGTGTCAGGACCTCAAGCCACAGAAAGGCTGAATTGTGCTATGAAACCCGCAGTAGAGATGACAACAGTGAAAACAGAAGTATAATTTGCTGGGGTGGTTTATAGCAAGTATAACTATAAAATCCTGCATGGAACTAGGTGCAGCTCCACTTCACCATACACAAACCTCTGTCCAGAGGCACAAAAAGACAAAATACAAGTTCCCAAAGTTCTTTTTGATGGGATTCATCTCACACTTCCCAAGCAATGTAACTTTTTCAATCTATCTGTGGGTGTTGACTTACGTGTTGACTTGTCTACACAGTAGCTTGCACACTATGTACTAGAAACACAACTCGTCACAAACCCAGCTTCTCCAGTGGAGCCATAACCATCTGTGCTGTTTATTGGTGGTGGCAGTTTTTAACCCCTGCAGCTAAAAGCAGCTGAAAATAATGCAAGGCCTGAACAGCAGCCCACAGTAGTGTTTTCACAGCATGAAACCAAGGTCTGTGTTGCACACCCCCAACATGTGGATGAAGGGCACACAGCTTTTGTTGGGAATGCAGAGGCTAGTAAAGTTCTAGTAGCACTACACAGGCAACAAAACCCCGTGCTGCAACGTTCATACTAGTTACAAGGGCTGGTTCCTGGTACATTAGTCCTCAAACAGTCCCTGGGTACGACACAGGACAGCACTAGGTTGCACAAACCAGCACGATGCCAGAAAGTCTTGCTAATCATTAAGCCACAGGCGCTATCAGCAGTGCAGGAGTTGAGCTGACGCCCAGGCCTTGTGCTTTGTAGCCGTATAAACGCAGCCAGACTGGCTCCACCAAACAACTCCTGGAGTCCTCCTCCCTCCCAGGCTGTCACGTTATTTACACAGGATGACGGTCACAGTGAGAAGGGGGCCTCTTCCCCATCCTCAGCCCACCGGGGACCTGGACTAGGCAGCACCTGAACACGCAAGCCCAGATGAGCAACTACGACTGCCATCCTCTGTAACTTACTGTGAATAACCTGCAGGTGTGATCCACCTCACAAAAATGTTTGACTAGTATTGCTATGCCTATTTCTGTAGAGCTGAATACATTTTTACTCATCTTTCTGCAATACTAAGTAACTTTTTTCCCCCCTCCCCTGGGCACAAGGGCATTCAGCAGGATCCCTTTGGTCCACAAAGGGTCTCGCAGAAGCCTGCCCCCTGTGCCCACACCCCAAGCACTAATGTGTTACCATATCTTACAGAAGCTTTTGCCATCAGTCACACTGGTCACTTATTTGCACAAGCAGATATGGCAAAAGTCCTTCCCTGCTCAACGAACTTGTATTTACCAGAGGGCTCTTCTTCCCACAGAGACTTCAGCTGTGTGCTCCATGGGGTCACCTTTTTTATTCGAGGAATCTTAAGACTGGGAGGAGATACCCACTTAGACATCATCATCTCTGACAGCTGAGCAGAATTTCCACATTGACTCCTTTGGGAATAAAAGAAGCTTTCCAAACCAGCATTCAATTATCTGAGTTAAAAGTGATGCCAGTCCAAAAAAGCACGCATGTGGGAAAATGAATTCCTTGACATGAGGCCCCTGCTGACTGCTCAAAAGCATTAGCTGAGAAATTGAGAAACTGCTTCCTATTCCTTCTGGCCGTATAAAGGCTAATGTGCAAGCTTATACAATTTTGGAGCATAACTTCATGAATTCAACAGTGAAAGAAACAAACAGAGCAACCACAGAACAAAAACCTGCTCAAAACAGGCTGAGTATATGGCAGCAACATCTGGAGATAAGAAAATAGGAAAGGAAAAGCAAACAAAGCAAAAACATCTTAATGGAGAGATCACAGCAGAACTTAACAGAAGCTACAAGAAAGAAATCATAATGTACACACTCTGCACAAGGATTTAGGAAGTGCCTCAAACGCCTGCCATTGCCAGGCACCTCTGAGAACCTGAAGCAGCAGCAAGTAGCCTCCGCTTAGGCTTGGTTCAGCTTCAGGGTTCATTCAGGTCCTGCAATGAACCGCTGTGAGTGTGCACACATGAACTAGTACTCCAGAAGAAAGACTTCATGGGTTCATTTGACTTAATATACTGGGAGTGAAATGTGTTCCTGAAATGAGATTTGAAGTTGGAATGACTCCTCCACTAAATTAAGTGCTCCTGATGTGACTGTTTAAAGCATTCCTCACCAGCAGCAGCGGCCGGTAGCACACGTGCAATAGAGTTGAACCAGATTTGCTGAGCTCGTGCAGATCCTTTGGGAATGCAAGACTTACCAAACGCGTGTGGCTCAGCACCACACACACACAGGCTGCTCACATGACAGGACAGGAGGATTTTGGCAAAGAAACCTGTGCTGCAGCAGCCATGAGGATTATGCAGCCCATTCAGCTAGCAATTCCACTGTTTTAAATCTGCCTTTCTACAAAAGTGACAATAACATGCACACAATTTAATTAAAATCTAGCAACCTCGTTTTTGCTAAACAATTCATTCAGTGTATCTAAAGACTCCAATTATACCAGACAAGACCACTATTCAACATTATCACTCCTAAACTCAGAGCAGTGACCATGTGGCTTAATGAAGCTACTACGTTCATTTTTTGTCCCATTCCCCAGTCTCCAATACTACAGACAAAACGTGTTACAAAACAATTATTAAGAGTGCAAAGTCAACCAGTTCAGAAAGCACCCGGATGTCAATAATTTAGGCAACTTTTATTCAAATTCTTACAGCTACATGCTTGATGCTGCCTCTCACGGTGTCATCCCATGACACGTTTGCACAAGACCTCTGACACACCACACAAAGCACCGTACTCTGTGAGTAGTGCCCAGAGTTTGCACTTGCTGCATTTTCCCAAGTGGCCACCATGCCGTATTTACTGCAGTTGGTGTACTCACACTGCTCTGGTACGTGCCTGTATTACTGCAAACTGCTTGCGTGATGGATCAAATCATTCGTGATCATGGAAAGATGGAATTCGTGGGTTCATATTTTCCTTATAAAGATCAAAGGAGTAATTTGAGTGTCCCGAGTCATGCCAAGAATCTCAGTTAAACATGGGAAGTACCTGGTTCATGTGAGGAACCATGCAGAGCAGCAAATCCCCTGTACCCAATGTCACTTTAAAATCACTGCACATGGAAAACCTACTTTAGATATAAGTACATTAAATAAATAAGTGATGCTTCAATGTTTAAACACTGGATTTCAGTACTTTTTAATCCATCCTATGGGAACACTTTGGACATACAATAAAATTTCCTCATGAGTCATTCTATTGCATTCACTGTTATTATCTAAGTGCCTTGTGAATACTAATGACTGGTTTTGTACCATCCCCATAGATCATGTCATTAATCTGCAAAGAGAAAACCCAACATTACTTGGTAATTTAACTATCAAATATCAGATTCTTACACTCTGAATTTGCAGCATTACACACAACTTCATACACTTAAAAACAGCTTCTCCTAATTTACATATTTTTGTATTTTATACACATATTATTTAATCTCTCTCTCTCTCTCTCGTTTTTTAAGTATACCAGTATTATGATCGTGTTATTATGTAAAATAATACTTGGCCTAACATCTGAATAAATATAGCCTAAAAAATAAAAGCATGTCTTAATAAATAGAGGCACTCCCTGTAGCATAACTGAACAGTCTCAATGAACAGAAAGTAACACCATGAAAATATCCATATAAAAGGTGAATTATTACTCTTAAATGCAGGCACACAGTTCTCCCTTGCAAGAACTATGTGAAACCTAGATAGAAAACACTGAAAAGCTGTGGTCAGGTATGAATAGATATGAACATAATTACTACATCAGATAATAGCTATTGCAAAGCGATGCTGTATGTCATTACACTGTTGTGCAAAATAAAAAGCCAGTAAACGCAAAATTGACAGGCATAAACTGCAATAATGCAGGTTAACAGGCTTATTTGGCAGCATATTCTTGGCATAAGATTTAAGCAGAAAACTCTTGGGATGCTTGTGCCAAGCAGGTTTTCAGCTGTTTCCTAATGGAGATGCACATAATACTTCAGTTCCCTGCATTCCTCATGGCTTTTCACGCAGCTTAGAAGCCAACAGAGACTTTCATTCCCTAACTTGATTTTATTTATTGCTTTCAGCATAGCTTGTAAGGTGCCTCTATTAAACATTTACAGCTTTGTAACACTGGCATGCACAGCTGCTTCTGAGAATTTCAACACGCTGGGCCACATCTGAGGCAAAAGACAGTATTTAAGCAAATACAACTGCCACAGAGTGCTTCTGTGGGAACCCCCTTGGGCTGCATTTCTTTTAGGAATCGTCTGCAATGCTTCAGAGAAATGTTAAGCCTACTTAGAACAAAAGGTTAAAAAAAGATCATGCATGCTTTTCCTTCAATTTACATGCTCATGTATGACTTATGACTGAATATGAAAGTCATAACTGCACGGTCTCATTAATAAATCAAGTTTAGGGGACTTCACCAGCCCTCTGACCTATTTGCTGCTGAAGTTAACTATGATGAACCCAATCAGCTGTGGCATAACTTTGCAGTTATATCATTAGGTGAATGCTAAGTACAAATTGCATTCTTACATAAAATCAATTTCTTGTGGAGAACAAAAATTCCATCCTATCCTCATCTCCAATCAGAAAGATTATTTTCAAGGTATCAGTTTCTACACAAAACAGAATGATAATCCAAACACGTATCACAAGATAATCACTTGCAAAGAACAAAAATCTGAATTGCTGAGAGGAGTGACAGCAGCCCAAGATGTGGCAATACTACTGTGTAGGCAGGTCTGTGTTATGGGTTGAAAGCTAAAGCAACTTTGCAACTTCTCCTTGTGTTGTCTTGGATTAGCAGCTCCACAGGAACAGAGAATTAGGATCAAGCTTTAGCCTAACACTGCACAGAAATTGAATTTATTTTAGGAATCTGATGCAAGATACAGTATGTCAATAACTACAACATTCAGTCCTACAAATTTAATGAAATCTTTTGCCTAGCAAATCTCTTTAGTGTTTTTGACTGTGCTCCAGTGTGGATGCACAGTCACTGTCTCAAGTATGTCTTACGGATGTTGAATCTTCCATAAAATCATTTGTTAAGAGTGAACATCCTGAAATGTCTTGATTTTCTTGTTGCTGCACAATGTAAGAGCAATATGGGAACTCCAAGAAATGCCCATTACAATAGCACACACAAAAACAAACTAATGGTTGGAACAAGATGACCGTAATCTCTAAGTAGAGCTCAAGGGCCTTGAGAAAGTTCCTGGGCTCTGCAGCAGTACGCAATACGTGATCAGGTACAGCCAAACAGCAGGTGTGGCTTAACAAAAAGCATGAGTCACATCTCCCACTGGAGTCCCAGACTTCAGAACTTCTGAGAAGCAGAATTCCCCTACCAGCTGCATGCCAGGAATACAAGTCCAAAAGCAGGTGTCTAGCAGAAGACTGTGGAGACTCCTGTCAGTCACTCCTGACACAAAGGTACTGGTGACTGTACCAGTTATCAGCTGCAGCTCCTTAACTAGGTATTAAGAAATTAACCAGACAACTTGTGCTACTGTGTGACAGTAATGAAGAGCAGCATTCCCATTTTAGGCAGGATGTTCTAAAACATTCTAGTTTTTGTAGATCATTACCTTTCACTTGAAGGATTTGGAGTATTTATTTCACAAAGGTTGAACCTCATTAGCTAAGTGACTTGGAGTATCCCCTTTTCATGCTTGAATGCACAAAAGTTGGTATCTCACACTATCGCTAATGTGATACCTACTTCCAACTCCTTTAGAACCAAAACATTCTGACACACTTGGTCCAAGTCTGCCAGGGAGAGGAAAAGATTCAGCCCATCTAATTTTAGATGTCTACAACTGATCTAGTCAGACTCCTTTTGTCATCACCAGAGAGAAAAACACACACCTAGAACACAATAAACCCTATCCCGATGCCAAAGTCAAAAATAACTCTGCAGATCTCAAATACCTTAATTGTTTCTTGGTGCTCTTGCCAATACATATTTACTCAACTATTCCCACATCTTATACTTAAATGTCAAACCGTTCGGAGCAGATGACATTTCTGTGTGTGTTCGCACGATGCCGAGCATAACAACCAGCACTCACAGACACTACAACATCTGAAATAAAACGTGAGCAGAAAGGAAGCTAAGATAACACAAAACACAGGAGTTCAAACTACTGCAGTGTGTTGAGAATGACAGTCTGTATGATTATGGCATCATTTCCAGAATAAATAAATAAATAAGAAAGAAAGAAACAGCCACAAATGATTGGAAGGTTTTAAGGAACGAAGAATCTACACATTTACCCACCCAGTTTCTCACATTGATAGATCACCCACAATGTGAAAAAAGCAAGCTTTATCTTTATGGTGAGCTTGATTTGCCTTAGGAATGCTTTTTTACCTCATTTTTCTCCCTAGAGAAAACTCAGTTATTTATCAATATATCATCCCTCTGTAGCTCACTACAACCACTGTAAAGCCAATACTCACTCTCCTATATAAATATAAGCTTTGGGTTAACCTTCTCAGTTTTTTCCCAATCTGCTCTCTGGTTTCCCAATCTGGTCTCTGGTGTGACACAATGTGGTGTCACACTCGGGTATCAGTTCTAACATGACACAAAAGCAGTATTAGCACTTCCTGAACAGGATTACATCAAGAAGGGCACATATTTGTGCATCTAGTTTCCTAAAATATTCCCCAAACCAATGAATTCCAGGAGGCAGTTGTCCATGGTATCAGCACAACCTCAATTCTTTGATACAAAAAGATAAGGCCTTGCATATAAATGTGTGTGTATATATACACTTTTTTATATACACCCACAAGGTTTATATATATGTATGTTTTGACTATTAACACAGTAGTTGCATCTTTCCACCTTCTGGAACTCATCAAGTGTTCTAAGTGGCTTTTAAAAATATCTTCATTGGACTGATCATTTTTTTCAGCCAACTCTTGTAGGTTTTTTTGATGCAAGTTATCTTTATTTTGAGTAGGTATCAACCCCTTCCTCAACTGAGATGTTACCCTAAACATAACAACACTTCTGTCCAACTGCAAGAAAGACATTGCTATCAAATATTTTTGCACTATTTCTAATTTTACCCTCTCTGCTAAGCAAGAGATGGACCTGTATAATTGCCAGACTCTGACAATTCCTAGCTGTAGTTACTGCTTGTTGTTAGCATTATCACTCTCAGCCTGCATCCCCACACACTTCGGTCAGTATTTGGCAACATTGTGACCACAATCTGAGAGCTGCAGCATTAAATATAGCAGAAAAAATAAGCAAGACAGCACACTTGTTCTGTGTTTGGGAGTGGATTTAGTTTTGATTCACCTGGTGAGGTGAAGCTTTCCACACTATCTTTTGCTGAAGTTAAATGACCATTCTGATTGCACCGTATTTTCAATGTTTAGATAAAGTTGCCAGACCTACCACATCCACATTTCCAAAATATATATATATATATATTTAAAAAAAAAAAAAGTAAGTTGATTTCAGCTAAAAATAAGTCCTGCTTCAGGAAAAACACTCTCCTATCTATTCTTAAATAAATCACAACTCTGTGCTTTGGATCAAGGACTCGAAATTCAGCCAGAGTTAAGCCCTCAGAGCTGTTTTCAAAAACTGCATTTTGCACACAATACTAAAATAAAACTAAAATAAAGCTGAAAGATCAGGTTAAGGACTGCAAACAAGAGAATATCATTCAGCAACGTATTTGTCTATCACACACAGAGTTGTTACTGTCTGTGATTCCCATATAAATGTCACAGTAATTATTTACAAGCTTCATAAATGATCATAGAACGGACAAGTCAGTGAAAAAGTCTGTAACTGAAGAAATAGTTACTTTGCTTAATAGGTAGAATTATAATAAATATTGGTTAAAGCCAACTAGAGTTGACTGAGTTCTTAGATTTACAATATAACCTCAATTTTAAGAACAGAATGAGGCTCCACTGTTTCACAGTGTTCCATCAAAATGAAACTAATTCATCAAAGCTGAAATAACACTGTCAAAATTCTGTTCAAGTTTGGGCCACTTATAAAAGTGTTATATTAAAAGCGAGCTGACAGTCAGTAATAAACTTATTAAGTCTTAGCAGCTTCAGCTTGCTAAGGTTCCATCTGTTCTGTGCATGAGGCAGCCTGGGCCTTTGCCAGATCCGAGGACTGGGACACTGTATTGTCAGTGACAAGACACCCCTGCTGTGCTCTGTCAGCAAAGAAGAAGTAGTGCCTATTTGAATTTCGAGGTGACAAACTTGGAACTGTGCAGGGTAAAATTAATGCAGGCAGTCTGCTAAAGAGAAACTGAGACTGCTTGTCAAAAGGAATAGAATATATGGATGAAAAATCCAGGGACATAGAAATACAGTCAAAATATTATATAATAATAACACAAGGGAAACAAAGTGACAACTTCTGGAATGCTTCCTGAAAGAGTGAAAGCAGAGCACAACAACAACAACAACAACAAAAGCTTGACAAACAACTTCTAAAATATATAAAAACATTCCAGAATGAGGAATCCTGAAAAGAACCTCTGGGGCCCATCAGGCCCAAGCCCTGCACAAGCAGGGCCACCCAGAGCAGGCTGCCCAGGGCCACATTCAGGCGGCTTTGGAAGATCTCCAAGGAGAAGACTCCCCAGCCTCTCTGGGCAGCCTGTGCCACTGCTCCGTCAACCACACAGAAAAGATGTGCTCCCTGGTGTTTAGGAAGAGTTCCTCCTGTGTTCCAGTTTGTGCCCATTGCCTCTTGGCCTGGCACTGGGCACCACTGAGAAGAGCCTGGCTCTGCCCCCTCTGCACCCTCCCTTCAGGGTGCATACAGACATCCATGAGACACCTCCAGGCCTTCTCCATGCTGAAGAGTCCCAGCTCTCTCAGCCTCTCCTCGTAAGTGAGCTGCTCCAGTCCCTTCATCGCCTTGGTGACCCTGCGTAGGATTCTCTTCATTGCGTCCAAGTTTCTCTTGTACTGGGGAGCCCAGAACTCAGCACAGCACTCCAGGCATGGCCTCACCAGTGTCAAACAGACAAGAAGGATCAACTCCCTCGACCTGCTGGCAATACTTTGCCTAATGCAGCCCAGGCCACCACAAGACTCCTTTCAGCAAGGGCACATTGCTGGTTCTTGTTCAACTTGGTGTCTACCAGGACTCTTGGTCCTTTTCCGTAGAGCTCCTTTGCAGGTGGGTGGACCCCAGCATGTACTGGTGCCTGGAGCTGTTTCTCCCCAGGTGCACGACTCTGCATTTCTCCTTGTTGAACTTTGTGAGATTCTTGTCAGGCCACCTCTCCAGCCTGTCAAAGTCCCTCTGGATGGCAGCACAGCCCCCTGGTGAGTCAGACACTCCCCCCAGCTTTGTGTCATCTGCAAATTTACTGAGGGTGCACTCTACCCTCAGTTGTTATCCAGGTTGTTAATGAAGATGTTAAACAGGACTGGACCCCTGGGGATCTCCAAGTAGAGACTGCACCACAGATACCTCTGGGTCTTGTTGTTCAGCCATTTTTTGATCCACCTCACTGTCTGCTCATTCAGACCCCACTTCAGCAGCTTCTTCAGGAGGATCTTAGAGGTAACAGTGTCAAAGGCCATACTAAAGTCTAGGGAGGCAATATCCCCGGCTTTGCCCTCATCCATCGGGCTGGACATTTCATTATAGAACCTCATCAGGTCGGTCATGCATTACCTCCCCTTGGTAAATCCATGTTGACTTCCTCTTGATTTTGTTGTCACTTAATCTCTCACTTAAAACTGCCCTTGTAGCAGTGGTTAACACAGTCACCATCTTTAAGAATTTTCTAGAGTAGACCAGAGAGCTACAGACCAGTAAGTCTGATATTTATTCTGAACAAAGTGGTGCAAATGAGTCTAATAGAATTAGGAAGTAAATAAATATGTTATAGTCTGGAAGAGTCACCAGGGCACCTGTAAAATAAAAAGCTGTACGAGATTTCTTAAGTGTAACTAAGTCAAAAGATGTCCAGAAGAGAATCTTGGTTGACAGTCTACTGAATTTGGGCATTTCCCCCTTTTTTTTTTTTTTTTTTTTGAAGAAATTAAACTACACTGGAATAAGAAATGATGTCTTTCCATGAATAAATTAGCGGTGAAAAGCCATGAAACAATGGTAGGACCTGACAGCCAGCTATTGCAGTGAATGGAGTACCTGAAAGAGTTCCATGGGAACTCATTCTGGGACCTGTGCTTTTCAATGCATTTGGGGAGGTGATGTCCACAAATGCTATTCAGAACAGAGTTAGCTGTGGAAATATGTAGGACTTCTCTATTAGGAGTGGCTGGGAGGCAAAACAGTAGGTGAAATATTGTGTACATAAGCACCAAGTGAGGCAAGAAGTTAACAGTGCTTCTCAACTTACATGTGCATGAATATGAGCTGGCTATGATCACTCAGGGATAAACCCAAAATGTTGAACTTGTAATAGACACACAAACAAAGTAAACTCAGTGCTCAGCAACACTGAGAAGGAAGGCTAGCAGGAATCATCAGGAAAGATGCAGAAAAAAAAACAAAAAACACTAGAGCACAGGGTTGTAGAGGAGTTTATCTGCATCTTAATCTTGAACATGCTCTTCATTTCTGCTTCCTGATCCCAAATAAAGCAGAGTCAAAGCAGAAAAAGTACAGAATGTTATTGAATTCTGTACAAGGAAGAGCTAAATAAAACAGAATTCCTTATAAAACAGAATTCCTTAGCTTGGAGAAGATGCAGCTGAGAGGGGCTGTGCAAGGTATTATATATAGGCTGTGCTTTCTCTGCAGCACTCACATTTTAAGAAGCAGTTGTGTTCCCCATGTCTTTCACTGCAACACCCTGGAGAAATCACATGGAAATAGATGGCAACTGACCCCAATCTCCTGTGCCTCTGAAGGGACAGAGTATCACCTACTGCAAGAGGATTGGAGAATAAAAAACAGGGGAAGAGATTTTGTAGAGGCAAGGTGTTTTCTGTGTGTGTTTGCTTCAATACCATCATCAGTAATTAGAAGTTCGTTAATTGACAATAAATTACAATAATTGGATTTCCCTACCCCCCACCATCAGTAGACTCTTTTTGGCTGTGACAGAGTGGACAAGTCAGGACTGTGCAAAGAAAGATCCTGAAAGGTGCACAACGGATGAGACAAGTGATTCTGGGGAAGAGAATGAGGGACAACAAAAAGAAGCAGAATACTTGCATGAAGAAGATAATTTTACCTCTGCTCCTACCTACCAAATCCATACTGGATGCATGGAAGGCACCAATGATCACATATGCAGGCAGCCAATAGTTGACTATTTCATATTCTGAGGGTCTTGATCTGAAAAGCTTACCTCCAATTAATTGAATATTCTAAACCCACGAGTATTTTTCACTTATCTTCACATTTCTCTATCTCATATAAAATGAGTGTTTGGTAGACACTTAAATCTTTATCATAACAATCCTGTTGTTTGAGCTGAGTCTCAGCAGTGCTGAGTTTGGGGAAAGGAACCCTATGCTCTATTTCTAGATATGTTACAGCTTCTGAATTTCATGTTTGTTTCCATATATCATATAATCTACTGTTAGGTAGGAGTACAAAAAAGAAGACAACACCGGTTTAAGAACTGAGTAAAATACCAAAAGGAGCAAGTGTTAAGATCTCACCTGTAGTAAGTATGACCCAGTGGTATCTGCACTGGAACTCTCATTTTGTATCGTATTCTGCTGAGTAATAGCATCCTCCTTCTTTCTCTCCTTCTGCCCTGCTTCATCATCTTCGTATTCATCAAGGCTCTAAAAACAAAAAATATGCAGTTATAAAATTGTCTTTTTATGTTGCTTCATGTATTTCCCACATTTCATAAAACTCATGCATCAGTGACTTAACATTTTCAAAGATTAATTTTACATTTCAGAAAAGTTTAATTGATTTTAAGTTGATATTAATATCTCCAGTACAAAAATAAAGTTTGACAACTAACTGCTTTTACTTAATCACAAAAAAAGAAATAATAAAACTAAGATCCAGCTTCACAAAGCCCTAGGCAACATTGTTTGAGTTCAGAGCTAATCCTGCTTTTTGAGCAGGAGCTTGGACTGTGCCTGAGGTCCCTTCCATTTGAATGATTCTGTGATTTTATAATCCCATTTGTCATGAGCAGTAATTTTACCTCTACATGACTGATTTGAAAGAGGTACAGAACACCACTAATGTTTCATATTAGATTTACTGAAATACTTGGTTCAAAAGATTACATTTCTGAAGTACTAATTGCTGATAGGTGAGACCCAAAAAGTACAAAATAAAAGTCAGAAATGCATCTGACTTCTGAAACACGGTGCAGAAACATTAGAGCTCAACCACCTTTGGATTAAGTCAGCTGTGTCTAGATTGGTCTATATTAGCTTAATTACACAACCTTACAGAAAGAAAAACTACAATCTAGTTATTTGGAAGACTATCTTGAAGCAGACATGAAGCCCCATAAAAACAACATCACAAGCCAGCACTTTGCACTAAAACAACGCAGAGAATGAACCATTCTAAGGCATTCAGAAAAGCTTCTAGGTGAATGGGTAACAGCTTGAGAAGCAGAGAGCTGGGCTACAAGGGTATGGAGGCACGTGTCAAATGACTTGAGTGCCAGTTTCTAATGCACACAAAAAAAATCACCATTCTGAGGCTTAGATACTGACAGTCTTTGACATCATCTTTTCCAGAGGACGTAAACGTAGGAAAAAAGCATACAATGAGTAATGTGGAATGCAGTATTTTTGAAAAGAAATGCCACTGTTACTTGCTAATTGAAAATCACATTAGCATATTAAAAAATAATAATAACAATGTTGGCTGCTGCAAAGCAAACTCCACAGTGCCAAGTGCTGGAAAACTGACAAACTAAAATGGCATGTGCTTCCAAAACTGACCATAAGTGAACCCAAATAAAGGCCATTCAAATTCTTTACAGTCCCACCCACGCCCGAATCCTAACGCAGTTTCGCCAGTATACTTTTAATCAACATGTTAATGTAGACCTGCCTACTTTTATCACAAAGGAAAGACACACTTGAAAAACTATCACATCTAAATCATTATACACCCAAAAATGTTTTCAAGAAGTGATATTTTCAAATTAAGTAATTATAAATCAAAAATATTTCACTTGGTTCTCTTGGATCCATTACTAATGTAGAGTTTAAAAAACACTGTCACAGCACATTCTAGGAGCTGATCTTTAAATCAACATCCTCTACCTTTTATAAACTGTAACAGTTACAAATTTTGGTAATATAAACTTAAGTCTGTATCCTATTTTATCTCACTATCCTAATAGTCCATTCTGAAGTGACAAAATAAGAAATAAATCTAACCACTGCAACAAGAAACGAAGTCATCTTCAGCTCATGTGAAGCCAGCCTTGCTCAGAAAGACCTCTGAGGCTCACGGAGGACCTCACATAAACTCAGATTAATGTCATGCAGGTGAAGAATGACATGCTATTAGAAAACCTGAAAAAAAAACTTTTGTTCTGCTAGCCTCCAAGTTGTTCAGGTAGAGAATTAAGATCCGAGATAAACACAAAGGAAAGAGACCGTCTGACTAGAATTTGGAAGAGCCTCTAATAAACTGAGGAGAAAACCAAGAGGACAAAGAAGAGAACAGTTATCATCACAGACCTTAAAAAAAACTTTGCATTTTCAAGGGTCAATATTCTTTAAAGGGAAGTGTGAAGCTCAGCTTATAATGCTGTAGGAACAAAAAAAAATTGCTTTTGCAACAACCAAGCAGATAAGTGCGCCTTTCCTCACAAGTTCTCACCTCCAGATACATGCTTCTAAGTTTTTCTAGAGACCATATGCATTTCACAGAACTATTTGTCCCTGAATACAATTACATCTGTGAGGAAGAATGTTTTCCTCTTTTCATATAAGATCACCTGCTACCAGCTACCCTCTTGGTAGTTCTGGGCAGGGACAAAATGTCATCATCTGTCAGGAAATTTCCAGCCCCAGAATTTTGCAGTTGGGGCCTGCCAGGGGTGTGCCTTCATGCTCCCACCTGCCTTCGTTCTCAGGAAGGGCGAGGATCAGAGCAGACTGAAAATCGATGCCACTGCAAGGTATTTTGAACCCCAGTCAGCTCATGCTCCCACAGTTAAAGGCTCTATTCCTAGGCACAGAACAGTTAGCCAAGCAGTTGCTGTAAACTTCACTGGGAGAACACAGCCTGCACTGACGGCCTGCTCCAGGAAAGTGAACAGTGGTGGGAGCGTGCCCCTGGGCCAGTCGGGGTGATCATGCTTGTGAGCAGTGGGGCCCGCAGCAGCAGTAGGTTGTTACTGGGGTTACAAGGAAGGCAGATGAGGGCTGGCTGGGCTGGGACATCCCTCAAGAGCTGCAGGTGCTGTGACTTGGGGCTGGGGCTGCCAGAGCCTTCCCTATGGGCTGGTGGGTGCCACCAGAGGCTTCCCAAACCCAAAGGTCACATTTCCCTTTCAATCCCCAAGCCACTGCCAATTTAATCAGTGCCCTCATATGAAATGCTTGCTCAGCACCAGTTTACACCCCAACAATTATGGAACTCTAACATTTGAACACTTTTATTAGAGTTACTAAGAATTTTGAATCAATAACCATTAGCCTTAGTGAGGAAATCCATTGCTTAAGCCTCACCAAATGGTTTGGGTTGGAAGGGACCTTAAAGCTCATGACAAAATTAGCTTTCTGTATCCAAAAGAATACTTTATATTCAATACCCTGCTCATGCAGTTCTCCAGAAATTTCAGTTACCTCAGTAATCTTAGCACTACTTATGTTCTAGACTAGCTTTTAGATTAATAAAAATCAATGAAAGTCAACCTGACAGATTTTAATTATTATTGAAAAATTAAGAACACTCTTGAACTTTTTTGTTCAAACTGCCCTGCAGCTGAAACTGCCTGAACCCAAAAGCCATTTCAGCTGGGCAGATTAGTGCTTTGCTTGCATCGCTGGCTTCCCTCTAATGCTGCACTTCGCTTCAGAAACCAGCTCCACGCCCCTGAAAGGGCCGCGAGAGCAGCAATCGCTTTCTGTCAGCAGCAGCCCAGGATCGGACTGGGAACCACTGAGGTGTAATCCCAACCCATTATATCGTTCCCCTGTCCGTTCCCCTCCCCCTGCTTTTTTATTTTGCTGCTAGGCACATACCATTTCAGATGCTTATTTTCCATTAAAATCATCTGAGTTTTGTAAAGCAGACATTCAATGTGACATTCCCACATCTGATCTTAATATAAGGAATCCACAGAAATTCTTTAGGTTTTCTAGCATTTCAGTAAATGTTTGAAGCTGTAGCAATAAACATTTTTCTGTAAACCTCTAGTATGGAATATACAAGCAGAGTGAGATGTTATTGAAAGAATCAGAAGGATGAAGGAAGTGGCCCCAAAGATATCCCTACATTCCAGCACACCGCCGGCCTGCAGCTCAAGCAGGCGCTGCGCAGAACCTCCCGCGTGATTCACTGGGGTCGCTTCCGATAAACACTTGGGCATCCTACAAACAAAAACTGAGGAGGGGCTGTCTTCTCCAAAAGAACGAGCAGCATTTCTAAATGCAAAAGAGCAGTTTCAAAACGCACACAAGTGACTCTGGCCGCAACTGTGCTGATGCAGAATGTCCCCGTCCCCATCCCCCTTCCTGCACCAATTTGCTTTTTCGCCTTGCAGTTCTGCTGGCAGAGCACATATCTGGGAGGTTCCCAGTTCATTTCATGAAAAATCAGTCAGGTTGATTTCAGCAGGTTTAATTAGCCCAGATATTTTGCCTCAACCAGATGAGAGCAGGTTCAAGCTCTTTCTTTCACTTGGCTCCAGGGAAGGCTGCGCTACCTCAGCTTTTCAAAATGATGAGCACTTGAGACAGTAACATATTTAAAGAGTCCAGAAAGATGTGTGAGCAGATGTCTATGTATAGTCAGTAAAATTCTGTTTTCAACTTCACGTTTGGCCAATAAATTGAATCTCCACAATAAAAGCACTATCAATTATCCTGACATTTCTTCAGCTTCTTAAATACACCAACAATTTAGGAGAGGAAATAAATCTAGGTTTCTTCTCATTGCCCCAAAACAACGTTAAACGATTTAAAAAAGAACAGTGAGATCATTTTCTGTAAGTTTAAAGTATGGTATCACAAATTCTTGCCAAGATGCTGGAAAAGTACAAAGGTCTATGTTAAATTTAACTACTTCCTAAAAGCTTCCACAACAGAAATATGAGATAAAGAATTCCTCTTCACTCTGCATTAAAATGCGACTAGGCAATCAACTATAATGAAGTGTGTTTTGGGAATCAACCCAGCTAACCTTTCAAAAAAGCCTGGAAAAGTTATCTGCAAGTACAAGACTATTTTACACATCATTTCTTGATAATCACTTTTCTTCATGCCGCATGGGGAATCAAAGGCTTTCTGTCTTTATCACACAGAGCCCTGCTATCTGCTAAATTCCAGCTTCCTACCTCTGCACACATCCAACCTTTCTGTCATCACCCCCTCAGAATGCACACCACAAAACAAGCAAAAATCCCAAACCTCAACGATCTGAGACTACATTACCTTTCCCCTTAAGAAACACTGGTTTTAACCACACATTTTAACACACTTCTTCTAAAGTGCTCAGACAGTACCCAAAATATTTAAGTAAAATGGGTTTACAGTAATATAATCTTACGGCGGAACAGCAGTAAAATTGGAAAAATTATGTCTTTTTCACTACATAAGCCTTTTATCAGGTCTAACATGTAAAGAAAAGCACTTAGGCAAGCTGAAAAACATCTCTGTGGGGGTGAAAAGCGCTAATGTTATTCATAGGAATTATGTAAAACATATAAACAGTGTTATGAATACAGATCACCCAGCTATTTTTTTTTAATAAGAAAAAAAAAAAAAAAAAAAAAGCACTTAATCTTAATTCTCACATTAAAAGAAATCCAAAAAAGGATACTGAACTCAGGTACCTTATCTGAATGATCTTTGTGCACTTCCGACAGTCTCCGTATCCAAATGGAGCACTCCAGTATCAACAATTAGTGTGATCACAAGCATGGATTTTTAACCCAGAAAGGGAATAAAGACAGGAATCTTTGGTATCTAAGATCAAAAGAGACCTGAATGCAGCAATGGGTCAGTGAACAGCAGGTGGGCCAGAGCACAGCTGACCGCAGCCCTAGGATGTGCTCACCCTGCCTACAAAGCGCAGCCAAGAGACAGCCATCACTTGGAGGACAATGAGATCCACGTCTTGCTCTACAGAGCTCATCATATTCGTGATTATATGTCCCAGCTATATTTTGTTTCAAGTCTATCCTTTTCTCACCCAAAATGAGAACTTTGAAGAACACACTTTATATGCTTAATTGTATTTCCAAGCAAATGCAATTTGCGTTCTTTGTTTCAACGGGATACATTTGAAAATCCACTTAAAAATGCAGGGGACGTAAGCCATGACCTTATTTGTCTGTATTAGAGCAAAATAACAAAGTATTTTGAATTCTTCTAAAGCTAAGTAAAACATCAACTACATCAACACCAGAATGTCAATTATCCCTCTATTATAATAACAAAAAGCAGCTATGTTTGCCGTTTGTTACTCAGCAAAATACACTGTTTGGCCACCACTGTCTTCAAACATACCACAAAAATGAGTTCAAAAGTCAAATGTTTAACTTAAAGTAATCGCCAAAGAATCCTTTATCACAAGGCTTGTCATGAATGATTGGTGGAAATGCTCAATTTAACTACTTAATACGTGATATTAATATTAAAGTCACCCAGTGAAATACCAGCATACCAGAGGATAGAAGAGAAACTGGGGGGATGGGGAGGGTGTCAATCTAGCATTATTTAAATCCTTCTAGAAAAGAGAAAAACAGAATAGAAAATATGGATTGGCAAGCTTTCAGAATTAAACACCAAGCTCAAACAGCAGAACTAATGGAAAACCACTATGCAAAGAAGTCAAACTGCGGACACCAGTTCCATTGGGAAATTATTATATGAATATAATAATCACTCAACTAAATGATAACACATTCATGCCCTGCTCTTAAAACGAAAACAGAACTAATCTCAACAGAAAATAAAGAAGCTAGGAGAAAAGCAGCCAAATCCTCCTCTTGTTGATGGATATGATCCATTCTGTCTCACTTCAGAACTAAGGGTCCAAACTTCAAATATAGCACAGCTCTATATGCTAGAAGTGTGAAAACAAACATCCCCCCCTTTTAAAATTTTTCACACTCCTCTTCTTATCTGCTCTAATCAGATTTTGCCAATTAGAAGAAATAAAATAAAATAAAATCTTTTCCCTGTTTTGCTGCTGGTTATGCCTAGTATAGAGCTATCACTAACAAATAGCATTGAACATACAAATCTCAAAGTTACAGCAATGTTCCCAAGAAACACCAAAAAAAAAAAAAAAAAAAAAAAGAAAAATCCGTATTTTTTTTTTCCAAAGTTGAGTCGACCACCAAACCCACCAGCTTAGCCTCCCAAACAACATCTTAAAGTGATGCATCCAACCTAATACAGAGATTGCAAACCAGTGGCTCAGCCAAAAAATCTTTGGCAAAATAAGGTTTGCCTGTTACAGACAGAAGGAAGAGAGAAACATTGAGGATATTTGTACCATGCATGGAAGGACTATTTCACAATTTCTGTTATACCCTGTATGTTAGCAAACAATAGTTACAAAAATTGTAATAGGTTGCAAAAATTGAAGTGAGATCTTTGCCTGGGTATACAGAAAATAAGTGTATATAGAGTCAGTGCCTGTCTATACTATTTTTCCTGTAGAATGTCCTCCTCTATTAGATACAATTCTTAGAGATACTTGATACTGGAGGCAATGTAAACTGTCTGAAACAGGAGCAATTTACCCACTGGAACAATGGCTAAACAAAAGCCACTCAGGGAACACATGGATAATGGAGTTAGAATGCCTGTAACCACCACTGTTTTGCCTTCAAAGGCCATGCCAAAACTAAACAAACAGAAACAATGCTCCAAAAGAGAATAAGATGCATCTTCATGTCGATGAAGACCAAACAGATCAAGCACCCTTTGTTGAAAGCCAGAAGAACAGGGAGAGAAACAAATCCTGGAGATTAGCATGCTATTTTCAAAGCAGAAGTTTTTCTTTTCATGTGACAAGGTAATATGGAAGGCAGCTAATTCCTGTTTTCTTCCCTTAATTAAAGATGGTATTTCTAAAAAGAAATAAAGATGAGATCGGTATTTGAGGAATGTTCTAAAAGGAGATCAAACAGGTTAATGTGTACTGTATTTCTAACTATCCTGTCCTCTTAACCATGCAGTTTGTAGGAATTTATATTGTCTGAGTATCAAGTTGCATTTAAAATGGCTTTTTTAAAATGTAGTACAGTGCTTTCATAGGTTTCTGCTCTCTTGCTTAACATGCTAATTGTCATTTTGCTTTTTCTACCCAAGTGAATCTCATTCAGTGTTTACAGACAGTGGCTGTGGGATTGGTCAAACTAAACAAAGGGGAAGAGGCTGCTGACAACCAAGTGAGCACGACAAGTCAGAACAATAGACTTAGAACCAGAACCAATTCCAAGGGAAAAAGAAAACTTTGGCACAATGCTTTTTTTGAGACTTGTACTGCATTTCTAATTTGGCAGTGGGATCTTCTGAATCCCTAGAAAAACTGATAAAAATATCAACCAGTTTTTCATCTCTCCAACATTGTTTCCTTTTGAGTCCTAAAACAACCAGATGTTTTACCAGAGACAGATGAGGATGCTACACTCTGCTGTGAAACAGAAAAGGAAATAAAGTACTGAAAAATCACACTGGACAGGACAGACACATAGCCAGATAATAACTGTTAAAATTGATATTCAATGCAATAAACACGCACTTTTGAAGCCTCCAGCACTGGCATCAGGAATAGACAGAAAATATTGATAGAAGCCATGCAGGCAGACAAAGCACATCCCCAGTTGCTGGTATCTGCCAGGTTGGCAATACCCAGGTACGACACAAACAGTTTAAAGTTGCTGTTGCAGTTGATATTGTAACTATTTCTCAAGGACCATATATCCACAACTTAATCCTAGCAACGATACTGTGAAACTGGTTCCCAACTCAGATTTCTGAGCTGACCCTTTAGCTCTGCAGTTTGGAGCAAAGATCTCTTCCTTGGGGGCTCTGCCAACAGTTTTGGTTTTGTATAAATGTTCCTATGACTGTCCAAGGCTCCTGTTGGAAATCCAGTCCAGGTTCTCATGGTGCAATCCCATGTCCTAGCAGTATGAAGGTCTTCAATCACCAGCATCTGTGCTCCCACAGAAACCGAGTTCCGAAATCACAGTTCCTTTGTACCCATATTTTGATTAAGTCACCAGTAGGGGGGGAGGGGGAGGTAGTTTACAAATAGCAACACATAATATTAATAGCATAATAACAAGTTAATATCTTAAAGATATGAAACTTGCACAAGGTGTTTTGAAAATCCAGTTTGCTTCAAGTGCATGATGCAGCTTAGCTGCCGCTGTAATTCAGCAGACAGACAAGGCGGTTTGTCAGCCTCCCACCTGAGCAGGCAGCTCGCACACAGCCCAGCAGGTGCTCAGCTCTTCCCATTCAAAGGCAAGTGAGGGAGCCAGTGGTGTATTGACTTAGGGAGGGCTGGGGTGAGGAGGAGAAAGCGTGGGAGGTCAGAAAGCTGTGGGAAAGGATGGATCACAGAAAGAACATGTAGCCAATGCCTGGTGTGAGAGAACTATGCAAGCAAGCGGAGATTGCAGCAGCAAAAATAAGCAAGCAAGCGACGGACACTTCTGTGTCACTTGTTCAGAGAAGCAAATCTACACGTTTTACTTTTTCTTGATTTTTCTGCAACTGCCAGAGTGATCTGCTTTATTTTCCCTGCAGCACTCACCCCAGATCTTTACCTTTTGACTACCATGGCCAAGACAGCGCTTCCCACAGAAGATAAGGAAAACTAGGACTTTGGTATGGGAGCACGCAGCCAGAAAAGACTTTGCCACTCAAGAGCATTTTCTGTGCACACTTTAAGCCCACAAAACAGTACAAGAAGGTTCAAGGGCTTCACTACAGCAGCAGCATTTGCATATGGTGACCTCAGAAGAGAGAAGAACATGCAGAGACACAAAACAGATCAATCTAGGTGTGAGGAAATGTGGTGTGGGGTAGCAATGGGAAGAATGAGTCACGTCACAGAGCTGGTTCAAAACAACCACATTCCCCAGAGCCCTGCGCTACCATTCCTCGTTACACTGGAGAGCTGTGGGATTCTGCATCAAATCGAACCAGAGTAAGGCACAAATAAATACAGCAGGGAAAAGGCCAGATAGATAAATAAAAACTTACTCCTGTAAGTGCAGAAAAATGTGTACAAAAAAAAAAAAAAAAAAAAAAAAAATCCATTAGGGCTGAGGTTTTTGTTTGTTTGTTTTTCCAGATTTGTTGAGTGCCTGACAAGGTTTCTGGTTTTTAGATATACCTTTACTTGTACAAAATACCACAGAAGTCTTTGTCAGATCTTCAGCAAATGAGAGGTTCTTTGCATGTCAACAGACAGCGTTTCAGGCCAGACAGCTCAAGCAAATCATTAAGATCTCAGCTTATAAGGCATTTGTTATCTTGATTCAAAATATCAACTGTACATGCACTTTCTTAGCTGTTTAACGGGCATAAAAGTTGAAGTCCTCTTTTCTGAAGCACTCAGAGATCCATCAATTACAGATGTTTGATATAATCTGTTATATCCTGACAGGAATCCATGAATCTGCTCTATGCAGCATATCACTGGCAAGGGTCTGGGTCGCTGAGGCACAGAACAAAAGGGCCCTTACAGCCCTCCCTATATTCCTTTGAGCTCGAAGAGAGCATGAGGTGAAGGTTAAGACTGACACACCAATTAACGTGCACCATCTTCTCCATGGTAACTGCTCACACGCATTGTTTTCCCTAGGCCAATCTGGGACAAACACTAGCTAATTCAGGCCTCACCATCCCCAGAAGAGGAAAGGTGGGCAGTTTTACCTCTCCCAAGAGCGCTAGGCTGCCCCAGGGTGGCCTGCGGAGCACAGGGAACAAGGCTGGTGCGGGCCCACAGCACCACAGGTGAGCTCCCACCTCAAGCCACCGCCACAAGGGCAAACAGTGCCTTAAATCGGTGAAAAGTCTGGAAGAATCCCAGGGACAGGAAACTTTCATGGATAAAACAATGCTCCAGTAGGGGTGTTCACGTTGTAAGCAAAGAAAACAAAAACAAACAAACAAAAAAAACACCCCAAATCTCCCAGCCACTTGCACTGAAATCTAGGGGAAGGCGAGAGAGGAAGTGTCAGCAGGGTCCAGACCCTGCTATTCACATTATTAAAACATGCATTTAATTTCTCAGACCACACGCTAAAGCCTGTAATAATGTCACTTGGAGAACAGAAGGCTGAGTGAGCATCTGAGGGTGAGGAGGAATGTTTTCACAGGCGCAGTTAGTAAATACCACTGGCTCCTGCAGACATTCTTCCTTAAATGGACATTAACATTGCTTTAGGACAGAAAAAAACCTCATGGTCCAACACAAGTGATAGGCTAGCAATTGACCTTTCAGCACCTGCACTAAAAGATACTAAAATTAGTAGAAGGCTTTGCATACACAATGTAACTTTTTGTTCAAGAACAACTTAAAACCCTTTGCCTCCATGCCACATGATTTTCATCTGTAGATTTGGAAGATCCCAAGGTCTCTCAAACACTATAAAAACAACATAAAAATAAAAAGTCTCTCTGCCTACCTATGAGGACGCTAGGGAACTTAAAGAAAGGAAACTGCTCCAGGTGAAATCAGAACTGAACCTTCACCCAAAAGTTGAGCCAAACTTTATTTGGACATTGAAATAATTCTGCATTACTTTGATTTTATTTTTACTTTTTTTTTTTTCCCCCACATAAAATGTGTGAACCCCTGTAACTGCTTTTACCAGCCAAGAAAACAAGACTGCCTTCCCTCCCCAACAGTTCCCAACAAACATGAGGCTGAGGCACTGAGGCACAAGGGCTAAGCCACTGTCCTAGTCTTCCCCTTTTCCACTTCTGCCCATGGGCTTCTGCCAGTCCTCTGTACCACCACGCCAGGCAAGCCACGTCAGGGTAATACACTAGTAGAAAGCTAACCCTATAAAAGTCTTTTGTACGCTTCAATCTAGCAAGCTACAGGATCAAAGAGTGCTGGTGTCAGCATGGATGAGGCAGGCAAAAAGCAAGCAAGGATCCACAGCAGCCCTGACCTGGAAACGCCTGAACTCTCACAGAACTGAGATCTCAGCAAATCAAACCAGAGAAATGCTGAAGTATTCATCTAAAGCCCGTACTTACCTGCAACATTACTCAAATCAACTATTTGGGGATTTAAGTAGTGCCCTTGATAATGGCAAACACTATTTTTAAGGTGAAAAAAAAACATTGACTCAAGAGTTCAGAGCTCTGACACATGGTCACGGTGACTTCTTCAACCTACAGGTTGTGTGGACTACAGAACACTTTGCCCCTAGTAACCTGCATGGCTGCTACCACTGGAAGTAGCAGCAAGGGGCCTAGTGCAGAGCTCACCCAACTGTTGGAAGTTTTCACATAAAGGCACGGCCCCATGTTATGATTCTTAATGTAAAAATGCTGAATGAGTTACTGGCAGTGGATTAACGTACACCTTCTTACAGCTTGGCCCCTTAGCAGTTAGGCCACTACAACTGAAAGAAAAGTACGTTGCAACATAAATATAAATGAACAGGATTTAAAAAAAAAAAAAAAAAAAAAAAAAAAAAAAAAAAAAAAACAGGACAAGATGGACTTCTTTACCCAGCTTTCCCACCATAAACAGCATGAACTTAGAAATATCCACAGAATGTGGATAAACAACTTAGCCTCATCCTCTGTTCATATTGGCACTGCCAATTTTTTTGTGCTGGCACAACTGTTTGAGTGGACAGGAGCTGATCCTGCTGAAAATTAACCTATCAGAAACAACAAAAAAAGTTGTTTTCAGACCTGATACTTCTTTTACAGTACTATAAAAGAAGTTGTCCAAGCACAACAAGAGACACATCACAACAACAAAACACTGAATCTGGCCTAAGACCTTGTTAAATTTGTGTTGAATTGTGTTGAATGTCCCCTCTCTGGGCACAGATATGCTACAAAAGTTACTAACTTATATGGTGAACGAAAGGCCTGATGTGAGTCAGCAGTGCGCGCTTGCAGCCCAGAAGGCCAATGGTGCTGCAAAAACAGAGGCCAGCAGGTCCAGGGAGGGGATTATGCCCCTCTGCTCTGCCCTCATGAGGCCCCAGCTGGAGTGCTGTGTTCAGGTTTGGGGCCCCCAGCAGAGGCAGGATGTGGATCTGTTACAGCAGGTCCAGAGGAGGATCCAAAGACGATGAGAGAGTTGCAGCACCTCTCCTATGAAGAAAGGCTAAGAGAGTTGGGGCTGTTCAGCCTGAAGAAGAGAAGACTCCAGGGTGACCTCGTTGAGGCGTTCCAGTACTTAAAGAGGTCTTATAAAAAACATGGAGAAGGACTCTCAGATAATGATAGGACAAGGGGGAATGGTCTTAAACTAAAAGAGGATAGATTTATACTAGACATTAGGAGGAAATTATTCACTGTAAGGGTGGTGAGGCACTGGAACAGGATGCCCAGAGAAGCTGTGGATGCCCCATCCCTGGAAATGTTCAAGGCCAGGCTGGAGGGGGCCTTGGACAACCTGATCTAGGGGGTGCATCCCTGCCTATGTATGGGAGGTTGGAACTAGATGATCTTTAAGGTCCCTTCCAACCCAAACCATCCTGTAATTATATTATACTTTGTATAATAGTGTTCCTCACGTTAGTAATTTCCCCTGCTAACATATGCAGGCAATTGTAGTAAAGAAATATCTAATGAAATCAAGACCACGGAGATTGTAACACGGCTATTACGCTATGTCCTACGTATTACAGCTTTGGTATTCTCTTATTACTGCTTTAAGCAACATTTTCCACAGTGTTAAGTGGAACTCGCATTTCCTAAAACAATTAGAGCTCCATTCACATTTTTAAGATATTTTATTGTACTTCTGACATAGAGCTGCAATAAAATAAACAGAAAGTGTTTTTAAATTAAGCTGTAGCAGTTTATGCCTGAAATATAAATCTGGACTAGGATCTTTTCTGGCAGTGAATCTGAAAGTGTGAAACTTTGACCATCTTTATTTATAGATAATAGAGTGTCTTCTTTACTGGATTCTAGAATACTAATAGAGGCTCTGACTCTCTTCTGCAGCTGTTTTTTAATTTATGTTTTGTGTTTGAAGACTTTTCTTAAAGTGTGTACAGAAGGAAGGAAAACTTAAGCACATCTATGCTCTGTCGTGTCAAACACCCACAAAGACTTCACATTCTTCATGGATATGAAATGCTGTAAGAAAGGCTGTGTGCCAAAAAGTCCAGCTATCATTATGAACACCTTATTGGGTCATCCATCAACAGCAAAACAACCTTGCAAATAGGATGTAGACTGATTCACTTATGTGCCTCATTGCACCTAATAAAGTTTTGATGCAAAAACAACAAATGCATTGCACACACACAAAAAAAGAACAAACACACACAGAGACACAAAAAGGCATAGAGCAGTCTATCTAGAGAAGCAGTCTTTATCCTCAGAGATCTTAAAGAATGTATCAACCACACCCACATCAGATGAACCATGTCAGGGATGACACAGATACAAGAATCCTTTTGGGACACGATGATGAGCTAGATAATCCGTCCAGGTCCCCTGCAGTTTTATTATCTAAGATTTTACAATAGTAAACTCTTTGCATGCAAAGTTTCAGTGTCAACAAATCTAACAAATACAGATAGTGAATTTCACAAAGAAGACCTGTCTCCCCACCAACCCATGGAGTTGGTCTATGTATACATCCCACATCGACCAACTGCAGTCAGGCAGGGGTCTGGGAGAAGCAAGAATGGAAGCTGGGTAATTCTGCTATCACACCATTGTGCTACACAACCGTAGCACTTTGGCTCTTCAAGAGAAGACATGGACGCACGCATCAAGAATTCCCTGTGCAGACTGCTCTAAGCCAGGAAGGTAACAGAAATAAAGAAGTTTGCCCTGTACCTACTTTGTCCTTAAACACTTCCCTACTCATCCCTGCCAAGAAAGGATGGTGGAAGGACTGTTTCCCTGAATGAGGACGATTGCTCTTCTGTCATTTCAGTGTTCAGATTGTTTTTTCAAGAGAGAAGCACAGAAAATCAGTTCTTAAATTACAATCTCCCCCTTGACCTTATCCAATTGCCTGCACCATACTATTAACTTCAATTAGTACTAGCCTGTCCTATCTACTGAAGGCATTGTGATCCATGTTGCCCTGACTTTTTCAGTCAAAATTACTACCCTTCTTACAACCTCTGCCCTTCTATTAACACAAGCTATTCACAAATAGACTACAACAGACTTCTGCAATTAAGCTCTCAAACATCCAGATAAAATCCTAGGAAAAAAAGACGTGCTAAATTGCACTGCTTGTCCTTTAGCCAAGAGAATTAAATAAAATAGATCTCCCACTATTTTATCTAGACTAACATCTACCCAGATAACATCTGTTCATCTAGATTTATGCTCCTGGATTTGCTTTTTTCTAATTATAACCCTAACTTTATATTCAAATTCTCTGAAAAATTTTCCACTATTTCAAGTTTTCTGACAAATTAATATTTATGAGCCAGAGACTACTAGACTACGCTGGTCAACTACTTTGAGGGCAAGTTACCTGGATATGCTCAGTTCCAAACATTTATCCTTATTACAGAGGAAAGAACTCCCTGGAAAATCCTCTTTTGACATGAATACATAATCCTGTTTCCTCCAGGCAGAAATGTTTCTTGTACTGCTAATGGCAAACACCTGATAATATATCATAATAATACTCATTTAACCAGAAAGAGAAAGCAACATGACTTAGATTATGACTAATTGGTTGAGGGAAAAACAAAATAAAACAAAACAAAAAACACAACAACAAACCAGCACATTTAAATGAGGCCAGATCCTCCAAATGAAATGTAGTACTTGGCCATGGTCATGTTACCAGACCTGTGAACTGATGAGATTCTGTCACGGTATCCAAACTGACTGAAATAAACCCTTCATTTTGCATTGTAATGGGATAACAGCACACCCACTGCAAGTAACCAAACCTTCAGTGAGAAAGGTGAGTAAAAGGAGGTACCATCACAGATGATGGCTCACCACAACCTCAAGTCTGGCTCAGACTGAGATGAATGCAGCTCCTACTGCAAGTACCACAAGTTCAACCCAAGCCACAGGACTTACAGCTCTCAGTAATGGATGTTGGCTGTGCCCTTCCATGGTGAAGATCTGAAAGCCACTGAATTACCTGTGCATTATGACAAATGTGGGAAAATTGGAGGATTTACCTGACTACACTGGCTTTAATATATTACTTACTTACAACCTTTCAAAAGAGAGAGATGATACAAGAATTGACACTTTTTTAATCTATCCAATAGTTGTTTGTTCATTTATTTATTACACTCCTACAGTGATTTAATTTGTGGTTTTCTTCAAATGCCACCCTGTACTGAGCCGCACTACTGGCAAAGCTAGCCCTGAGCTCTGAGTTATTCAGTCATGCAGACTAAACATTTACCTCTATTCGCTAAAAAGTGTATGCATTATTATAGTCTATTCTGAAAGACAACATTTTAATTGAAGAATTTGTAAAGAATGCCTATTTTGAAACACAGCTTTCAACTGCTCTGTGAAACCCTTTGGCAAGGATATTGTGCATTCCTCGGAGGATTTAAATTAGTTTGCAGCAGAACAAAACCTGGGTTACAGATAGTAACTTGGATACAGTCACACACACGCAAAATAGACAGCATTCGCATTCCTCCTGATCTTTTTCCTTGAAAAACACAACCATCAACATGCAAAGTCCGTTTTAATATGATAATGTGAGGGGTTATTTTGCTAAGAGGAAAATACTTATTGCAACACTGTTTCTAAAATAAATTAAACATGTTTGTAGTTCTCAAAGCTACTACAGGATCTAACCTCACACTATTTAAAGCTGAAGGTGCTAGTTTTAAACTGACAAGCAAAAAGGTAATTTTACATTAAGGAATGGAACTGTACGTCTTGACTTCAACTACAATTCCTGCATCTTTTTCTAGGATTTGAGACTTGCTTATTTTAATATAATTTCTTACTTGTTCATTCCAATCTGATTTTTCCCCTCAGCCTATCAGTAGGGCATCAGAGCAAAAACAGAGCCTTAACATAAAAAAGAAACTGAAAACAGCCTCATTAAATCTTCTCAGCATTCAGCTCCCATCTTCCAGGGAATCTTCATATACATGATAATTAGTTTCCTGAAAGGCTAAGGCTTAAATGTCATTTCTTTGTGTTGTAAATTCTAATTATTCATAGTAAATAAATTAGTGATTCTGTTGTATTGCTTAAAGCAATGCAGAAGCCTGAAGTAATCATACAACTGGCAAAAATTAGGAGTTCCCAAAAAAGGAAGTAAAAACTCATTCTTAGCATTCCAGGAGACTTAAAGAGGGCTCCATTAACACTAACAGGGAAAGGGCCAGTGACCTAGAACTTTACTCGTGCACCAAAACTATTAATGAAGTCTGAAGAATAAAGAGTAGTGGGTATGCAAAATGCAGCTCCTGCGATGGAGCAGGAGGATGAATAAGCTGCGCTCTAATTTACCCGGGCACGCAGCACGCCATGGCTATGGGAGCAGCATGTTAGCGCAGACCATCTTTCAGGAGTCACATTCTTGGAAACTGGCCCATTCCTGTGGATTCTCACATGACCTTTAGTTTAATAGCAAAGTAGTTAAAAATCAAACAACTCTTCTTACATACAAGTCATAAAGAAAGAAAAGGAGATGGGGGCAGGGGAGAGGGGAACAACTCATTTAGCATTACTTGCAAATGAGACCATATCATATGGATTTTATGGCTACCCTACCATTATTATTGAACGCTACTGTCAAGTCTTATCCCTTCCACAAATGTTGAATCACTGTAGGCACAGTTATGCACAGACCAATAATTCTGATATTCTCTAGTAGAAGACTAGTGCCAACTTGAGCGAGAAACTCTCTCAAACTGTCAAAGAAACATGACTTTTAGGCACATCAATAGCCAGCTCCCTAGCATATGCTTTAGTGATAAATAAAAATATAATATTGGCAAATCCTAGGATGACAAAATGGCTTTGTGAACTTTCCGCAGGTTGCTTTTCGGCTCCACCAGTAGGCAAAGATCAAGCACTTCATATAGGAACATGTCATTCCACATCATTCCTATTAACGAAGTATGAACAGATCTCCTTTTTGTATTGCCCAACTAAAAGTTTAATATCAGCATTACTAAAGAGTCAAATCAGAATCAAAAGATGGAGGGTTTTTTCAGCTTCTGAGCAAAGGAGAACTTCACCACCAGGAAGCACATACTTGAGGATTCATGTTGTCCATCACAGGAAGCTAAAAAGAAGACAAAATAATTTCTTTGGACACATTACTTAAAATTTGGCGTTCTGAGAGGAAACCAAAGAAATAAAACCATTCTTGGAAACACCAGGCTAAGTGATGCTTCACAAACAGCAGTGCCATTTGACTTTCAGAACTGCCCTCTAAAAATAACACTATGCAGTCCATATTATCTCTAAACTCTTCTTAAAACTTTCCAGAAAGAAAATATTCTTCCCCAAATTCTGGAGCATGTCTTTTTTTCTATTTTTTTTTTCTTTTTTTCTTTTTTTTTTTCCCCTTAATAGGGCAAAGAAGGCAAATAACTTACCAGAACAAGCACAATCAGAATGATTAAGATGCTAGGACAGACCTGAGAAATTAACTTTTTTTTTTTTTACTGGTCAGAGGAAACAGTTAATGCTGTTTCACATTCAAATTTAAATATTGGCTATCTATAACTGGAGAATGGATATACTTGTATTTGCATTCCATAATTCACTAAGATTAGGAGTCTCCTATTTGGCTGCTGCAAGCAATAGCAGAACTCTTTAAAATACCAGAAATATGTGAATACATATCTATCCAAATAAACATAACTATTTTTGTTACTAGAAATACTTTTGGTTCTGTTAGCAATAAAAATGCTTCAGTTACAAAAATGAAGAACAACCTAAAAAAATATTTCGTACTTAGAATTAGTGTATTCTACATATCCTTTCTCAATCCATTGTGATTCCACCATTGGAAGAACAGCTAAAGTAATTGAGTTCCCAGGGAACCAGAAAGATCCGGAGAAAAAAAAAAGGACCTAAGAAAAATCCAAACGTTTAACTAACAACTGATAAAGAATCACCTTTGTCTCAATGTAATTTTCTTTGTTTCATATTTCTTAAAATATTTTCTCTGTTATGCTTCTGATTACTGGTTATTCTAGCAAGGAGAACCAATAAAATCAGACTTCTCTCAGATGTGCTTCTGCTCAGTGACAACAAGGATGAGGAGAAGCAACAAAAATGAGGTACTTTATACTCCTCTTACTCATACTAAATGATGACTAATGTACAAAATCAGAGCCATTTCTGAAATGAGAGACCCAAGTGAACAGGAGAAGAAACAAGAGAGGGTCTACAGAGCAAGAGCACATGGCCTGGGAGGAGAGGTTGAGGAAGATGAGTTGTTTAGTTGTTGAAGAGGAAGACGAGGAGCAATGTAATAGCAACTTAGAGAACTGCATGAAGGTTAGTTACAAAGATGATGGAGCCAGGCTGCTGGAGGCAGCAGATGGACAATGACCACAAAATACATCAGCTGGGCACTAGGAACAATATTTCAGTGAGAGGGTAGTAGTACAGCACTGGGCCAGGCTACTCAGAGAGATGGTGGAACCTCCAGCCTTACAAGTTTTCAAGCCTCACCAAGACAAAGGTATGGCTGACCTGAGCTAGCACTGGTCAAAGTAATATTCTGAGACTTCCAAAAGCCCCTTTCAAGCAACGTTTCTATGCATTTACTGTGTCAGTGTGGTTTTCTTGATTTATGTCTTGCCATTCCCTCCCCACCCCAACCTGGAAATCTCATGGTTGGATTGGCTTTTATTTTTCTCACATTTGGGCAACATCATAGATTAATATATCCTTAAGACAATTCAGGCAAAATCTTTTGTGAATCAAATCTCTGTGCAAAGAAGGATTCGGGCACAAATCCAAAAATGTATCCAAAAAATGCAGAAACTACAAAATTGGGAAGAAAAAAAAAAAAAGGCAAATGTAATCAGATGCATTTTTAAAGAAGAACAAGCAGGAAAGCTCTAAAACACTCAAAGGAAAATCTTTTTAAAGCCAAAGTTTCTGGTTCAGACACAGCAAGTTGATAGGCTATTATTCATCAGGAGAAGGAGAAAGATGGATCGTTGACAATTAACACACTTAACCCGAATAGATATATGCTTCTTCCTGTAAAATCTGCTTTATAAATTAGCCACCTCTGAAGAGTGAGCTGCCCTGAGTGCTTTGTTTCTTTTTTTTTTTTTTTTTAATGCTTTGACTATTCCAACCTACTCTTTTGGCTACATGCGTATATATACATATACGCACACACAGACAAGTCATAACTTCTCCAATTTACGGAAAACAAGAAATGAATACGCGAGTTAAAAGCTCTAGAGGAAAAATGACCATAGCAGATTACTTTTACCACTGCTTCCCTCCCACACCTTGGTCTTAGCAAGAAGCCAAGGGACATATGGGTGAAGCTTTTAACAATTTGTTTCACATGTCACTGAAATAACACCAATGAAGACCATTTGAAAAGATACACTCTATGTATAATGGAATCCAACTGCTATAACTGAATGACACAGCCATAATAATTTCAAACTCATTTTTCCCCACAATTCTGAAAGGCATGCTTTTGGAGGTTCCTGAGCAAGGACTTGTGGTGAAATATGAGAAAAGTAATGGCAATACAAACATTAATTCTATTGAATTTAATGAAGTTGATTCATATTTGTCTACAAAACACATTGGTCAATTAAGTCCAAACATACCTATCTCCAGTAAATTATTTTTCACAATGGTTTAGTATACAACAAGGCATATGAGGCAAACTTTATTTTCATTTAAAAGTAAGGAAATGTTAAAAATAATAATAATAAAAAAAAGACCTTCCTGGAGGTCTTGCCCAGGGTAGTGATTGAGTCACCATCCCTGGAGGTCTTTAAAAGACGTTCAGATGTAGAGCTTAGTGATATGGTTTAGTGGAGGACTTGTTACTGTTAGGTCATAGGTTGGACTAGGTGACCTTGGAGGTCTCTTCCAACCTAGATCATTCTGTGATTCTGTAACTTCTCAAGGTTATTCTCAAGATGATTTTCCCAAAAGCCCACTTAGATAGGAAAGGACTGTTTGTTTAAAACAAAAACACCTGCAATTAATAACTAGAGTGAGCAGTGGGATTAACAAAGTCAGATCTATGCCATAAATTAACAGATATTGAATATTTTTATCAAAGTTAAGAACTAAAGACAAAAATTTTGGGGGGCAAATCATAGCAGCATAAAAATGGTAAAAGCCTGTCTTGGGAATAGAGGCTGCCTTCAAATCAAGCTCAAGTAAAAAAAGGCACACCGCTCAGTGTATTTTCATTTTATCTGGTCCTCTGGTCCTCAAAACAAGCTGCACTTAAACATCCTAGCAAACACTAACATCTGGAAGTGGTATGCCAATTTATGTTACAGTACTCTACCAGCAGGTGCAGCACAGCGACTAACTGATCTGTAAGCCCCACAGCACCTTCCCCTTCACTAGTATCAAAGGGCTACACGGTTCTCCTACTAAATGCTTCACAACAGGTGAGTGGGAATCATTCCTTCCTCAGTTATCCTTTGTCCAAGTTTTGTTGCTGATGACATACTGTTGACATAAGCAAGTTTAAATATAACATAACCATGGGGATTGAATTCCTGACAAGTTCGTGTTGGACTTCAGCTGATGGCAGCAGCAGACATCCAGCCATGCTGCAGCAAAAACTGACTCAGCCATAGCACTATTTTCTAGTCCAATGTTCCCTAAAAATCAAGGGATGCAATCCAACTGCTGTGTATAAAACATTCTGACTGATAGATGAAATATTTAAAGGAGAGGATTATGATCTGAACAATAAAAAGAGCCTTTGGAGATAAATGGCTTTTTACAAAGCTCTTAGAAATAAATCCACCTTTCAAGGACAGTTCCATCTTTTGAAGACGATTGGTCTTGAAAGTAATGCACTCATCTATAAACTCATTAAAATTATAAGCAGCAAATGCATTTAAGCAGAAAATAAGCACATTCTTGAGAAGCTTCCCAATTAAAAAAAAAAAAATTATTAAACATTCTTGATTACAGCTCTACCTATTTATTTTTCAGACTTTTAAAGGTGTTAAAACATTTCAGCAAAAATAAGAGCAACAAAAACCAAACAGCAAATGTTTTAGTACAAAATCAAAACTTTTCCTCAACCAATAATAGTTTCTTTAGAAGAAAAATCTACGCGCACACACACAGTTTCACCACATACACACTTCTAGGTCTGTGATCCCTTGTTACGCATTGCCTGCTCTGAGTGAAACACATTTAAATATCTCTAAAATACCCCCTCCCTCTTGCCACATTCCCTTCTCCCCCCCTCTTCGCATTTTCAGCTAATACCTTGACATTACTGGCCTCACTAAACTCAATCCTGCGAATTCCTGACATTCATGTCTTCTTAATCTGAAACGTAACTTGAGGAGATGGTTAACATTTGACCTTTGCTCTACCTCAGACATACCTGGAGACAAAAAAAAGTCCAAGGCATGCAATATGCATTCACAGTCTGAAAGGATGTTTTATTTTAAAGTTTCCAGCTCACAGTCTTTAAAAAAAACCCAACCCATTAAAACTTCAAAAGGTAATTTTTATTAAATTCCCCTAACAAGCATAGTTTTGCATAAACATTACAAACTCATGCTGAGAATGAGGGCCTAAAGCAACGAATAAAGAACAAATTCCAAGAAGTATACATTTAAAAGTCATGATGAATTTAGGAATTAAATGGCTACCATACTAATGAAACAATCAGCCTCATTTAATTAAACTAGATACTGTGGGTAGAGAATGAGCAACAGTAAATCATACATGGATTACAGAAGTAGACATGGTCTTTAACAAGTTATTAAAAATTTAGTCAGAAACAAGTTACTTACAGAAATGGACAAACAGGTTATGAGACAAATCAGAAATAATAATATTAAAAAATACAGTTCCACAAAAAGAAAATCTATTTGCTCTAAATGAAGGTGAGCAAAGACACATACAATTTCCCCTATCTTTTTCTTTCCCCTTTAAGTTTTAAAACAGAATCTTTAAGATTATTTTTGCTTTTTATCCACCCTCATTCTCTCTTCACTATACACATAAACAACATGGATATTAGAAGCTTGTTAGCTGCAATTTAAATGAGTTTTTCTCTATTACCCCCCCCCCTTTTTTTTTTTTTTGGGGGGGGGGGGGGGAATGAAGATTCACTACGAATTAAATCTTCTCAACTATCAGTGAGAGAAGTTCTACATATTTTTACCTCAAGTGAACTTGTTTGGGCATATAGGCTTCACATCCTTTCTCCTCTTAATTACCAGTGCATGCTAGTGCTGTTGCACTGCAGTGCCAGAATTTTGAGGAAAGAAGGAACATAAAGGGCTGGAAGACAAGGGATGAACATGATTGTTTAATGAGCCAGGGTCTCTTTGCTAGGAGGCAGTCCCCGTTTGCTGTTATCTCTAGCGGCTTCAGGCATTTTGTTTGTCAAGCAGCTACAGCATGACTGAACATGCCATTTTGCGATTTTTCTTGTTAAATAAAGCCTGCAGTTACAACTGATTAAGAGAATGTCCTCTTACAGACATGATGTGTGACACCTACAATTTGAATTAAGCATTAAGAAGTAAAAAGTGAAAAATAAGGTGAATAATTTTGTTATCAAGCAACTTCCAGTTAAAACTGCACTTTTCAAAGCATTCTTTACCAACAGCTGCCGACTCATGAAAACACTCGCTATAAAATGTGTAATTTTCTCAAAGCAATTTGTTTCAAGGTACAGATTTCCCTAACTACAACGTAAACTACAAAGGCTCTTTTAAAACAAGTTTCCCCTGTATCAAGGAACAGACAGAACATATTATTTACAGACTTTTTTCAGAAGAATTGCCTATAGCAGAGAAAATGTGCCCTTCCTTGCACCTGCAGGCACTCAAAGCCAAGACCCTTCCCAACCAAACCACCCACCACTTATTTCGGTCCCAGCCTAGGTGCAGAGCAGATTTCAGAGCCAGGTCCCTCTCTTGGTGCACAGACACTTGTGGATGACCACCAAATCCCTTGGGCTTGTGAGCCCGGACAGGCCGCTTCACACTGCACCAGGCTACACTCGGCCCGTTGGGTTCCCCCACCCGTACCCTTCTCTCACAACTCACTTCTTACAGCCAGGCATCTAGTAAGACGAGCAAGCATGCTGGCTTAAAAATAGTTCATGCACATCAGGAGAGGCAGAAAAGCACAGGCCAGGCTAAACTGTAGATATAAGGCTGCACCTTTGATGGCAATCTCTTTAAGGTGGTACACGAGCTGCTCCCATGCAATTCCCATAATTGTGTCTATGTGCAGAATCAGCCTCTCCTTCAGCACCATCCAAAGAAGTCAAATAAGCAATGGGTATTTTGAGCTTTCATCAACTAGAAGATCCCAGTATGACATTTGAGACATCTGAGAACTGAGTCTAATTTAAAGTGGAGAAGCTTCAGTCCTTCCTATGAATGCAAGGCTAATTAGCAAATGCATTTCATGATTCTCCTGTCAGATACTCCTCTCAGATTTCATTAGTGCTTTCGTTAGTCTACTTCTGTGTTGATGACTAGAAACTACCTAGTTTTTAAGAATATATTTGCAGTGTTAATGTCCTAATGTTATTTTAATACTGATATTGGCAAGATTGGAGCTGTACATTTTCATTTATTTTTCACATTACAGTTACCTATCATTCCTCATCATCTGCTTTTGCTAAATATCAGAACATTTTTAAAGATGCTGCTGTGATCTCTGTTGAAGTTCTGTAATGTATTAAAACTACATCTTGAATTTATTCTTCATTTTAGCCTTCTTCGTTATTTGCTACAACTTCAATACATCTTTTTTTTTTTTTAATATAAAGTTAAAGAAGATTTTTACTGGCATATTTCAAATGGACAGAAACACATTTGCAGATAAATTTTACAATTTCATTCTGCCAAAGTGGTAACAAATCAATTTTTCTATAATACCATTTCTTCCAAAATGAAGTTTGTGGAAGGGCTTATTTCCTCAGCCGTATGAATCAATGAAAAATCTGCCCTGATTTAAGACCTTAGTTATATTTATGCAACACGATGGTAAGCCCACGAAACACTCTTGGAAGTGGGAAGCAATGCTGGCATCCCAAAGTCTGAGAGTCTGCTTGAACACCACTGCATCACATCCCCATTTCACAGGGCTTCTAGATGGAGCCAGGTTAGGTCGATAAGATTTGGCAGCCCCAAGTTCAGCAGTGCATGCACACCGTCACATTGATCCCAGATCGACCCAATGGGATCTCAAAGCAGAACAACAATCCTCAACCTAAACTAATAAACTGTACCACCTTATAAAAAGCAATAGGGATGTCTACCCTTATCATAGTGGAACAGACAATTAACTGAAAGCTTACCACATCGAGAATTCAGGCTTCAGATCTGTTTCCAGTCTCTGTGAGCCAGCTTACACCAAGTGCTGAAAGCTTTACAACATACAAACACAAACAAACCTCCAAATCTTTCTAAATAAACAGAACAGAAATTTATGAAGAATCAAATGGGTAGCAGAGTGGTAGCAAGGAACATTTTATGCATGCAAAAATACATTAACATACCCATTTCTAATTTCTCCTGCTTTGATTTGCAAACATTCTTGCATCTTATAAAAAATGTAACGTGCTATGAGAAGTGGTTTCTAGTGTTGAGCTGCTTAGCAACACCTGCGTTCAAATAGCCTCTGGGTAAGTTTGACAAAAACTGATCTGACATCTGACGAGCCTAATTTTTTTTAATTGAAAGAAGCAAACCCACAAAGTGGGATTATATTAAAACACCCATTTATGTTTTAGACTATGCACAATGGCTAAAAACTGTCAGATAATGGGCTTCTGCCTCTGGCTAAAAGTAAGTGCTACATTTTGCTATAAAAGTTAGCTGCCTGAGGTGCCAGTATTTCATGAAAGATAATTAAGTTGCACATCATCTTCATCAGATTACAAGTTTATGTGTACCTACTGTATAAGTTTTCTTCATTTTTAGTTTACCTCCCTTTTGACAAAGAATTACCTTGAGGGTTTCTGTCTTTCTAGCCACAGGAGTTCATTAAGTGAGATTAAGGACTCTTTTTTTTTTTTTTTTTTCCCAATCCTTTTGATTAGTAACAAATGAAAAGAGTGGAGAAAGAGGCCGAATAGGAAATTCTTTCACAGATATGTTAGGACTCTAGCTATGCCATTATCCAGAAATGTCTGAATGCAGGCCCCTATATATGATTTAATTGTCAAGTATGCTCAAAACGCCCAGCCTCAGTACACCTCACTGGAACACTTTGTTAGAGTACTTAGCACATCAAATACATGCTACTTAAACATCCAGCTGTAGATTCCCAAACCTGACAATTTATCACATTTCTGCATTTACTAAAAGCATTTAATAACTTTGTGAAAGAAATGTGACTACGCCTCATTCATATTACAGCTTACAGTCAGACTTTCAGCAATACTTGTCCCAAGCCTCCACAACACCTATTTATGTAACACCTTATTGAGTCTGACTCTCTGATGGTCCTGTCTCATTTTCCCCCAGATCAGAAGCCATTTGGTCTGCTCAAACTTCATGAACAAAAATTACAAGTCTGCAAACTAATAATGAAAGCGCCCAACACCCATTAACCTCAACACAGCATTCTGTATCAGAAATGGATGTGTTGTTTTTTTGTTGGTGGTGTTTTTTTTTTTTTGCTTTTAAAGAAGGTTTTTGGCATCTAATGCTAATGTAGAACACCTCAATTCAACAGCTTCACCTTTTTTTTTCTTAACGGATGGACCCAAAGGACTTCTCTGCAAAATCTCTCTGCACATTCTCTAAGTTTTTTTAGTCATCCAGCAAGTCACAGTACGTTACAGATGTTTGTAGCTTTGGTCTAATTGAAATGACAATGTCATACACACATTAAAAACTAAACCTTTCATCTTGGAGTTAGTAGTTCAACTTACACAGCACCTTTCCATATACAGATCTAAGAGCTTTTATAGGAGAAGAGAAAAAGGTAACTCTAAACCTGGCTGCATAGCAGATGATCTAACCACAGAGGCTAAGCAACCTGCTTAGTACCAAGACTAGAAAGCAATCCGCAGCAGAACTAAGCACTTCCAGGTTCAATACCACCTCCCATGTTCTAAACTGTACAGATCCTCATTCAAAAGAGACTTCACGGAAAACATTTAACATAAATATGCAAGAAATTACAACTGTTTACATAAAAGCCTACAACACCTAAGAAAATAAGAGGAATACAAGTTTTTGACTTTCGCTTCTAGAGGCAACTCTGGTAGATATCAGCTTCACGAAGAGCCTGAAGATTGAGATCATGGCATTATTTCAGACTGGATTCATTATACAGAATTTGAAAAGCCACATCAGCACAAGTGAAAAAAAAATACACATCCTGTATCCCAACTTCTTAACACCCTGGGACACAGACTACAAGCAGACGTATAGCCAAACTTAAAATGACTATCTTAAAAATTTTTAAAAACTAAGATTAGTAAGGCACTAGCACAGTTATGGCTTGCCAAAGCATTGCTTAATCAATTGATAATAAGTAGTTACTAATTTAACCTGCAAAGACAAAGAAGTGTTTTTATGGAAGAAACTGCGATTATACTTCATATCATCAACTAAACCGTAAATTGCACTTTGGAAGAATTTATCAGACTAAATTAGTGTCTGTAGAGCACTTTCTAAATGACTACTCACAGCATACTGATGTTTTAAGAGCTTCTTCAAGTTAGGCCTTTTTAATAATCTGCTTTGGGCTACCAGAACATCAGTTAGGTCCTGAACTGTGCAATAATGGTCATTTTTTCATCAGCTGAAAAGAATATATTGGATATATTTACTTTTTAAACATAGGAAAAGCATATCAAATCAAAAAGTTTCATTTTCTGGACAGAAAAATAAATGTGCTAAAAAAAGGGGAAGAAAAAACTATTTGTTAAGAAAAATATTAATTCAGCTTCGGCATAAAAGCTTTCTGGTTGTTAATCTGAAAAAAAGGACCTACCTAGGCAGGCAAATACACACCCAAACACTGTAGAGAAGGAGGAAAAAAATGCAAATATCAAATTTCTTATTTGCTACCACCTACCATAGCATCCAATATCAACAACTTCTCCACCCTTTCCAACTATAAAAGATGTAGGTCAGCTTAGTTTCCGTTGGTGCTGCTGGCTTGAAGAAGGCAGTAAAACAAGACAAGAAGCACTATGTAAACAATTAAGAGGCTATTTTAAATTAATGACCCATTCAAGAATGAATATTTAATTTGTTTATTTTGCTACAACTTCAATCATTAGGAACCAGATTCTTATGTAGCATTTATACACAAGCAATTTGTAAACACAGGAGCCTCGGTTTCTACACTCCGCAATTTATTTTTTTTTATATTTTTTTTACATACAAGCAAAACAATAACATCCAACAGCAATCTGCAACACTCAGGTCAATTTTCCCTTGCTCTCCCCAGAACAGAACATAGAAATGAAATGGTAAAATACAAAAGGAAAACAGGTGTCAACATTTCAAAGTTCATCAATCTGTTTATCGGGTAGAACCTGGATACTTCTACATGTTTTAGTACACAGACTTCTTATCCAGATTACTAAACCAGTAAAAGGTTGTTTTTTGGTAATCAAAGAGGACATCAGAGTTTTGTACTAAACCACCACAAGCAAAATAATTAGGTTTCCTTTTAAAGAAGGTCTTTAACAAGATACTTATTTCAAAAGGGCAAGTTCTGATAAAGGAGCTGGTTGATGAAGTCTGTACAAGAACATGTATGATGAGGATCCTGAACTTCTCATCCAAAGTCGTAGGAGAGTGAGGGCTGTAACTCAAAAAACTCTTAGATCTTTTGGGAGGAATGATCTTTGGAAAAGAGGGCGGGCCACTCAAGGGGACTACAAGGAGGCTGTAGCGAGGCAGCAGTTGGTCTATTCTCCCATGTGCCTGGTGACAGGACAAGGGGGAACAGGCTAAAGTTGCGCCAGGGGAGGTTTAGGTTGGATATTAGGAAAAACTTCTTTACTGAATGAGTTGTTAGTCACTGGAATAGGCTGCCCAGGGAAGTGGTTGAGTCACCATCCCTGGAGGTCTTCAAAAGACGTTTAGATGTAGAGCTTAGGGATATGGTTTAGGGGATGATTTGTTAGTGTTAGGTCAGAAGTTGGACTTGGTGATCTTGTAGGTCTCTTCCAACCTAGACTATTCTGTGATTCTGTGAATACTTGCAAAAGCAGAAGTCTATAAGGAAACACGGGGTGCATGTGAACTGACCTGCAGAGAAAAACTCATCTTTAGGTACAGTTCCATAGTGACTTAAACCAAGCTAAAATTTTGGCAGAGCATGACATGGATCGCCTTCCTTAATGAAAGACCAAAAAATAAATAGCCTCTTAAGCATTTCAACAGCTTCACCATAGAAATAACTGGTGAGGAGGGATCATGAAATGAGGCTAACAGATACCAGGCTAGGTTCTGTGGGCCGGGAAAGCAAAATAGTAATCAGGAAAATGTGGTTCTTCATACGTAAGAGTTGCTAGAAACGTGTACCTCTTTACCGAATGATTTAACTCTATGCTAACATTTAACATACATTCAAGACTGAAAAGTACTTGGAAGAGGATTTCTGTCTGCTTAAGTAACCTTCATCCGATGCTGAAAGTATTCAAGCTGAAAACTGTCAAGAGGCTAGAAAATTAATTCACAGGAAATACCTGATAAGATTTCCACATTATTTTTCCTTACTACATGTCTGTTTATGGCCATTGTAGGAGCAGAACATTGAGCTGGGTGGCTCCTTGGCCAGTCTGACTATAATTAGACTTCTTTTCTTACAGAGTACTGAGAGAAAGAATCAAGCTAGAGCTTCGCAAAGTGATTAAATGAACCTTATAGGCACACTGTGGGAAGAGGTTGGTCTAGATGGCCATAGGTGTCACTTATGTGAACCCATGTTCTTACAACACCAAACTACACATTGCATGGTGCTTAATTCATAAAATACACACCAGTATCTGCAGCAGGTAGGTAGGGCAAGCACAGGTTCCCTGATTCCATTTATTTAAAAAATTAATTAACAAGGTTAGAGAGGGCTGAGAAGAGGAATGGTGAAAGAGAGGAAATCCCATTTGCTTCTGCCTATCGTTTTTGTTGTCAATGAATTTGGCTTAGCTGCTGTATACAGAGATGACAACCATTATTCCACAATACCTTTTCCATATCTGAGTGTTGCTATCGTTCTGCCTGGCTATCCTGCCTCTGTGCCTCAAAACCTATTAGCACTTGTTACTTCTGCTTAGTAAAGCAGGTATAGGTTGTTGCTCTACCAAAGGAAAAAAATTAAAAAGCTGCTTTTTTTTCCAGCTATCTCAGGCAGCCAGCAAGTAGAGAGCCAGGCTGGAGGCATGGCAGGAGAATGAGAGGCAATGGATATAAATTGGAACAAGAGAGGTCCTGACCAAACAGAACAGAAAACATAAGGACAGTCAGGTATTAGAAGGGCTGCCCAAAGAGGCTGTGCCATTTTCATCCTTGGAGGTTTTCAAGACCTGACTGGATTAAGCCCTGTGCAACCAGGTCAGACTAAAGCCCTCCTGAGGTTCCTTCCCACCTCAGTGACACTTAGATCCAAGACCTACACACAGTACGCGCTCAGTGCTGTCCCAAACCGTGCTCCTCCAAGTCTCTCATTTGCTACCGCCTCTGACTTCGAGAGGCTCAAAATGTTACGTACAGAGGCTTCAGATCAAGAAAATTAATGCTGATGAAGGACTGCGTAACGGCTACTGTGCAAAACCTGTGCTTCGCACATACCCATTCCACCTTTGTGTTTGAAGACAGATGAGTGTTGAGATAGGCAAAGCGTGCTGTTGACAAGTTATTGTGTTTCACTGAGGTATTTTTGTTTGGTGTGGTTTGTGTTTTGTTTTTGAAGTGTACCTTCAACCGGGATTATATTCTTATATAAGGCAAAATAAAGGCTACTTTTAAGATGACATGACGATTGCACGGTTAAGACTACACAACAGAGCTGCGTATGGCATTTGTAGGCCTGGACTGAGAGATCTAAATATTCCATCAGGCCCTTCCAAGCAACATGCAAAGAGATCAAGCACATTAAAATCCTGAAACAAAACATTGGGGTTGTGGTTTTTATTTTAATTTCCCATGACCTTGTAAAGCACGGGAAATAGACATCCACCTACGGTCTTTCACTTGAAAAGTGTTTAAATATAGAACTCCAACTTAAAAAAAAATATAGCAGAGAAAAACATTCACAATAAAAAGTTCACATATATGTAATGGATGCAAACCACATATTGTGAAGATAATATTAAGGAATCAGCACAAATCTGTGTGGAACTGAGCACTTAACAGTGACCTTTCTGTAAGTCCCTGTACGCTTAGAGCTACAAGAGGATTTAGAAAACATGTAGGTTTTAAAGATGCAGTAAAGTAAGAAACGTTACATTTGTGCAAATAAATATTTTGCATCAATTCATATTGTTGTATTTTACTTAGAGATTGAGGGGGAATTGTTTTAGATTCCTTTTGACAGGCAGAGGTTACTTCCCACCAGCTCTTACTGGGTATACAGAAAGTAAATAAAAATAATCCCCCAAAAAATCCTGTCAGAATATAAAGGGACACACACAAAAAAAGATCTGCTCAAACTCCGTTTGAAGGAGAATGAATATTTACAAGTTCATAAAGCAAAACCGAAACAGGGTAAGACACAGTCTGCTGAGCATAATAGTCAAGAGGCGGATTTTCTTTAGGGGTGGGGGGCTGCAGTGGGCTTTTTTTTGCTTGTCTGGCATGGGAGGTGGGGGGTTATTTGTTTTGGAAGTTGTTTGTTGGTTTGTTTGGTTTTTTTTAGCTTGCTTCTTTTGAAAGTAACACATCCGGGATGTAGTACATTCAAAGCATGAAAAAGCTGCTGGAAAGGAAAATAATAACTGGAGAAGTAACAAAATAATTCACAAGACTTCTGGTGGTTTATAAATGACTGCTGAAATCCATTCATTGTTTTCGCTCTTCTGTATCCTCACATAAGTCACATCTGTGAAACACAGTCAAAGAAAGGTTGTATTTTTTTTTTTTTTTAATCAGTGAAAAGTACTGAAAAAAGTCATGTAAATAGTTCTTACAAATATATATATAACTCTCTCTCTCTCTATTTATGAAGCCATAAATCACAAACAAATCACACTTCCCAGTTCAGACAGAAGTCTCTCACTCTATTACAAATACCACCACCTTTTTTGGGGGGGGCTTTTCAGTCTCCTGAACCTACAGTAGAAAAATACATTTAGGCTAATTTACTTACAGCTTTGGAAATTAAAAACTACAATCAGCATAGTTTCACTAGAAATAGTCAAATCAAAGTGTACAAATCTAAAATATGCATCATCTATAATCTGTTCCTTCCAGTATAAGAGGAACACAAAATTCTAAGTTTATGAAATACAAAATATATTTTAAGTTAATTTATTCCAGATATCTCCTTCTAAATGTGTTAAATAAATAAGCCTCTCAGCAATTAGCTCCAAATATTCAGATGTGGGATGAACCATGGTCCCCAAAGTCACAAAGGGATTTTGAAAAAACATGACAAATGCAAACAATGAGGTTTCAGAACTCTGGAGTGCTCATTTAGCCTTTCATTGTCGCAGTCTTCATGATTTGCTTATAATACTAAGCTATTATTTCCTCCACAGCTATATGAATATTACAGCTTACTTTAGAAAACACTATGCAAATACTCAAGATTGCTATTTAATCCCATTACCATTGGAATACCCTTTTAAATACTGAGATATTTAAAAGAGATGAGATAGCAAAGGTGATCCTTTTGAAGGATGAAGCCAAATACCAACTCATTTTTCATCATTCAGCATAGCTTCATTAGGCTACTCTCAATTTTAGGGAATAGAAATATTGTTCCTTAAACAATTAAATATCAAACTACCGTAAGTTTTTCAAAGAAAATCTTTTTCAATATTACTCTTCCAAAGTATTAGTAGCTTCCTGTACCCGAGACAATACAATAAATAAAGGAACAAGAGGACTGACCTCTTGCAATCTTTCAAACTGCCTTTTTTTTTTGTCCTGCTCCCTAGAAGGAAAGTAAAAATTGTGCAGCACTTCCACTACCAAAAAGAAACGAGAAAATCCTAAGGAATTTCTCTCAGGAACTTCTCTCACACAGACAGTTGTAACAATTCAGCTGTATTAGCGTCAACAGCTCTCATACAATGGTTTTCTGCACCTGCAATTCTAGAAACCTTCAAAGTTTCCTCCTAATACATAGCGTGAAGAAAGGCCTTTGAGCTGGGCTCCCAATAGTATCCTTAAAGCCAAACTTGTTTAATGTGGGCCCCGTAAGTGTACTGTAGGTGGTGGAAAATTGGCTGCATCTTCAGGCTGAGGCTGGGAACAGAACTTGAGCTGGCAGCCAGCTCAGGGGTTGGTATCACGGCCAAGAGCACACAACATGGCTATTAACCTCAACAATGGGATGGAAGGTACTACAAGCAAGTTTGCGGCCGGTATCAAACTGGGGTGGAGTGGTGGAAAGGCCGGAAGGCACACCTGCTGTTCACACAGACCTCACCATTAAATCTAATGATCAGATTGAGGACAGGTTGTCCATACCTGTCTCTTGTGATAAGGGGAGGTTTCAGATACAGTCTAACTTCATTATGCCATTACTCACATTGAGGATGCAAGTCTAAATCTCTTGAAATGAACTTGAAGTTATAGTTTTGCATTTATGCCTGAGCCACTAGTTGCCAGAAGTCAAGGAAAAGAGCAGCTTCTTTTTGCTTCGTAGGAGACCATCAACCTATCATTTAAGCAAAGCATCTCCAATTCAAGGTTAGATCAAGATATTTTTTATAAAACAGCAATTGTGTGTTTTCAGAACAATTACTTATTACAGAAAAGATACCTAAAGCATTTGTAAGTTTGTCAGGTAAGTCATTTTTAGTAATACTTAGCAGCATGCTCACTTCAGTGCCATAATTGATCACATCAACGCTTCCCTGCCTGTGATTTTCAGCGAGGCCGAAGTCACCCCATTTCCACTGCAGAGCGAGATGCTTCCTATGTTTATTTCAGGGCAGAAGTGGACAACTGCAGAGCTGAGAGGCTGTATCCTCTCTTTGCCCTACAATTATATTTTTGTTGCTCCAGATGTATCTTGTCTTAGAATTAGGCTTTAGGAACAAACAATGAAGGGACAGACATTTCACCCTTAAGTACTAGAGAGCCTAAAAACAACACAAAGGAATATTTATCTTCAGCCAACCAACATCTACACTTATTTAGGGTAACTGGCTACATGACAGACCGGCAAGAAAAGGCAGCAACTGGCAAGACTGTCAAGAACATTAAGAAACCTTCAACCACCAATTACAACCTAAGCTAAATACTTTTCTTACTTTCTGTACAATTCAGTACTCAATAGAGGAGGAAATACTTTACTTACTCTGCGTTTATTTTCCACCTAATAATGGTATCATTTCAGATGATTCATCCCAAAAACAGAAGAGTGAAAAAGCTAACTATGATAATGTTTTCCAAATGCACCTCATTATTAAAAGATCATTTTAAAAACCAATCTTCCCAAAATTGCACTTACGAGATAAATGCAAAGTCAAAGGAATCAGAGGGGAAATTGGTGGGTTCTGATTCTTTTCCACCACTCTTTCCTATTCCAGCAGGAACAGGCACTGGATAGAGATGCATGCATAAAAGAGTCGGTACTTGCTGGTTGAGTGCTATAAATTCCAGCTGTAGATACTGGACTGCAATCTGTCTGTGAAAACAGCAAGGATAAAATTATCCCTACCACCTCTTGAAGAGAAGTTATACTATTTGCATGTATATTTTCAGCTGGAAAACTATTGCACTGCCCAGCCTTGTTCCAAAACAGAGCTGATCTAGTGCCTAGACACCACAGATTTGGAAGGTGTGCATGCAGTGACTTGGAAGCTGCTACAAGGGTTCTGGAAGTGAAAACCTCCCAGGTTTCTACATCTGTGACATGACTTCATAGAACATACAGGCTTACATATGTAAGTGTCAGGGCATTAAAACATGCCTTTAAACATATACAAACAGACAACAACAACAAAAGCAGAAAAAATAAAAGCAGTAATACAAGCTTAAGTACTGAAAAGAGGTGGAAAAAGGAAATGCCCTTTGCACAGATTGCCCAGAGGCTAAGTCAAAATGAGAATTCACAGATGTATCAACAATGAAGCAGACTGAATGTAAGTAATTGTGATAAAATCCCTTATCAGAACCCGAGAATGCTTCTACCACTTCTTTTGCCCTGACACACTTGAAGGAGGAACCATAAATAGAAAGTAGTAAAAAGCACGTGCTCACCGACAAAGCAAGCAGGAGGATGGCCTAGCATGCTGTCAAAAGTCATCCAGGTCAAATAAATGTATTTTAAACTTCTGTCATACTACTAACACATCTGCACTGATGGCAAGGGTATCAGTGGCCAGGAATAGGTTTTGTTCAACCTCCCAGGATTTTCTTGAACATGTCTTATTGAGACATTTGTCTTCCAACATAAGCAAAGAGAAGCAAGTTGTTTTACAAGAAAACGCTCAGAGATGCTGGACAACTCAAAGATGTTTTCCCATTAACAGGAAGAGATGGCTAGAACTGCTTTTCCCCTTACCTTAGTCCTCAGGTAGGGAATTGCTGGGAAAGACTCTGCTGAAGGGACACTTCTGCCCAGGAGAATCCAATCACCAACACGTGGCTCCACTCTTCTCTCGAGTTTCCAGCCATTCAGAGAAGGTTTCAGTTGCTTCACAACTTACACGGTAATTGCTACGCTTGACACATCTGGCATTTGAAGTTTCCTTAGGTTTTTCCAACTGGAACACAACAGCCTTCTGTCAGCTACGCAGTGCAGCAGGCTGACTTCTGGTAGCAGGAACCCTTCCTTTCCCCACAGACAGAGATCATCCCTTCGCTGGCAACGCTGCCGTTCAGTATGACACCCACCAAGCACCACGCACGCAGTCCCTTCCAGGGAGAAAGGCAGTGGGCCACCTTCAAGAAGGCAAACCCATCGGGCTGCTGGTGAGATGACAACGGATGGACAGACTGGCTGCACATCCTATGCAGAGGCCACGTTTTTACCTGTTCCGCTACCTTTAGACTGTCGGGACTTTCCGCAGAAAGGTCAGGAGACTGTTGTGTCTCGCATATGGCAGCTCTGTGTGCAAAATACACAGATCTGAGTTCTTTACACCTTTTTAAATCATTCATCACCCTGTTATTAGCAGAAGAACACTTGTGAATTTAGAGGACTTCCAGCTGGTCAGGTGAAATGTAAACTCTGTCCATAAGCACATTACAGCAAAACCAGCTATCTAACTCTCCCTCCTGAATCAACCAAGACTTTTGACTCTACATATACCTCTTAAAAAAGGTAACCACAACAACTGCTGTTATTCTGCTGGTTGGGGTTCAGAAGAAGCTTACGAGCACAGCTTTGCCAGCAGAATCCTGCAGTGTAAACAGTTACAAAAGTAAAGCTGCACTTTCACCAGCGCGGCTTGTTTTGCTTGGAGCAGGACAGGAGAACTGCTTTAACAACGCGAAACACGGCTCTCATCATCCTTGTGGGTCTTCACAGAGCACTGTCAGCGTAGCACGAAAGGAACTCTGTGTGTTTCTTGGACAGATGCGAGCACAGCTCCAAGTGGGGAAATGGTACGAGGAAACTTAACACCTGCATCAAGTGAGTATCTACAGACCGAAAAAATGCTTTCTAACAGATAGCTGTGGGGTGGGCTGGAAAGCTTAATACTTAAAAAAATAAACTGAAGTAAACTTAAGGGGTGATGATAATTAGATACAACTTAGTTACCTTTCACAACCTGTTGCAAGGCAACAAAGCCCAAATCCCACAGCGCTTAACACTACTCAGAGTGAAAATAAATTACTAAGAGTCAACACACTATCAAGAAACTACTTTAAAAACACTGAAAAGTAACAAAGCTGCAAGCCTTTCAGCAGCCATTTTCAAAAGGCATCTGTACCCAGAGCAGCACTAATGCTGCGAAGATAAAAACCAACCTTTAATTCCACCACAATGGCCTCTAAGCACAAAGCCTCACCACTACTCCCAACCTGTCACCACTGCCTCCCCTTTGGGTTCTGGCCTCCAATCACTTAAATACAATACTTTCAAGACAGTACTTTCAAGACAGTACTTTCAAGACAGTACTT